>CM060685.1:55016671-55351671 GCA_030686995.1 Artemisia argyi
TCCATAATTGGTAATCAGCTCACCAAGATGTTGACGTTGTCTATCAAGATGCTGGCTAGTCCAGGAGCAAACGGCTCTTGGTAAAGACTTAACAAATCCGTTGAAAGCTGGTGGTTTGCTCAAAATCACACGGTTATCAGGTGTGCCACAGTTCTTACACCTGGCTATTCCAGAAGTGATGGCTTTTGGTAAAGAGTTTAAAATCCATCAAGTTTTCTAAAAAGATTGCTAGGGACTAGCAATAGTTCAGTGTGGGGGATTGATGAGTGCTCAAACACTCATCGTTTTTGATATATTTAAACTGCCAAAATGCACAAAAACAATCAAAAAGATATCAAAATACTTAAATTATCCCAGGGATTGTGTTTTATGTGTTTTAAAAGCAAAATGTGCAAAAACAAAGAAAAAACGTACAAAGTTTGCAGTATTGGCAGTTTCAGTCCCCCAAGTTTCAAAACTTGTCAACTTTAGTCCCTATGCATTTATTTTGAAAGGAAAAGTCAACCCAAGGTTTTAAAAGTCAAAAATCACTAAATATTACACTTGGGTCACAAGTTTTCCAAAAATTACATGTTTAGTCCCTGAAAATCCAAAAATGGCAAATTAGGTCCCTGGGAAGTTTTGAAATTTTGAAAAATGGAAAATTGGCAAATTTGGTCCTTGTATTATTGGTATTGGCAAAAATTGGTCCTTATGGTTACTTTGGAGAAATTACCATTTCAGCCCCTCATCTTTTCCAAAATTACAAAAATGGTCCTTGTGCACCAATAGTTACCAACCGGACCCTTTTACTTTGTTACAAACCAAAACCAAACCCAATCCATTTCCCAACCCCTAGGCCCAGTCCACCACAAAGACCCGGCCCACTCCCTTTTTGTTATAAAAGCCACGCAGGTCAAACAGTCAACCGGGTCAAACACCCGGTCAACTCCTTCTTCCCCCAACATTACAACGCAAAACCAGGGAATACTTTCCCCCCCCCTCCTCACCTTTTTCACCTAATCTCCCCCACAATTAATAGCCCCCACCTAACAAACCCACCACCATAAATGCCCTCACCAACACCCACCAATACCACTAAAACTTACCCCGAATTGTTTTTGGCGGGAAAACCTAATCAAAGGCTAGGAATGATTATAATGCAATTGGACGCTTGGGATTTGGTCAAAGGTCATCAAGAAAGCCATGGGAACTCTCATTGTGGACCAGGAACCCATGTGGAAGACTTAGTCTAGTTTTTTTTAGCTCGATATATAATGAAGCTCATAGAAGCTTAGTAGTGTGTGTAATTTTAGTTTTTAATGTTGTAATAGTTTATTTAGCACTTGTAATCTGTTTTTAAATTAATGAAAAGTCCAGTTTAAGTTCTTTACTTGTTTCTCAAAATTCAAAGTTCTACCAAATATTTGATTCCTATTATTAAGCTTTGTAGTATCAAAAAGCAGTTTGAAAAACTCTTATAAGCTCAATAAAAAAGTTTTTAGAAGCCTTACAAGCTTCTACAACAACCAGTGACTCAGATTCAGAAAATAGTATCAAAAATGTAAGAAAAATAAAAATAAAATAAAAAAAATTGAAAAAGGTTGAAGCACCTTGGAATCTTGGTGATTTTTGGATTGCAGAGGGTATTAGTGGTTTGTGGAAACCAATAGGATTGTTACTCAGTTCTTGGTTGATGATCTTGGCTTGGATGGCTTTTGTGAGTTGAAATTTTCCCAATCTTGTTATTCATAGTTTAACATTGTTGTATTGCTTATCTGTCATTTACTAGTTTAATCATAGCTTATTAGATTAGTGGAAATCAGTAGGTTAAGTTGTGATCACATTTAGACCTAGTTTCATCATATTTGTGTTTTAAAAGTAGTGTTTAGATTTGTATGTGTTTGGTGTTATACTTGGTTTGAGCACTTGTAACTTGCTCATTTAGCTCATTCAGTACCTAAGCAAACTTAATCACTCAAGTTTTTGAAAGTAACAACCCCAAAAGTCAAAATCACAAGGAATTACTCACAACAGTCAACTGTGGTGAGTTTTCAAGTCTAAAACTAATCACACCTTTGCATAAGTTGGTAATTTACTTAAGTTAGTCTTAATATACCATAACTAAACAAGTTTGATCATAAAATCAGCTGTCTAAGTTCATAAAAGTCAAACTGCAAGTTCTCTTAAAAAGTCAAATTTGCAAAACTCAGATTTTCATCAAAATGGCAAGATTTAATCTGATTTTTGTGTTGAGAGTTGGGATCTGAAATTGGTTGTGTGTAAACCCTACCATCTTAACTAGTGATTTCCATTGTGATAATAATTTTGTGATTTTTTCTTGGGTACCAAAATACCCCTTGAAGTTGACTGCAGGGCAAAGACCTTGCCTTGTCTCAGCAGACTTGTTTCACCCACCCAACTTTGGTGGTGGTTTGTGAGTGACCCAGTGGGTCCCACACATCCAACTTGGCACCATTCAACCCCCTCCTACCAGGGATTAAAGGTTGACCACTTATTTGACCTTAAGACCAGTGGACCCCACTTAATTTTGCACCCAAAGCTTGTCCCTTATCTGTCTCAAAAACCAATTGAGCAAACAGCTTATTTGTGATTATTGGCTTATTCAAGCCACTTATTTGGTTAATTCTTGCTTATTCAAGTTCTACTAACTCAGAGAAACCAAAAGTTAACATTGTGGACCCCACACTCTTCATTTGAGCTTAATTCCATCCTTAGTCAACAAAAGTCAACTGAGTGGACAAATAAGCACTCAAAGTGCTTATTTCTGGATTGTGTGAAAAGTGTTTTTATTAGAAGTCTTTGTTTTTAGTGTATATTCAGTTTGGAAAAAGAAAAAACCAAAAAAACCAACTTTAATATTAGTGATAGCTTCTATTTAATAGGATTTATCAATTTTAATTTTCTTTTTAGCTTATTTATAAGCAATATATCATTTTGATATTTTTAGAAATTCTCTTTTAAGTTAAAGTAATTTTACAAATTTTTCCAGATTTTTATTTTGTCTTTTAGTGGTTTTTATAATTAATTTTAGTTTAATTTAGTTTTAATTAATATTAAGTAATTAAATAGCATAATTATATTTTATAAAGTATAACCTAGTTTTTATAATTTTTCTAGCTTTTATTTTAGTTAAAAAAATTTTATAAATTTTTCTAGAATTTTTACTGTTCATTTTCTATTTTTTATAATATAATTAGTTTAATTAGAAATTAATAAGTAATTAGATTAATAATTAGTTATTTAGTTTAAAAATACATAGAATAAACTTTTTATAATTTTTTAGGATTCCCATGATGGTTAATTAGATTTGTAAAATTTTCTTAATTTTCTAAGTATTTTTAGTATTTTTAATAATTCTAATTAGTTTAATTAAGTAATAAATAGATAATTAGTAATTAATTATTAATAAATAATTAAATATTGTAAAAATAGTTTTTAATTTTCTTAAAATTTTCTTTAATTAATAGGATTGTAAAAATAAAAATTTTACACTTGTAACCTTTCCAGTCCATCAGTTCTACTTTTCAATTTGTTCGTCTGTGTACGTTTTTAATTAAAACGTACGTTTTTAGGTTTTAGCTCAAATCCTTGTAATCCAAATTCCCGTAATCAATCACATAGCTTTCCTAAGCTATTTTTGTTAATAATTTCCAAATAAATCTGATTATAACCCTTTTCTGTGAATAATTACCCGATCACTAATACGCTAAAGTTACAATTCACACTTAAACGGGACTTAACGACCTGGTGATACCTTATATTACCCGGAGCATTGATCTAGGCTATTTGACTTTATTGACCATTCCTTGGTCAATATAAGTTGGTGGTTTAGCGTCAATCAAAAAGGTTGATAGCAATACCAATCCTGATTCAACAAATATGAGTCATAAGGAGGGAGAATTTGACCAGGATGTTGAACATGATCGAGTTAAATGTTCTTTGCTTAAGGCTGAGTTTTTCAAAACAAATAATATGGTTGAAAAAGAAATTTATGATGAACTTTCTAACAAATTCCTACAACTTGAAAAACATTGTATTTCACTTGAAATATCAATACAACAAAAGGAAGAAAGTCTTCAAATGATCAAACCATGTAAGAATCCGGAATTTCCTGAATTTCGTGAATATTTTGAAATAAACAATTTGAAAGCTCAGCTACAAGCCAAAAACTCAACGATCAACAACTTGAAAACTCGAATTAATATACATGAGAAAAGTAATGATGCCAAAATTAAACATGACATTGATGCATTGGAATCAAGAAACTCTGAATTGGAATGTAATGTGGCTAAATTACTTATGGAAAATGAGTCTTTGAAAAAGCATTACAAAGATCGGTATGATTCTATCAAAGAAAAGAAGATTAAGACTATTGAACAAACAACTTCTTTGATGGCCAAAAATGATGAATTCAAAGCTCAACTTCAGGAAAAAGGTTTTGCAATTGCTGCATTAAACAACGAGTTAAGAAAATTAACTGAAATTAGTGTGAACACTAAGTTTGCAAAACCATCAATCTTGGGAAAACCACCTTCACAACCTCTTAGGAAACAAAGTTTTGTTAGGCAACCGACTACATTTAGATCTGAACGACCAAAATTTTCAAAATTGCGGTTCGCCTCCCAAGTTGATGAAAAACAAGTTTTGTCAAAACCAGTCACTTCACAGTCGAGACCTAATGAAAAAGAATGTGTTGTTACAAAACCTCATCATATGAGTGCCTCTAGTGCTTCTAGGAATAATCCAAAGCGTGTGTCATTTGTGAGACCAAAGGAACATGTTAGTCATAAAAACAGTGTTCAGAATCACAACCTAGAGGATAATAAGAAAACCACAAATGAAAAGACTAGGAATTTGCCTGTTTCCAAGAGTAGTTACGTATCGATTAAATCGATTCCCGTAGAAGATCACTCAAAGAATCCTAGATCCTTTTCTGAATCTATACACTTTGTTTGCTCAACTTGTCTGAAACGTGGTTTTGAGGCAAATCATGATAATTGTGTTACAAAATTCCTGAAGGAAGTGAATGCTCATGCTAAGGTTCAACCATCTAAGACTAGAAACCACAACAAGCCCGTAGAACCAAAAAGTCATACTCAGAAAGCTGGTAGGCAGATTAATTTAGGACAAAGGTGTTCTCTCTACAAGACTTCCACTTTACATGAGAAACCAAACACTCCTAGAAATTGCCTTAGGTGGATACCGACGGGTAGAATTTTTGAGATTGTTGGTCTTAGATGGATACCTATGAGAAAGATGTTCACTGATTGCAAAACCAAGGTTGAAAGTGGAACCCCAAATGGTATTGATGTTGATTTCGCTAACCCATATAAATGCAAACAAACTCTCAATGTCTGTGCAGGTAGTCTTTACTTACGTGTAGGTACATCATTCAATCCTATTAAGGAAAGACTTAGAGTTTGGCTGCCGAAAAGAGTGATATCTCATCAATCAGGGGTTAAAGAAGCTCAACTTTGATGCACACAACTATGACGTCTGAATACTTCAGTTCAGGCCTCGCTCTTCAACGACTATGACGTCTGTTCATATCAGTTCAGGCCTCGTTCTTCATCATAATGATGTTTGAACACATCAGTTCAAGCCTCGGTCCTCAACTTCATCATAATGTTGTCTGCTGACAACACTTCAGGCCCCGTTGATCAAAGAAAAGAAAGGTGTACGATTCAGTGCACCTTATCTTTGGAAGAAGAGAAATCTTCTTAGTCTTGACCATTCTCAACATCGTGCTTCATGCTTTCTCCATTATCATTCAGTCATCAAATGGATTTACTCATCTTGGCTCGTATTTGTATTCACTTGCTCTTTCAAAAATGGCAAACTTCGTATGCAATTTTTGAGGGGGAGAAGGGTGAATAAACTACATGATTGAGTGTATTCTTATTCAATGCTCAATCAAAAATGGCAACCTCGTATGAAATTTTTGAGGGGGAGAAGTGTGAATAAAATACATGATTAATTGTATTGTTATTCACTTGCTCAATCAAAAATGGCATACCTCGCTTGCAATTTTTGAGGGGGAGAAGTGCGAATATACCACATGGTGATTAATGATTGTAGAATGGTAATTGTTCATTTCTATTACCACAAAATAACTATCACTTCAAGGAGTGTCACAACTTACACGAAGTTGTCGGTAGTCAAGAGGTGATGTATGTCTTATACTTGATGGTTGGTTGGTTGAAGAATATAGAGTACTTAGGGATTCGATGTTGTACGAACTCTCTACACCGCTCTTAGTCACACATTAGTGCAAGCTGAAGTTACAAGAACGGGGAATTCTTCTTCAGTTTCAAGTTTGGTTTATTGGATTTGCTTCATCAGTGGTTACTTCAAACAGTCTACACAAGGGTTGATAATGATAGTCAGAGAGTTTCTGTAGCAGTTGATTCTCACAAGATTTATTTGAGCCAATTTTGTTCTCCTCTCATGATTCAAGTAGATATGCCTATAAGTTGTTGCTGATTCTGATGTATCAAAACCAGCAATGGGGAAGGAGACATACATCTGAATGAATGCATAACGAGTACACGTGATGAACATAATACCTCTTCTTAATTGAAGTTATCCCGGGAAGACATATGTTATAACCGTAGAGAAACTCTGTGTCTTAACTCGTAGCGTTTGGTGTATTATTCCAACTACGTGGGGGAAGTGGTCTCTTGATACTTGTGGTGTGATTTACTTCAGCTTTCAGTGGGAAGAAATATGAGAAGGATATGTGGAACGTGAGATGATATTGCTTATTGACATCTTCATATGAGTTGATAAGAGTTATGGTAAAGTGCTTCTGGTTAATGTTTCATGTACACATTGTTATGCTGATTCCGATAAGATCGCAACCATCATGGGGAGAGATATATGTACATCAGGGGCGCACAACAGGTTCACGTGATCGGGCTTAATCATATATTCCGGAGGAGATATCCGCAGAGATGATTAGTGCTTCAACCTGTTACTTTGGTGTCATCGTTTCTTCTTGTGTTGGATACATGCGTACGATATGGATTGAGTTGGTATGTGTAAGATAACTGGAAAGCATTTAGTGAAATGAAGATGTTGATATCTTATTCCCCCTAATAGACAACCGCTCCAAACCGCAAAGTAATGTGTACATTGGGGACGTACAACATGGTCATGTGATTGGGCTTCATCATACATTTCCAGATTGATAACCGCAGAGATGATCCATGGTTCACCTTGTTACTTCAGTGTTATCGTTGTCTTCGGGTTTTCGAGTCTTCATTCAATGAGACTTTTTGAATCACTTCAACTACTTGGGGGAAGTGGTCTCATGAACATGATTGTCGGTTTGGGGGGAAGCTACCAAAGGTTCGCATCGAGAAGGTTCTACACTCAGACGATTATTCATGAGCCTCGAATGCTTTGGTGGTGAATGTTTAAGAGATGTTGACTACACGTTTCTACAACAAGCCGAACGAAATCCTCACTTCGGTATTCATGTCAACATCTTCTTAAACTTAATAGTATCCTTTGTACATACATTATACCTAAATGTATATAGATATATAAAACCTACAAAAACCCATAAAAAATCAGAAAATTAGAAAATACCAAAAATAGTTTTTTTGTTAAGGCATGTCTTCTGGCATCGATAACATTTACGGTCCTAGAAATGTCATTCAATAATGACACGGGTCTTTAAATGAAGTTCGAACAGAAGTTCAAAAGGTTTTTCAAAACATGCCTATATGGCTTGTAGTTATTTCAGGCTACAACCTGAACTTAAAAATATGGCTTGTAGTCATTTCAGGCTACAACCCGGACTTCAAAATTATGGCTTGCTATTACTTCAGATAGCAACCCGTTTTTTCAAAATGAGGAAAACACGTCGCCAAAAAGACGGTTGTTCCTAGCAAAGGGTGCCGTTCATCCGAGCGTGAATTACTTTATATTCATGCACCCTCGATCTAATGTACATTTCAGTGCATTATTTCTTGACAAAGAAGAGAAGTCTTCTTTTTATCGCCAAATACTTTCCCTTCTATGATTTTTCCGGAAAGTATTTGTGCAAAACTTGGTGGTACCATGAGATTTTGATTGAAAATCAATTTGAACTCAAAATTTGATAAACTTTTTCACTCAATCAATGACATAACCTTTTTTATGTGTTACACATCCGTCATTGATTGAGGGGGAAAGTGATTTCTCAAAATTTTATGTATCATCAACACTCCCCACACTTTGTACAAAACCTTGCAACCAAACGATTTGTGATGGTTATGTGTCGGAATGAGAAATTTTCAAAGAGTTTTCGTTAAAACTTTAAATCTTTTGTAAACTCATCAAACCTGACACATAACAACCTCCCTCACATATTGAGGGGGAGCAAGAAAAAGTTCCTTTTATCAGAAACATTAAAAATTAACCGCATTTCTCTCCCAAAAGTTTTCTAAATTATTTAAATCAATTGAGATAAAAAATCTCGAAAGATTTGATATTGTTGATCGGGGGAGAGAATGTGATTTAAATATGAAATCTGATAATCAAAAGTGATCTTTTGGACTCAATAAATAGGCTCTCACATATGTGCTAAACACTTTCGAATATCAATGCACATATTGAGGGGGAGCAAAAGGCGTTTGTGGAAGTTATACCAAAGACCGACCATTTATCTTTGTGCATGGAGTTATAAGGTTGGTTAAGGTTAGGTATAAGTTCCCATGATCCACCAGAACCGGAAGAATCTTCCCAGGGACAATCCTCTAGATAGATTAGAAGTCCTTAGGAAGGATTGAACAAAAGGAGAAAAGTGAGAAAGGGAAGAGTGCGGACTGAGATAGAGCTAGGACTGGAACAAACCCTACAAGGTTCTAGTGGTGAAGTCTCGGTAAGCACTGAAGGGGTTGAAGAATGAAAAAGAAATGAAATGAGAAAGGGTAAAAAGAAATAGCCTTCAAAATGTTCAACCTTAGGGCAGAAACCGGGTTCAATTCATAATCTACTGGCGGTTACTAAGGTAACACCGGTATTGAAGACAAGACGTCATGGACCCAGTGACGCACTGCACTAAACTTCCCAACCACTCAAGTTCTCTTAAAAGAGCTTGTTTCATTCTCACGGGGAACCCTGTGCAATGTATCGACCGCTCATTGCGAGCTATGTTGATACCTAAAACAGGAGACGCCTCCCCAGTCTCCAGGAGCGGATCAAAACACACTATTGAGTCTAGAGCCATGAGATCATCCATAAATCTTGATAGGACACATTCCAAATATGCTTATTGTTTCACACAATGTGGAAAATAAGATAATATATGTAGAGTCCTACGCATTATCCTTGTGGTATTGCCAGAACATCCGAGTGATATGTAAATATTCACGATGAAGATGGAAATCCTTCTAGAGCGAACATCCTTCAAGCTCTTGGTAGGTGACATGTGAGATCCATCTTGGATCAATGATCAAGTGACAACTGGAAATCAACGATGGTGCGATTCAACATTGAATCAAACTTGTTCCAGGATGTGGATTGACGGATACTTTTTCAAAAACCTTTCAATGTGCTCACAAACCTACTTTCGAGCACATTGATTGTGTACAATATTTCAAACAAAAGTATTTTTGATGGAAATGTGATTCTAAGCTAAAACCTCTCGTCGTGTCTCAAAAATGTTTATCATATGACACGCGAGTGATTTCTATAAATCAATTTCTCATCAATCCGTGAATGTCAATTCACCGATTCACTCTATCGTGCTGTCTGCTTTGAGACGTTCCGGTATGAGAACATGCTAAGTATGAAGATTCCAAAGTGGATTCTTTGGAAAATTCATTACTACAAGCTGGAAATTCCTGTCAAGGAGAGTCTTCTTTAAAAGAGACTCTACCTGATCACAGGTCGGTTTTCACAAAACCGGAGGGTAGTCTGTCCTCGCAGAACGAATGACAAAGTCATATTCGTTCTCTATCTTTATTGCTAACTGTTTTATTTCAGGGACACATATAAAGATGGTGTTGATGGCTCCTATTTCCAGCTGAATCGGGTCAATCCATACCTCATGCTCACACATCCTCCACACTATCAATGAAAATGAGAGACTTGCTACAACAAATGTTGAGAGACTACCAACAACGTTTCCGCAACTCTGATGAAAAAGTCTCCTGATCTACAACTCTAATGCAACGTCTCCAGATACAGAAGGGTGTGAGCATGATGGTTCTAAAGTCACTACGTCACATGAAGGCGATACTACTATGGATTAGCTTGGAGATTTACTATGGCTGATGATCTCAAAGAAGCTCAAAGATCAGATATAACAAAGGAATCCAAATCACAAGTTCGCTTGCTTGAAGTACAAAGTGTGCAGAAAAGTGAAGAATTAGAACCTACGAGCTACAAAGACTGAAGAATGCTTAAAGATCAAAGAGCTTAATCTCCAAGGTGACTTCGCTTAGGGGGAGATTGTTAGGAATACAAATATTCCTATAAAAGTCTCGGTCACCTAATTACTGTAATAGCATTAAGTTAGCTCGTAGTTAGTTTATGTATTAGTTAGTAGATTACTAGTTAGTTAATATGTAAATAGTATCCGTGGAGTGATTCGGGTCTTCACCCACTGTGCTCGCTCTACAGCCTGTTTCATGAGGCACCAAGTAGTTTGTATAAATACCCTCTCCCACCCAAGGGAGAGGGTTGGAACTTTCACTTCATTCAATCTAATCTTTCTTTCTTTCTCTCACTAGAAAGTCTGCTAACTTCTCTCTACTTCATCTCTCTAAACCTCTATACTAATTCGATCCATAAATCACAAGAACCATACATGTTTAACATTATGAGAATCCTACAGTGTTTGTGATTGGTTTTGGGATTTTCTTAAGCTAACTAGGGTGTGTTTGGTATGCATGAATGGATATCAAAGAATGGATTTTTTTTTGGGTAAACATGGGTTTCCGACTCGACATTGCGAGTCGACTAATCCCACGACGACTATCCTTTTTGGATAGCCCGGAGTCGGCGCATGTGAACCTCCGTGGCCACAAGGGGATTAATTTTCTCCCCGTTGGATTCGAACCCTTGACCTCCTCTTAGGGAGGCTGATATCAAAGAATGGATTCATTCATGATATTCTTGTTTGTTTAGTGAGCCTGGGTAACCAAAATAGAAAATCATATATGGATATTTGGCTATGTTCCAAAGTCATCGAGTAGGTAGGATATGAAAGAGTTTCATTCCTACGTGAGTCTATCATTTTCACCTTTTATTTATTAACAAATATATATGCTTCAAAAGTTTTGATTTCAAAATCTAATTATCAAACCAAACAACAATGTTGGAATTGATATGTTAACCTATATCCATTTATATACCACCCTTATATCAAATTCAACCGATAGCCATTTCGGGTAGCAAACCAAATGACACCTTAATTTTTGAGAATAAGATTGAACCGACTTTTTCATTTAACCCAGGTCATTTCGATTTGATAAATCCGCTTGGGTCATAGCTTTTGTTATTATTTTTCTATATTTTAAACAACAAAAATTTTTTATTTGTTCAAATACTAACAAACCCTTTTTGTCATTTCATTTCGCTAAACTTATTTTCTTTCTTTCTTTTTTCTTTAGTTACCTGGGTTTTCGATTCGATATTGCGGGCCGATTAATCCAAATGCGACAACCCTTTTGGATAGCCCAAAGTCAGCGCATGTGAAATATATTATGATTTAAAAAGTTTGTAGTTAAATTGGTAGTGACTCATGTGATTAATTGATGAAATAACAAACTAGAGTTATAAACTAATGTTATTATATTTGCTTGATTTACAAAGTTCATTAACAAAATTAGGATTTTAAAAACACTATAAAGTATTTCATTTTTATAAATCAGAACTATATATATGTGTAAACTATGATCATAAATTGATTGTTTTTGCATTTTTTTTAAGTATTGTGGATATGAAAATTAAAAACCAAAACCCAATAGAATAATCTTATTTTTATCGGTTCTATTAAAAATAAGATCGAAAATACACAAATATCAGTATAAAAAATGTTATGAAAAGTATATATACGTATAGAGCCGGTTTAACCAGACGTTTAAACCAGTGTGACTCAATGAATCGGCGACTTGACCTGGATCAATAAAAGTGGTTCAAGGTTTAAACCCACCTGACCCGTTGATTCCAATATTGGGGCCCAGCCAAAAATGATCAAGCAACATAACATTCCCAAACACCTTCCTTAAACCTTTTTGTGCTTTTTGTTCTGTCTTCTTCAAACTTGAAGATTCTGCAATTCTAACCGACACTGTCAAATTTCTGCAAAATGAGGTAATAATAATACTTTCATTTAATCTTGTTTTCACATAGCAACTAGTATTATTATTATTATTACTATTATTCTCTTTCATTTTTTTTACTTCATCACAATAAAAAATGTTTATAAAAACCCCTTTGCACGATTATAAATAACAGAAAAAAGCTTAGGTTAAGATTTGTATATCTTTTTGAGTTTATAGTTTTAGTTATATTTTTTTTGAAGTTTTAGAAATAGGAGATTAGGGTTTAGTTTAACTGTGGATTAGTCGGCCAAAAGGTTAAGGTTGGAAACCATGGTTACCAAAAAAGTTTAAAAAAAATAAAATAAAATAATAAATAAAAAATAAAAAAAATCGAAAGTTTGACTGGTTTGGTACCATGACTTCCTCACAACCAGGGTGGGTCCCGGGGGCCAACCCATGGATTTTTTGTGGCGTAGTGTTAATTTTGTTAAAAAACCTCGATTATGCACCCGGTCCCTAAAACTTGTGTTTGTAGTATTGTTTAGTTTTGTTCTAAGTGCACCTCGTCACTTTGTTTCCTGGTTCGTCCCCGCTCACAAGAGGTCTGAGGTTCACCTCACTAGGTATGCATATTTGGGAGGGTCGGAAATGGTCACAGGGATACCCGGTTAGGTCGCGCGCTCACCCTTTCCGGGTAGCCTGAACCTGGAACCTCATCTGTTTACCCGTACATAAATTATAAAAAGAGTAGATTTAGGTGGTTAGCAGGGCTGGAACATTTTTTTGTGGTTAGTCCTTGATTGATAAACTTGTATACCAAATGGTTATTATTACTAGACTATTAAAGTAACTTTTGCAATGGTGCAGTTGCCATCCGGAGGTTCTTTGGGCTCAGCGTGCTGATAAAGTGTACCTGACCATAGCGTTAACTAACGCCAAAGACATCACTGTTAAATGTGAACCCCACGGCTTGTTTAGCTTCTCAGCTATTGGGGCGAAAGGCGAAAAGTATGAGTTCAGTTTGGAGCTTCATGGGAAAATTTTACCTGAGGTGAACATTAAGCTCTTTAATTTACCTAGCCTGCTTTACCAGTTTGTTATCATTTCCGATGAGTTACTACCACGGTTTACTTTTTCTTGTTCTTTTTGACTTAAAATGTCAAATTCGCATTCTGTAAGATGGTTATTTTCTGTTTACATACTTTTTCTTAGCCTATTAGTATTATCACTCATTTTAACCAAATGTTATCATTTCAAGCTCGGAATAGGAAGTATCTAGTATTAATCTAAGTCAAAGCATGTCAACTAATAGGGACATAGCACATAGCACATAGCACATAGGAACCCTTGATATAGAGGTCAAATTCGCTACTAAAACCTGGAAATGTGTGTGGGCTTTGTTAAAAAAATTAACGTCTAGATCCTCCATCTGCATTATTTGCTACAGACGTCAATTGCTCCTCGAATTGTCTCCATATGTGTTCATATGTTATGTTGTGGTTGAGAGTACCTTTGATCTCAAATATCAACTAATGCGACGAGTTTTTTGAATTTGTTTTTTTAAATAGAGCTGCAAAACCCAAATGGGTTTGAGGAACATACTATGCACTGTTCAGAAAGATGGGAAAGGTTGGTGGAGTCGCCTCCTGAAATCTGAGGGAAAACCTGCTCCCTTCATAAAGGTTGACTGGAACAGATGGTGTGACGAGGATGATGAATCAGCTAACGGTAAGTCCAATCACCATGACATCAGCTTATTATGTTGTTTCTCATTGTCCAAAAATTTTGAAAAAATCGCATCACTTATGTAAACTTATATTCATTTTGTTTTGTAGATACCAATGAAGATGGCTTGAATGTAAGTTCATCTTCCTTGCTGATTTTAGAAACAGATCTTAAATGTTTGACTTCGAATCTTAACAAACAATAAACAATTTTTAAGTTATCTGTTCAATTTGTTTTGATTTGTAATTTAGGTGTTTAAAGTGTAAACATTATAATTTTTTTAATTACCCATGCAGTACACTAGTGATGATGGCGGGAGCAGTGATGATGATGGAATGCTATGTGAGTCTCATTAATAAATTATCTATTTGCATTTCTTTAGTTCATCGCGTAATCCTTGAGACAGTTTTTTTAGGAATTTTTTAGTCTGCTTACAAACAAAATATAAGGTCATATAAATGCAAAGATATATTCAAATCATCTTTTGACACGCTTTTTCATGAACTTCTGTTGATGGTGTCTTTAATAATCTGATTAATCATGTGGACCTTTTTGCAGATCTTCCTGACTTGGAAAAGGTCAGAGGAAACTAGAGCAGACAGGATGAAGCCGACAGAGCCCAGTGCTTATGGGATCACTGCTTTTGCTAATTAGAAGATAGAGAATTGCAGATGCCTCTTGTAGCCTGAGCTTGAACTTGGTTAGATCTGTGTAATATGACTAGGATCTTGATATTTAACTAAACTAACGTCTATCTGCGTATTATTATTATTACCATCAGCTTTAGCTTAATTTCTATATTTTGAGGTTGCATAAATGATACCCAAGTTTCTGGTGGCGAAGTCTCCACATGAACAAACGATGAGGTCCCTTTTGCCCCAAAACCAGATTACGTGATGATTTCTAATGCCACCTTAGCAATCTCCTGAGTATGTGTAGGGGAGTTTTTGTTGATTTGTACAATTTTTTGCCTAGTCTCATTGACGTGTATATGATATATGTTGACAAGATAAGCCGATGCCAAATAAAATAGGTTCAAAAAGATAATTGCTATCCTATTTCAAAATGCTAGGACCTGATCGTGTTGAATAGAAATTTAGGGACTTCCGTTTGGTTCTAAGAAATACCTAAAGCTGTTTTGTCCAGTTATGTCCCATACAGTATCCGTGTTGACAGACGGCATGAATGGTCAAAATAAGTAAATATCATTTTGCAAGTTCAAACTCTTTCACCTCCTACAGGCTTGCATAGATCACTGGAAGGCTTACAGTTGCGGGGTTTTACATACATTCAGACTCAATCGTATACTACAAGGTATGAAGTTCAAAGAGAGAATTGTTCCCAAAACAAGTCCTTGGCTGATAATAACAGGACCTTATACTTATATTAGCTTTTTCATGTAGCACTTATTTTTATTGCTTACACCTCAATACAACAGTTATATACAAAAGAAAACTCAAGCCTAGACTATCTACTACTCGGTTTTCATTGCCTTAGGAATCTCTTCAGGTTTGTCTACAATTTCAACAGGAATAACTGGAATCGAATCCCACCATCCTTTAAGTTTGTGGCTCCCCATGTCCTTCTGTTTTCTCTTGATAAGCTTCCCCAGCTTCGACGTTGTTGCAAAAATGACCAAGACTGAGGCCATGATTAAAAACTTCACTGGGATAACAGCTAGTACAACTGCACACCCGGTCATTCCCATAATCACCATATCTGTGTGCTACAACCAATATCAACAAAACATTAAACTACCATTTAACAACGGTTTTTTACTTATAGTAGAATTACTAAACTAACCCAGTTGAGATGAAAACTACACCGTTCTGACCCGTTATTTATATTTTTACCAAACTGGCCCACCCTCCATTTCTTGAAAAGTATGGCAAATTAGTGACTTAGTGAAATACTTTCTTTTGTCACAAAAATCACTTCCTTGAATGGAAAATTCACTAAATTTTGCGACATGTAGCGAACTACAAGGTCAACTACAAAGTCATTTTGTTGTAGTTTACAAAAGCTGGTCAAAATAGTGTAGATTAGATCTTAAGATGGTCAATTTGGTGATATTTCCTATTTACTTTGTTGGGACTTACCTTGGGGGCATTGGACAACAATATCGACCATATTTTCAATATTGAAATGTTCGCTGTCTGCATGATGGTGTATACTGTATTAAGCCCATGTTGTGCCGATACTATGCTCTCCCTTGTTGACTGATCAGAAGCGGTACACACAACAAATTTGGTTTTCTTGCCTGTTTCATGTCGTCTTGCCCAAATCATCTTTGAAACTACCCACATTAAGAATACCGCCAATGCCTTGCCAACCCACTCTCTGCAGGTATAGCGACTCAACTTCTTTAGACATGTATTTTAAAATATTTTTATGTTTAAAGAACAATAATATCGTGTTAAATACTTACTTGTATACTACTAGTAGGATCAAACCAATCACTGTGAGTGTGGATGCGGGCTTTTCCCACTGGATAACATCTTGAAACCATGGCAATACACTTTTTAAGGGCTTCACCAATTCCTGCGCAATGACATCAACATATAAAAATGTGGGGTTAACCTTTAAAATGGGTAAAAAGTTGTCTAATAAGGGTTCTTAATGCATTAACTTCCTAAAGATCTTTAACGAATACAATTATTGTTAAAAATAAATGCGTATGTCCTTGACAAAAGGTGCCTTAGCTCTTTGGTTAACCTTAAGCATGGCCCTGAAACATTACCGCGTATTTATTTTGACCCCAACATGTTTTAAACCATTTCCAAGCAGGACCTGGTCATTTAGTTAACTAGTAGTATAACATACCATCAATACGATTGCACTATTGCCGATCCCTTCGTCCTTTATTTCCTCCTCTTTAGCTTTTGCCAGATTGATCTCTTTTGCTTCCTCTCTAACTTCTTCAACCGCTGTTTCCAAAGACGATATGTTATCCGGTTTATTATCCGCAATTTCAGCATCCCCAATGCCTACTTTTATTTCCGCATGTTGAGTAGAAACTTGGGACACATTCAAGTTAAGGAGTATGGATGTAGCACTGCATGGGTGTCCAGAGTCTACTGATTTTAAACTCTCGGCTAGTTCTTGCAGCACACTACTCCCTGTGGGCAGCTCGTCATATAATGTGATGATGAGGAAGCTTTTGGGATCGGGTGGGGAAATTCTAAGCATTTCTCGAGCTGCATGGAGACGAATAATGCCTAATATGGTTCTTGCGTGCATCTCCCATGATTGTAGAGCAGACTTGACCTCGAATTTTCGTAAGAATTTGTGCAATAACATAATTTCTTTAATAAGAGCAAGCCAATGGTCACGTCTTGTTGAGCTAGTCATCTCTGGGAACTCGATTTGGACTTCTTCTTCCCTAAAGAACTCCAAAGAAAAAGTAGGTTCGAGTTACGAAATCCACAACCGTGATAAAGTAACACATTTGTATAATGACAAGCTGGGTAACTGCCCCAAATGGCCAAATTTAATTCAAAACAGCAACTTTTGAGTACAGCCAAGACGCGTTTTGAGAATATACAGTACATGATAACAAAAATCTAACTGTAATTTATCGAACTTCCTGTAATAAATTAATTTAGAAGGGTTTAACGCATCGACTTTCAAACTGTTTAACCTGTTTTGGTTCATTTCCTTCTGCAGTTAAGTGAGTCGACTTCCCCTACTTAACCCCTCGGAAATGAAACATGACCTATTTAAATAAGTTGAAAGTTCCACCTCTTAGTCATAAACCGAGCTAAAATTGCTATAAATAATGATGTTATGCTTATATACTAATGTTATAAAAGCTACCAACAACATCATATCAAGTATATGAAGGAGAAATCGCACAGTTCAGAGGACTCAAAAACTATGGCCTTGTCAAAAAGAGGAGCACCCAACGGGCCAGTGGCTGCTGGTTTTACAGATTGCTCTATGTCCTTTGAAAGATCAAGTTTAATTGCATCATCATAAGAAATAATTCCTGAAGCCTCAAAGTAGAGGGCGTAGTTGGTTAATGTGAGCCTGCCTAGAGAATCCATCAAACGAACTTAGTAAATGACCGCGCCATGTAGTGTTAAAAGGGGGAGAAATTAAAATGTAAGACAAACCTGGCCAGCTTTGTCCTCCAATATGGCGTATAACTCTCTGTGAGCTTGCAGTTCCCTCAACATGAAGAATGAATTCATCATCCGCCATAACCACGTTCTTTGGTGTTACAACGATGGCCAACCAAATTTGAGGGAAAAGTCATGGTTAACATTTTATACAGTTTATTGCACCATAATGTAACAAACTTTTACCAAACTTTCATTGTATATGATAAACTATTTTACCAAACTTTCATTGTATATGATAAAACTATATTTTGACCCTTTGAAGCACCAGACTTTATTTTCCTTACAATGTCTATCGACTTTCTATAGCAGGTAAAATGGTGATCTGACACTAGTTCTTAATGGCGTGGTTGTGTAACGACATAATCTTACCTACTATAGAAGGTCACTTGCATACACTGGTAACATAATAAAAGTACGCTACATTAAAAGTATAAAGGATAACTCACTCAAATAGAATGAAAAATAAATTGAGATTTGTTACATATGGTGCTAATCTATCTAATAATCAATATAACCTAAATTGCAAAACAAAAAAAGAGTGAAAAGAAGTAACTTGTCAATTTCTTTGAGGAATTTGTCATAGGCTGGGAAATGCAGACGGTTCCCGGTAGATAATGTTAGCGTTTCAAAAGTGAATCTCCCGTTCACAAAATCAGCCACTAATGGAATCATTGATCCCATCCACACAAAAGCATCATCGCCCACACTTGGCTTATTATCAACCTACAACACATCATATCACAATACCAAACGAAGCCACACACCCACACGTAAATAAGATAAACGCTGGATGATAGAAAGGAAGATGTGACATACACACAGTGGCATGATATCTGAATAGAATAGAGAGATGTATTCCTGTTCATCAGTTGATTTAGTAGCTGCTTCAGGAATATCTCTATCTTCTTTCTCCTTGGCCAAATACTCCTAAAACCAAAAGGTAAACAGAAATTTGAATTTTTACATAAACCGAACTCTGCGCAGCTAACCTCTATTTTAATTTGACGGGCAAGACTTAATAGGCTCGCTAAAGGCATTTCCAATGTATACACCAAAAGTTGCACCAAATTTTGTGCATACATTAGAGATGGTCTAATAAGTAAGATTGATGCAAAAAAAGTTCATCCGTGTTCGTTTAACTTGCTATGATTATCTAATGTGTTAGATATATTGATAAACAATATTAGTGTCCTAACTATCTAATTAAATAACTGAATCAGTATACAAAACTGCCATTAAAAGAAAAACAATTGTATGAAACCTTCTCAAATTTTGATCGAGACTAATTATTCATATAGCAATTCCAAACCGCACCACTATTCTGCTAGTGATTTAAGCCTAGTTTCTCAATTTTTTATAACATGACCAATTGTGTTTTACAGTAGACTCCTATGCTATGGTTAGGATTATGCTATGAAAGTTCAAATGATGTTTTACCGGACGAGCCTCTTCATCGGCCGAGCTAGGCGTTTCCCAAGCAAGCATCATATCGAATGTAAACCGAGCAAAACGTCCTTCATTAATCTCTTCATCGAGATTCCTACACATTTCATTTAGCACTTTTGATGCACAATACTCCACCAATTTCCTCGAATATCCTCCCAAATCCACCTTCCATCCACTCTCGAATTCCGCCACTAATTCGCTCACACTTATCTCGAATCTCCTACATAAATTATCACATATATACTTTACATTAGAACCAACTACGGAGTTCCAACATGTTATTTGACTTGGCCAAAAGTTATTTCATTTTCTAAACCATGGTTTCGACCATTTGGTTCAGGTTGTTTGCACGTAGCAGAAATTGAATATAAGCAGGAATTGAACATAAGACCTCTACTATCACATATATACTTTTACATAAGAACCAACTACGGAGTTCCAACATATTTCTTGACTTGGACAAAAGTTTTTCATTTTCTAAACCATGGTTTCTTACCTTTTCGGTTCGGGGTTGTTTGCACATAGCAGGAATCGAACACAACTAAGTGGTTCATGGTACCAAAAGTGTTCATCAATTAAGAGAACATGATCCAAATCTCAACATAAATAAATACTATGCAGTTTGAAACACCTAGTTACTAACACGTTCTTTTATTAAGGTACATATTATATTGATTCTATAAACAAACATGTCATATTCAAAGTTTAGAACTATCTATTTGTTCTAAAATAGCAGTTGTAAACTTGTAATGAATGAAATTTTAATAGGTTAATAATTACTACGTACATAGCACATCGATGAACAACACTGTTAGCAAAGGTTGATAGATGCTTCATTTTCTCCATTGTGACATGTATTTTAACCGTTCAAATTTGATATTGTTTATGCATAAGCAAAATTTGATTATATAGGATTTGGTATTTGTAGATTTAATATTGAATGTGGTCCGATCGGATCGTTGACGGTTGTGAAACGTGGCGTACATGCATGGAATAAAGTGGTGAGACTTCACTCTTATGTGTGAGTGAGTGTAACGTACATGTTCATAAAAACATATAAATAGTCCAGACAAGCTAAGCCCACAAAAGCCTTTATGACAAGCCCAAGCCAAACTAAGATGAACAAATACTGTGAGACTGTGAGTCACTATGTCACATAGCCTTGACAAAAATTGAAATATCAAGTGAAGATCTCTTACTTAAAGCTCAATCATTTGCTAATACGTTGTTTGCTATCTTCATTGTAGGTGTTTGTTTTCACTTTATACATCTCTAGACATTATGCCGAGGGTCAAATTTATGCAAAGTGAATCGAAATTTTGAAGTTTTGTGTAAGCAAAGTTCATTCATCATGCTTATTCATCATTTAAAACTCTTATGTTTTGTTGGCGAGTAAAGCAGGCTTATACATGACTCGGCTTTTCAACACAATTGTACCCCTTTGCTATGACATCTATAATAAGACATATATAAGAGTACCA
This sequence comes from Artemisia argyi, assembly GCA_030686995.1. Classification (NCBI taxonomy): domain Eukaryota; kingdom Viridiplantae; phylum Streptophyta; class Magnoliopsida; order Asterales; family Asteraceae; genus Artemisia; species Artemisia argyi. The sequence goes on from CM060685.1 coordinate 55,037,711, forward strand.
GTTATCAAGTTGAGTTATCCATCCTAACCAGTCAGCTTTTATCGTATAACATTTTTGTAACAAAAACAAAATACACCCTTTCACCATAATACAAGTTACATGTACACGGGACCTGCAATTTTATTTAATTTACACTCAAATAAAAGAGGAAAGAAAGAAAATACAATAACGTTCATTATTCACTTGACGAATACCCTATAACTGAAAGGGACGGTTATAGGAATCAAATTCCTATAACTTAGCTCTCTTAGCTCTTATAACACACTACATCATGCTCTGTAACATGTTAACAAACTTTGAAAATGTTTTCATATTATTTTACGGATACAATTACTACCTTACATTTCAATGTACTTAATAAAAGAATATTAATAAAAATTGCGTTGCTATTACAAATTTGATAACTTTATAGAGGAAAAGATACAAATGTACTTGAGTGTTCATTTAAAGTGTAGATTAAACCATAACCAAATGATTTAGTGGTAAAGCTTTTGGATTAAAAAAAATAATAATAAATAAATGATCGAAAAAGATAACCTCGTTAGGTGTGTACATTTAAGGTTATAAAAAATGATCGAAAAATGATATTGGAATTAAATCATTGAAATTGCATACACATGAGTCAAAAAGGCTGGCCTTCCCATATAACCTCAACAATGAAAACCTAATATGTTACCTATCGTAGAACAAGTGCTAAGAATTGTAAAGTTTTACTTTTACTGAGGCGGTGTTTGTTTCAGCTTATATACCCGACTTATGACTTAGTTGATTTTGGGCTTATGTTGCATAAGCTCATTTTTTGTGGCTTCTTTTCGGCTTATATAAGTATATTTGCGCTTATATAAGTTTATTATGTGCCACAAAAATAAACTTAGGAAAATAAAGCCATAAGCCTAGTATATAAGCAGCCTAAGCCGAAACAAAGCCGGTGAAAAACTAGCGGGGTATGATACGAAGGAAACAAAAGTAAAAGGGGGGCTCAGGAGAAATAGATTGCGTGCGAACAAGTCAGTTTTCCTTTCCATCATCCTCACTGCAAGCGATGACGATGTACTCCGATGAATCGTCATCTATCGTTCGTCTTAACATAGGTATCTATCTCTTTTCATTTCACTATTTTACTCCTATTTCATCCATTATTTAGGTTACATATTAACCGATCTTACTATCTCATTATAATTTCCTTGTGTTTAGATAGCTCATCGATTCATTAGCTTTAGTGTTAAAATGTTAAATTAACGGATTTTGTGACGTAAACTGTGTAATTATCTAGTTTTTTTTATTCATAACTTATGCATTTTGTTACCTGATCGTTGATTCGTTATGTTTATATTCATTTCGCGAGCCTATACGAGTATTGTGTAGTTAATCGGCTAATCAGGTCATAGTTTTAGTGCTAATTTTATGGATTATGCTATCTGATTGTTATGTTTATATTCATTTTGCGAGCGTATACGAGTATTTTGCTGTTTATAATGATGTAAATTGTGTAGTTAAAATCGCCTAATTAGGTCATACTTTTAGTGTTAGTTTATTTGATTAGTAGATGTTGCTATCTGATCGTCGGTTTTCTTATGTTTATGTTCGTTGTGAGATTTGTTTACAGCATTTTCGATATGTTTAGGTGAGACGTTGGATGATAAAATGCGAATATTAGGTTTAGGAGGTGAGGTAGTGAGAATTTTGAAGAGATGTTGGACGTCCTATTCGCGTAACATTATTGATACTTTGCAGATATTGATTATGAGAGCAGGAGTGTGTATGGGTTAGGTGAAATGCTGGATGATAGAATGGGAAATTAAGGTTTAGGAGCGGATTTTGGTCCTGTTCGTGTAACGTTATTGATACTCTGTGTGAAAACTAGATTTTGTTGTTGATAATCTTGTAGTTTAGTGATTGATATTTTGGCTTCTTAGTTTATTGGATGTCTCTATCATAATGGTCGATTACTTAGGCTTAAATTGATGTGAGAGCAGATTAGAGTAATTTTCAATAATCTAGGTAAAATATTGGATGATGGAACTCGAAATGAAGGTTCTGGAGATGAGTGGGTGAGAAATTGAACTGATTTCATCGTGTTTGCATATCGAAGTGTGTTGTAGATTGTGTAGTTGTGGGGATAGGGCTTAATTAAGTTGTTAATTTGATGTTGTTGTTATGATAGGGGGAAAGAAATTCTGCACAACTGTTGATACGTTGACCCAACGGGAGCCTCACTCGATGCTTGCAGCTATGTTCAGTGGCCGGCACACTGTTTGCAAGGACTCTGAGAAGGTAAGTATATGATCATACTGGAATATATGTTTGGTTGCAAGATCAGGTGCTTTTAATTCCTGTATTGGTGATGTGTGCCTATACCCTGATTTGTTTCAAATTGTTGGTTTGAGCTTGATGTTTGCCATAATTAGAGTTATATTTGAATTATCATATAGAATAAGAAACTAGTGGACGATGTAAAAGGTTCTTATCTTTTCTCGTGCACATCTGCAGTATATACTGCAATTTATATGTCATCAGTGTAAGGGTTATTATGAAACTTCTGTGGAAACAACGAAAGGAACATTTGACAATTTAATAAAATTTTTATAATCTACCTCCGTACCTCAAGAGAAGTACTATATCCGACCTTCTGTCATATATGGCATTTGTCAGGATGTCGATTCATCCCTCTTCTGCTTCCATGTGTTTCATGGGACTGTGCCATGGGTACCAAGTGTAGTGGGTTATTTGTTTTGCTCATACTGTCATCTTTGCATGCATTTATGTCTTTGAGCTTGTTGTGCCTGGTTAACTGAGAACAAGCGTATTTTCTTCAAACACAGTAGAAACATGCTTTGACCACATTAAGTTTTTGCAGGGGTATGTATTTCTTGATAGGGATGGAAAACACTTTAGACACATTTTAAATTGGTTAAGGGACGGTGTAGTTCCCAACTTGTCCGATGTAGAGTGTTCAGAGCTTGTGCGGGAGGCAGAATACTATCAGCTTCTTGTAAGTCATTCTTCCTCTTCTGAATTTCTATTATTTCCAGCTTCCCTTTTTTGGTGTTTCATGCTGCTAGCTGTTGGTCGTCTCACAGTGCTGTGAAACTGACCGTCAATTTTATTGCTTTTGAGCTCTTAAATTGAACGCTTTTTCTTAGTACTTTTAAAAATATACACAACCTCAAGAAGAATAATTTTCTTATCTCAAAATAAGCAACCCTAAATTATACTATTGGTCCCCACTTGATTTCAAGTCTATAGTAATGTTGTCATGGACACATTACTTATTCTAATCACCATTACTTTTTCCAATCTGCAATTTTTAACTAACAATTCGCTCCTTTACTTAATTGATTGGCTTTCCTTCCATGTCTGGAAAAAGCAACGTTTCACATTATCAGTACACTGTCCCTTTTGACTGGTTATTATATTTCATTATCTCAGGGATTGGTGGACGGGGTGACTGAGGCCTTGAATAATAGGAGGGAGGATGAAGAGATGGATACTGAGTTAACACGCACTGATATTATCAAATGTGTACAATCTGAAAAAGTCAGGTTAAGAGGAGTAAATCTCTCTGGCCTCGATCTTTCGAAACTGGTATGATACATCTTCTTTTGCTTAAAGTTAATTTTCAGATTATGTAACATATGAAATTGAAAGATACTTTTCTATGATAAATAATTAAATAGTATTGCAGGACATCTAGTTACAAAATACCATCTGAAAGTGCAGTAGTGCACATATTACAATGCCGTAAACAACATTCTGTGAACCAAACGGACCCTTAAGAGATTCGGGCTGGCCATTATATAGCATGGATCGTACTAAGAAAATTTGAGACTCATGGTCCATAAGCTATCATATTTGTGAACTAAAATGCTTTCAAGGACCCTAAAGGGCTAAATTACACAACATTTGCACAACAAAACACAGGGATTGCATATCCACCCATTTTGTCATGAAAATTAAGTATGGACAATAAGAAATTACACATGGCTTAAGTTGCTTGAAATAGCAACTTGTTACCAATTTGTTGTGGAATTCTCTGTAAGAGGAACATATAATTTATTTCAAACTATACTGAATATGTTCAGTTGCATCTGATACATGCTCCCACATGACCATGATGATTATATTTTGAATAATTTTATATGATCATACGACCTTATGGTGCTAAAAACTTGCGATCATACTTGAGTGATCCTGTTGGTGCTAAAATCAGCCATCTTTCATTTTACAAAGATGAACGAAAACAAAGAACACATGTAGCATCTTTTATTCTTGTTTTATGTTTTTAATATCTGATTCCCATTGACCATTACTGATCAATAGTATATCTAGAGCTGGTATTGATAAAATTAGCATTTTTCGACGGTGGATCAGTAGAAAGTAGAAAGATATGCTGATGGTAGTGGATGCTGTTAATAGTATTCATTTTTGTGAATAGATTTGCTGGCTCATCCTATGTAATTTTTTCCATTATAACTTGTGCAGGACTTGTCATATGTGGACTTCAGCTTTGCATGCCTTAAAAATGTTTTCTTCTCACGTGCTAATCTTCATTGTGCCAAATTTCGGGTAAACTGACTTAGTACTGCAAAGCAAATTTTGCCAGTGAGTTCTGAGCTAGCTTAGTTTGGGACACATCTTGTGCTTGTGTTTGTAATATAGTGGCTTTGTTATTGTCCATTAGTTGATCTTTTTTTATTACTTGGATTATTAAGCTTTATTTATTTTATTTTTTTAATTTCCAGGATGTAGATGCCGAAAATACAATTTTTCACAATGCAACATTGCGTGAGTAAGCATCTGCGAACCTATCATGTTTCTTGTAATGATGCACAAATTTTGCAGTCTTCTCAAATTCCCAATGCTACAAAATACATATGTGCCAATATACATGCACTTTTTTTTACCTGGTTATCAGTTATGAACCCTGTAGTAAAATCCTCTTCCATTATCAGCAAACTTAATTGATTTTATCTTTTTGCCTAGGGAAGATGTGAGTTCACCGGGGCAAATCTTCGTGGAGCTTTGCTAGCTGGAGCCAACCTTCAGAGTGCAAACTTACAAGGCAAAATCTCTTCTTTTCGTTATTTATGATCACTTTTTCAAATGTATGCATAGTGTAGTAATCACTCCAAAGGCAATTTTTCATAAGAGCATTGGTACTAATTTAGTATTAATTAAGAAGCTAAGCAAATCTTGACTGATCATAAATGATGATCATCTAAGGAAAATATATACTCCTGCAAAATAAACATTGAAGTATTATGATTTTTGCAGATGCTTGCTTGATAGATTGTAGCTTCTGTGGTGCTGATCTGCGCTCTGCACATCTGCAGGTATGTGCGAGTCTTGGTTTAAGACACGATTTTGTTGCTCAGTTCTAACTCTTTGAGTATGGAATACTTCTAATACTTCCTTCTGAATTCCAAAAAGACATATAGAAGCACTGGTTCTTAACGAGATTCACAAAATTTGTGTCTATGTCATTATTTGCAGTTACAAATATTTTATTTAATTTTTTCTTAACTGAGATCTTCCTTTCTGTATCTTCAGACGGCTGATCTTACAAATGCGAATTTGGAGGGAGCCAATTTGGAAGGTGCCAATCTAAAGGTATAGAAGCTCTTTGAGTTCTGCAGCATGTATAACATTAACCATGTTTTGGCCATTGGAATACCAGATGCAAGTGTGCAGATAGTCAATGTGGTGTTACATTGAAAAAACAACCTAACGAATTGAAAATGATTAATTATTATTAAACAAAGTTGAACAATAATCTAACTTTTTAATGTGTGTTAGTTCTAAAAAATATGTAAATATATAGGCTAAAAATCTGTCGGTAAGAATGGGTCAGGACTGGACACTAGGCCTAATTGCACCTTGCTGAGGGCTGCATATGTAACTGAGCTTGCTCTCGGTTAATAGGAACAAACTAGGACCATTGGGCTTACCCGGGTCTAGGAGGTCCACCATGACCGATTTGACATCTGTAGCTGTATCTATAAAGTTGACCATATGCATTTTTCATTATATCATAAATGCTGCTTGTTTTCTATTTCTCAGGGTGCCAAATTGACCAATGCCAATCTGAAGGGTGCAAACCTCCAACGTGCTTATCTTCGTCACGTGAATCTTCGCGAAACAGTAAGTATCATCAGTATCTTGCACGTTAGTCCTTTCATTCCATGTAATTGCAAAAATGGCTAAAATGCCCTTAAATAGTGGCAAAAATGGGTAAAACAAAACTTATGTTATAATTTGCAGGATCTGGAAGGCGCAAAGCTGGACGGCGCGAATTTGCTTGGAGCAATTAGATGACTATGAACTGATTCCAAGACTCTGATAAGAATGATGGTGTTCTTTTCTGTTTCCTTTACCAATACTTTTCCGTACTTAATTGGATTTCCTTATTACTCTATGGTTCTATGCATCACTAGATTCAAACAATTTGTGGTTATAAACAAGCTTGCTGAACTTTTAGTATTACTTTCTATGTACATACCAATTGGTAAATTCTGAGATGCAAAAAACAAAACAACTCTAGAGTCGGGGAATGCGGTGTTATGGGTATATCACTGATTTAATATGAATCATTAAAATGAGTAGAGTACAGTTATAGATGTGGGAAATATTTCAAATCAATTCATGCGTGTGTCAGTTTGGGCATGCATGGGCTGCACCGACAATTTAATAGTCTTGAAGAGCCTAAATAACTATAGTTGCAAAATTTAAACGAACATTGTCTGGGAAAAGTGGAATTTTATGTATAACAAATTAAATCAAGTAGTAATCATTGATTTAAAAATACATGTTTTACAAAATGGACAAGAATACTCACAATCGCGTAACAAGTTCCCAACACACTTTGTGTGATAAACATGCCCGCACCTACTTAACTGACTCACTACATCGTCTTTCTCATACTCCTTTAAGCAAATGAAGCAAAGCTCGTCGAATGATCTTTGTCCTCTTCGGTCTTGCAAGTCTCCAAAACGAATGATAGGAAGATCCCATGTAACATCTCAAAAATGATCAGGGTAAAAAACGTAGGTCACAAGTCTCACTACGATTTCGACCACATCTTGTTTGATTTGAAACAATAAAACAAATATACAAGCACAAAACAAAACTGTATCATTGGAAACACCAAAGATCATCGTAGCTAAACTTAAGGGGTTTTTTTTTCTTCTTCTTTGATATGTGAAATAAGTTAAGCATGGAAGTTTATAAGGGAATAAGGTTGATATCGTAGTCAATGGGCCACCTGGACACACTTTCAAAGTTTCAAGTTAGGTTCACCTAGTTTGGTTGCCGAAATAAATATTGTGCATAACATGCTTTCTTTGTGAGTAATTTTTTATGTGTTCAAAGTTTCATAAAATGTTTGAGTATAACAACAAAATGCGAAAGAAAAAAATAAGATCGTAATGATAAATCGAGTATTTTTACATAGGGATGAAGGATTTATAAAGCTTTAGAGCGTTGAATGTTGGGTTTTACTATGTGTATGTGTGTGGGGGGGGGGGGGGGGGGGGGGCAATTTGAGTTTTGGGTGGGGGTCACTTTCGAAAAAATGTCAAAATTTTCAAAAAATTACACTAAAATTTCAACTTTTTCGGCTAGCCATGGGGGCACCGGCCCCCATACTTATACATAGATTTGTCCTGTTTTAGGGGTAGGGTTTTCTTTTAGAGAAAACAAGTAGCACCTGTTTCAATGACTTTTAGCCAGGATTGAACCCATAACATATTTCTCCAAAAATCCTTATTAACTGGTAAAACGAACATTTCTGGTGGTCATTGAAGCAATGCCCAATCGTAGTTATAAACAATAAGTAGTAATTTTGGACAACCGTTTTCAGAATAGCATCACTTATTTTTTTCGATCTAACTAGAGTTTAGATTGTTGATATGTAATAAACATGGCCAAAATGTTACAAAAGATTCAGCAAGAAATTTCAAAGTTTATTTGTACATAAACCAAACAAAAACATGTCCGTAATATTTTTCATTCAATAGTAAAATAATACTTTACAGATTAAGGAGGAAGATTAAATGTAACATTATTAGTTTTATTCAAATCTTGAAAGTCTAAAAAGCAAAAGAATGTGACAAATGGTCCGCTGTTAACACTCCAAAAGGAAAATGTCTTTCAGAAAATCTGATCGTTTATATATAATACTAGGTAGCGTTTTTTGCCGTGCATATGCACAGCCCTAGTGGACTAAGGCTGCCCCACTAAGGCAACACGATCGCCACCCACGATCGATTACATCTCGATCTCTTTGTTGTAGGGAATCGATAGCCAGGCCTTGTTTCAGAATCTCAGTCGCTTGGGCGATCGATAGTATTTGTTTGTGTATTTAGATTTTAACCGTTACAAATGGTTGAAAAAAAAAAAAAAAAAAAAAAAAAATCTTTTCACACACTATAGATACCACATATTAACACAACATATAACACACTTCAATCCACAAAATCTCTCGATTCTCTCTATCCAAAATGGCTTGCAAACTCCCTCATACCGTCAAACAACTTCAAACGTATATCCAAAACCAAGTTGACAAAGACGACACGGAACGACAAGAGGCAATTGTCGAAGTTATTAAGAAGTTTGAGCTCGCAAAGGCACTCAAACAACGATTGAGAACACGATACACATAGTGCAAAGACATATTTGAAGACCAAAAAGTTGTGATCGATCAGTTTTGAATATCGCAAAGACGCTACCGTTGCTAAGACATTGTGGGGTTGTGTGAATCAGATACATGCCCAAAAATCCTCCGTTCGATTTTTGAGAAAAATGTGGCAGCTGGTGATGCACCAAAAGTGCAAGGTGCATCAACTTCATCTGATGCAACAAGAGTTGTTGATCAACAATAACAACAACCTCATCTGGATCAGTTTCAGGCTTTCAGCTAAGTTATGAAGAAGATGGGGGCTGGAACGAGAGTAAGGAGTGGGAGCTTTGCAAGTTGGAAGCAGAGTTAGACAACTCTGAACCTGGGATCACCCGGATTACAACTGAATATTTATGTAATGTTTATGTTATGTTTCTGTAATATTTTTAATTCCAAGAAATATATGTAATGTTTAAATTTGAACGTTTTTATTTTTATAAATATGTTGTTATAAAAAAATGATCTTGGTCGCCCTTACTAGGGCACCAAATCGCCTACAGGTCGCTAGAGAGAGAAAGCTGACGTGGCAGTGAAATCGGGAGGGATTAGGTTGCCTTACTAGGGCAGCCTAATATGTATATTTTCTGATAATGAAAAACAAAAGAACACCAGTTTGATCCGATCCACGGGCCATAATGCTCGCCACTACCCATAACTCATTATATACAACATGATTGGTCACATTAGCCACATTATTCTGTTAAAGTCTTTTTAAGAGGTTTTTGTTTCTGCTTATATAACCGGTTTACGGCTTATATGGTTTTGGGCTTGTGTTTCATAAGCTCACTTTTTTGTAGCTTATTTTGACACTTTCTGACTTATATAAGTTCATTATGTATAATGAACTTATATAAGCCGGAAAGTTAAACACCCATTAAAAGGGTTTTTCTAACTTGTGCTCTAGGGCAGAAATTAAACACATTGAAAGTACATCAAAAGTAAAAAGAGATCCACATAAAAATAAACTTAGATGTCGTTTGTTTTTTGACAAGAAGCACTTTTTTCTCTTTTCACTTCTTTTATCTGCAAGAGGGCAGATGTTTTTGTTTGTTTTTTTAGCAGACATAAGAGCTTTTTTTCACTTCTTTCCTCTTCTAAATTTCAGACATTATCTTTCACTTCTTATCTCTTCTTTCACTTCTTAAATCTTCTTTCACAAGCCCTACATCTCTTTCTCATTTTTTTTTGTTTTGTTATGTTTTCGACCGTTTTTTTACGTTTTCGATCTTTTTTTACGTTTTCGTTCGCTTTTTTACGTTTTCGTCCGCTTTTTTACGTTTTCGACCATTTTTTTTTATGTTTTCATCCGTTTTTTACGTTTTCGACCTTTTTTTTTTTTTTTTTTTTTTTTTTTTTTTTTTATGTTTTTGCCTTTTTTTATGTTTTCGTCCGTTTTTCTACGTTTTCACTAGATTTTTTTACGTTTCGTCCGTTCTTTTACGTTTTCACCATTTTTTTTATGTTTTTGCCCGTTTTATTACGTTTTTGTCACTTTTTACGTTTTCGACCATTTTTGTCTTTTTTTTACGTTTTCTCCCTTTTTTTACGTTTTCTTACGTTTTCACTCATTTTTTTTACGTTTTCGCCATTCTTTTTACGTTTTAGTCTCTTTTTTACGTGTTGTGTACTTGCGTAAAAATAATGAATCCTGTTGAAAACGATAAAATGGGCCAATATATATATATATATATATATATTTTTTTTTTTTTTTTTTTTTTAGAAATTACTTTTGTATATTTTCGTCTTGTTATCCAATCGTAAGGTCTACGGTTCAAATCCCATGTGACTATTTCTTTTCTTTATTTACGTAAACATCATTTGTTTTAAGTTTTAGCATTTGATTATTTTGTATGGAAAAATCAAAACTAAAATTTTCAAATGATACGCAACATGTTTTTGTTGCTAATAAATTCTTTAAGTGCAACAAGATAAAATGATTAACGCTAGTTTATTATCAAATGGCAAGTAATATAAAATTGTTGGAAATTTCATATTATTAAAAAACAATTGAGGTTAAGGACGCTTTATCCGACCAAATAATATGGGACGAGCTAATAAAAAAAAAAAAAAAAAAAAAAAAAAAAAAAAAAAAAGAATCAACAATCACACAAAACACACCAAGGTTTGTCTAAAATTTTGACGACAAAATATTTTTACAATATCTGATTACTTACTTTTATTTGTTATTTTGGTTAACATTTACGGGCTTGAATAAAAAAATACTAGTGAAAAAAAGAAAGAAAGAAAGAAGTACTTCAATAGCACAAAAAATAAACGGTCTTTTTTTGTAGATGAAGAGATTATGTGCACCTCTTCTTCTGCAGACATGGTTTGTAGATGAAGAGGTAAAAGCTTTGAAAAAACAACGACACCTTATTTGTACTTTTATGCGGGTCTATATGTACTTTTTCGTGAGTCCGTGTGTATATAGTATGATTAACTTGTGCCCTCACTCAAAAAAAAAAAAAAAAAAAAAAAAAAAAAAAAAAAAAAAACTGAAAAAGGGAGGGGTTTATAAGTTTTATGAGTAGTGGGGGTTTAGCAGTTACACAAACATTAAATCACCGGCGATGACGATCCACTCCTACGAACCGTCATCAATCGTTCGTCTTAACATAGGTCTATTTACGTTTAAAATATTTGATCGTTACTTCATTTTGTTTATATACATTTTATGAGTTTCTCGGAGCATAAAGTGATGTAAATTGTCTAGTAATTGATTATTTAGGCTATGCATGCATTGGGTTGTTTAGTTAATACATAGATATCGCTTTTTGATTCTCCATTTTTTTTATATTTATGTCATTTGAGAGATTCGCTTACAGCGTTGTCGAAACATTTAGGTGATGATAAAATGCGAATATTAGGTTTAGGAGGTGAGGTGGTGTGAATTTAATAGAGACGTTGGTCCTATTCACGTAGTGTTAGGTTTAGGAGCTGAGTTTGTTAGAAATTCCAACTGCATTTTGGTCCTCCTGGTCATGTAACATTATTGATACTTTGTGATCATCGTCGATTGTTTAGGCTTAAATTGATGTGAGAGCAGATTAGAGTAATTTTTAGTAATGTAGGTAAAATACTGGATGATGGAACTCGAGATGATTGGGTGAGAATTTGGAACTGATTTGATCGTGTTTGCATATTGAAGTGCGTTGTAGATTGTGTAGTTGTGGGGATGGGGCTTACTTAAGTTGTTAATTTGATGTTGTTGTTGTTATAGGGGGAGAGAAGTTCTGCACAACTGTTGGCACATTAACTCAGCGGGAGCCTGATTCGATGCTTGCTGCTATGTTCAGTGGTCGCCACACTGTTTGCAAGGACTCTGAGGTAAGCATGTGAGAATACCTGAACATATGTTTTGTTGCAACATTGGGTTCCTTTATCGTTTGTACAATTGATGTATGTTTTTACGTTTGTTTTTTTGTATAATCTCCCTTCCATGCTATTGCCATGGGTGCCGAGCCTTGTGGGTATTTGCCTATTGCCTTGTTTAAACTGTCATTTTTGCATGCATTTTCTTCAAACACAGTAGAAACGTGCCTTGACCTCATTAAGTTTTTGCAGGGGTCTGTATTTCTTGATAGGGACGGAAAACACTTTCGGCACATTTTAAATTGGTTAAGGGGTGGAGTGGTTCCCAACTTGTCAGATTCAGAGTGTTCAGAGCTTTTGTGGGAGGCAGAATACTATCAGCTTCTTGTAAGTCATTTCTTCCTCTTCTAAATTTATATTATTTTCAGTTTCCCCTTTTTGTGGTTTCATGATGCTAATTGTTAGTGTTCTCACAGTGCTGTGAAACAGACTGTCATTTTTATTGCTTTTGAGCTCCTAAATTGAACACTTTTTCTTAGTATTTACAAACTATACACAGCCTCAAGAAGAATAACCTTATTATCACAAAATAAGCAACCCGAATCATAGTATTGGTCCCTAGATTTCAAGTCTATGACACTTTCATTCAAAATAAAAAATATACTCCAGGAGTCCGGGGAGTATTTACTATTATGGCCACATTACTTTTTCAGTTTTTCTAATCATTTACTTTTTTCCACTCTGTAAGTTCCATTACCATTTCGCTCCGATAATTATTAATTGATTGGCTTTCATTCTAGGTCTAAAAATACAATGTTTCACATTATCAAAACAGTGTCCTTTTTGACTAGTTATTATATCTCATTACTTCAGGGATTGGTGGACGAGATCACTCAGGTCTTGAATCAGAGGAGGGATGATGAAAAAATGAGTACTGATTTAACACGCACTGACATTATTAAATTTAAATGTGTACGAACTGATAACGTCAGCTTAAGAGGAGTAAATCTCTCTGGCCTCAATCTTTCAAAACTGGTATGGTCAAACACAGTCCTTTTTTGCTTATAATGGATATTCAGATTATGTAGCATATGAAATTGCAAGATACCGGATAAATTATTAAATAGTACTGTAGGACATATAGTTACAAAATACTGCCTGAATTGCAGTAGTGCACATATATATAGGTTGGAAATCCCCAAGACATTCAGGCTGGCCATTACATAACTTGGATAGTACAAGAAAAATTGCACTCATGGTCCATAAGTTATGATGTTTATGAACTGAAATACTTCTAAGGACGCTATAACACACAACATCTGCATAACAAACACATTACAAATTCACCCATGTTGACATGAAAACTAATAAAGGAAAATAAAAATTACACATCTCCCTCTGTGCAATTAGGGTACTGGCAGCCATGCCGCTAAGGCAGCGGTTTGCCCCCAAACCACCGGGGAACACCGCCGCCACCCCAGCGGTTTGGGTGGGCGGTGTTCTTCAGCGGCAAAAATCACTGCTGCGGTTTGGAGAAAGAGGAGAAAGATATCAGGTCTTATAGTGTTTCATATGGTGCACCACCTCAAACTAACATGGATCTTGTTGTTGCTAACAAGTTTGACTTCAAGAAAGGAAAGTCAACTGCAAAGTCATGGAGTTTTAATGATCCTGAGTTTCAAAGGAAGAAAAGAGTTGCTAGCTATAAAGTTTATGCTGTTGAAGGAAAAGTCAAAGGGTCTTTTAGGAAGAGTTTCAGGTGGCTTAAAGATAAGTATTATGTATTTTTATTTTAATTATTAATGAAATATTATGTTTTTATTAAATTATTTATTTATGAAAAAAAAAAAAAAAAAAAAGTTGGTGGTTTGGGAGGTATGAAAAAAGTATGGTTGCCACTAAAAAAGGGTTGGGAGGTATGTAAAAAGTGTGAGTGAGGTGGAATGATATTATTGGTGGGTTGGGAGGTATGAATTTTTTTGGGAGGTATGGTTGCCACCACCCTTAGAGGTTTAAACTGTATGGAGTAGCAACATGTTAACCAATTTTTTGTGAAATTCCATGTTATAGGAACGCATAATTTATATCTTACTTTACTAAATATGTTCAGTTGCATACGATACATGCTCCCACATGACCGTGATGATATGTATTTTGAATTTTTTTATCATTCTATCACATGACCTTATGGTACTAAAAACTACGTAGAATGCTAGTTTGCGGTGATACTTGAGTGAACCAGTTGCACCACCACTTTGAAATCCGTCCGTATTTTGTTTAACAAGGATGAAAAAACATTTGTAGCATCTTTTATTTATTTATTTATTATTATTATTTTTTTTTTAAATATCTGAGTCTGGCTGGCCACTACTGATCAAGATGTATCTGGAGAGCTTGACAGCTGGTATTTATAGAACTAACATTTTTGGATGATCAGTAGAAAGTAAATATATATGTTGGATGGTATTGAATGCTTTCAATTCGTTTATTTAAGCAAAGTATGAAAAACAAATCGTGGTCTATTTTGTGAACATATTTGTTGGCTTTTCTGACCCAATTACTTCCATTTTAACTTGTGCAGAGCTTGTCATATGTGGACTTCAGCTATGCATGCCTGAAAAATGTTTTCTTCTCACATGCTAATCTCTATGGTGCTATTTTTCGGGTAACCAATGTGACTTAGTACTGCAAAACATTTTTCTGTCAGTGAGTTCTAAACTAGCTTAGTCCTTGGAGGTTTCTGATATACTCTATTAGTTAATTTTTTCTTAACTCCTTGGAGGTTTCTGATATCTTCCTTTCTGTATCTTCAGAATGCTGATCTTACAAATGCGAATTTGGAGGGAGCCATTTTGGAAGGAGCCTATCTACCGGTATAGATAAGCTCATCAAGTTCTGCAGCGTGTATAACATTTACCATGTTTTGCCAGATAGAAGTGTGCAGGGAGTCATTGTGGTGTTACATCGAAAAAGCAACCTGAAGAATAGAAAATGATTAATTATTTTTATAAAGTTGAATAATAATCTAAATTTTAATCATTTAATGTGTGTTAATTCTTAAAAATATGTAAATAAAAGGCTAAAAGTCCGAAAGTTGGAATGGGTTAGGACTGGACACTAGGCTTAACTACACCTTGCTGAGGGCTGCATTTGTAACAGAGCTTGCTCTTGATTAAAAGGAACAAACTAGGACCATTGGGCTTACCCGGGTGTAGGAGGTCCACCGTGACAGGTCATGTGCTGAGGACCGATTCGAGATCTCTAACCACATCTATGTAAACTCGACCATATGCATTTCTCGTTATATTCTAACTGCTGCTTGTTTCTCTATTTCTTAGGGTGCCAAATTGACCAATGCCAATCTGAAGGGCGCAAACCTCCGACGTGCTGATCTAAGTAATGCAGTAAGTATCATTAATCTTGCACTTTAGTCCTTTCATTCCATGTAATTGCAAAAAAGAGTATAGTAGATACAAGACAATTAGTCAATTGCCTAAAACGCCCTTTAATAGTGACAAAAATGGGAAAGACAAAACTTATGTTTTAATTTGCAGGATCTGGAAGGCGCGAATTTGGATGGAGCATATAGATGACTATGAACTGATTCCAAGACTTGTACTGAATTGTATTTCCTTATTACTCTATGGTTCTATGCATCACTAGATTCAAGCAATGCCTGGTTATAAACAAGCTTGCTGACTATTAGTATTACTTTCTATGTACATAACTTTAGTCGCGGAATGTGGTGTTATGGGTACACCAATGGATGTAACCGTTTTTTATGATTCATTAAATGATTTGAGTACGGTTATAGGTGTGGGCAATATTCAAATCAATTCATGTGTGCGCGTGTCAGTTTGTGTATGCATGGGCTGCACCGACAATTTAATAGTCCTGAAGATGCTGAACCCGTACCTCTGCTTCATAGTCATTAGTCGATTTATGCTCGAAACATGCATCAAGAGAGTGATCTTGTCTGTTGTGTAGATCGTACATTGGGGTCTGGGGAATGGGAGGGGAGGTAGATGCATGCATATGTATAGATTTATTTATAAACTGCGTGGACGGTGCCTTTGGAGGAGAACCAGGAATATTGTAGTTATCAGTGAAATGCACATGACTCCATTGGCAATTTTAATATAAACATGGTTATCTTCCAAGGTTTTGATAACAGGTGACATTCTTTATCCATTATGCAACCAAGGTATAGCTTTGTGTTGCGATTTTTCTATTTATTAATTATGGGTCTAGTATGTAGAATGGAGGTAGAATAGTTATGATGCGAATACAAATGAGGCAAACGGCCGAAACGCGCGGAAAGTCTAGAAATTTATTTTTGAAAGGCATCTATTATTTGTATAGATTTTAACAAATGACAAAAATCTCACTTTTGCCCGTGACAAGAACCCACAACCTTTTGACTGGGGACATAACTATCTCACAGCTACCAATCACATCAAAGGTCCTTTGGTTTTAACGCCCCGGACCACCAACAAAGGGTGAGTTTCTTGTCCTCACCTCTTTTAGTTGTGATATACGCACCCTAAATAGTTGGGAAAATGGTGTAAAAATATATCGAACTTGCTACTTTTTCCTTTTATATATATCAAACTTTTTTTCCCTTAAAGTATGCACATACTTTCTTAATCTTCCTATTGTAACTATAAATCTAACGTGACATGGTGTTAATTAGATAAATTTACATATATCGTCCATGTGGCTCTAAACAATTTGCATCATTCGTTCTTGAGTCAATTACATAGAGCCACAGGGACCTTTTATGTAATTGACTCAAGGATGATGGTGCAATTGTTTAGAGCCACATGGACGATTTATATAAATTTATCTAATTAACACCATGTCACGTCAGATTTATTATTACAATAGGAAGATTAAGAAAGTATGTGCATACTTTAAGAGAAAAAAAAAAAAGTTTGATGTATACAAAAGAAAAAAAGTTACAAGTTTAATGTATTTTTAAACCATTTTCCCTAAATAGTTCCATAGAGTTTCTTCCTAACTCGTACTCTTACATAAAACATTAGACGATGCTGAACCTACCACCTTCCATAACCCGAAACAAAATGTTGCGCTTCAAGGAAATCAATGTATCAAGGCTATGAACAAACCACGGTCGTTGATATCCGTCCAAGTGTCTTATAGAACAAAGATAGATGGGTACCATTAACGTATCTTATCCAAACTTATTTTTGAGCGTTGAACAAAAATAGCAAACTCAAAGGATTGCGATTGATCAACCACATTCTTGTACCAATAGTAAGACCGACACGTATAGTTAAACTGTACAAAAAAGTCCTTTAAGAATCCATTCCATTCGAGTTACTTTTAATCTAGAGAATCATCACATAGCTTTTTGACGTAATTTCACTTGAATGTTCTAACAAAAAAAAAAAAAAGAAAAAAAAGAAAAAGAATTCATCAAACATGTGGATGTAACTTCACAAACGTATTTGACGTAATATTTACTTCAATATGAAATATATTTTACCATAAATAGTCGATAATAATTGAGGTGCTTGATTCGATATCATTATTTTAGTAGAATATTTTACCAACCAAAATTAAAGTCGTGAAAAAGAGGTAAAGTAGTGGAGGCCCATGAAGAAAAAAAATAGATGTCGATTAGTCGATATAATCGCACAAAAGTAAGTTATTTTGTGGGTCCCACATAAATGAGTCAGCGTAATATATGGTTTAAAGATGAGGCCAAGTGGAAAGTGGACCCCACCTCCTTACCGACATTTTTATTTTTCTTTTTCTTTTTGGTATTGCCGCGTCACGTACGCGTTCTACAAAATACTAGATATTAACGACTTTCATTTCAAAATAAATACAGTATTTTTTTTTCTTACCAAATTTTTGGTATTCAATTTGATTAAGGCTAAGAACTAAATCACAAAAAGACATATCACTTGTTTAAGACTATATAGAAGAACTGAAGAAGTAACCATGTGTTCAGCCATCATAAGACATGCATGCTTATGAACCACACAAGATGTTCTTTGGTGATATTCTCTTGAAATTATAATTTTATTAAACAAAAGAGAGTAGATGTGACAAATAAACTTAAGGGGCATAAAAGTTAATTGGAGCGGCTAAGAGTCATTCTAGATGATTTAAGTGTGGCTGGATTCTTGATTATAAAAGTATGAGGAATAATTACGTGAGGGGAGCGGCCGAATTAGGGCGAATAACCGGTGTCACAAATTCCTTTTAACTTTTGAATAAGAGAAAAAATTAACTATAAAGTGCAATTTACATAGAAATTATAAAGTAAAAACATAGTTCATTTTTCACTTATTGATTGACCAACTAAGCAATCACTGGAAACATGTTTCACGATAATTCTCATTATGAAATGAGTCTCGTGACATCATGGGACCCTTAAGCCGTCCTTGCTTGAGAGCACATAGAAAAAGGTCATAAACATTTGTATGTTGATACATGATCGTATAGACATGGTATTTTAGCCTAAGCGATTCTGTAACCTAGAACGAATGCTCCTAACTTTTGTCATTATCATATTTTTACGTGTTAGGGGTCGATTTTAGGATTTGCTGAACTAACCGGTTTGTTGTGACAATTAATGTTTGGACATTCACCTAACACAATTGTGTAACTTATCTTGTAAAAACAACATTTTTCTTAAATTTTAACATTTTTCACTGACATTCATCCTCGTCTAGTTAAAAGATTAGCTTACGTAATAAAAAAAATCCTTAAGTTATTCCACTGATCCGTCTTCCGTATGGCATTCGAAAAACACTTTCATGTATCCTAAAACGACAATCCATAATGGTCATATGCTTCACGCGTGAAACCATCACTCGATGCGTCGTCCATTACATGCCTCAATCTTCGCATGTGATGCTCCAATTATGGAGGTGATTTAATCACAAACTTGATCAAAAGGTTTTGGTTTTTTCTTTGTTTATATGTTAGTGTATTGAGTGGTATGATCACCATTACAACTATTTGGTGGGGGAAGTGAATGTTGATATGAAGCTGATACGACGGTGAAAAATTTGATAAACACTACATAAGTACACATAAGTCATATTCATTGATAAGTTATTACTTATCAAGCAACTATTCCACAATACATTCATTGAAAACTCATCTTACATGATCTAGACCGGACATGAACTTACAACAATTTAAACATACTCGCTTGACACGAAGTATCGATCGGCCGTGAGACCTTTAATATAGTTGTCACTTTTGAAAATAGAAAAAGAAAAAAGACCCATTTTTTTTTCGGTTCTTAAATTTAGTATAATATCTCCCCAATAAAAATACAGCCAATGAAAAATTAGTCGGTTACTACAATAAATAACCAAAACGGATAACGCTAAAATTTAGAAAAAGTCTTAAAACAGTTTTATACATTTATTACAAACACGTACTCCTACTCCTACAATTTCCCTATATAAACCCCCTCCAACACCACCATTTCCTCACCCAAACATTTATACACAAAAAAACCATCTCTTAAACAAAAAATGGCAGGAATCATGAACAAGATCGGAGACGCACTCCACATCGGAGGAGGCAACAAAGACGAAGACAACAAGAAAAAACACGAGGCCGAATGCGCTGATCACAAGAAGCATGAAACATCATCTGAACACAAGGAGGGTGAGAAGAAAGAAGGGATAGTTGACAAGATCAAGGACAAGATTCATGGAGATAAAGATGGTGAGAAGTCTGGTGAGAAATGTGGTGATGGTGAGAAGAAGAAAAAGAAGGAGAAGAAGAAGAAGAAGGAGGGGCATGAGGGTGGTCATGACAGCAGTAGCAGCAGCGACAGTGATTAGATTTCGTCACTCTGGTTGCTTCCATTGATTGGATCTTCGTCGGTATGTGTTTTTTTTTTATAACTTTTTTTACGTTTTTACAGTTTTGATTTGTCCGAAAATATAATTATCCGCTACCAAATATAAAAGTTGGTTACGGATTAGTCGGCCAAAAGATCATAAACGATGATTACAAAATTATTATTACCTTTTATTACATATTTAGAAGAAGACACTAATTATCTAATTAATGGTAAAACTGTCATTATGAAAAAAGTAAGAGAAAAGTCGATAATAATACAGAGTAGTATGTTTTTTTGTATGTTATTTGTCGGATGACAATTATTTATATACGGATTTTTTTTTTCTTTTTTTTTAATGCAAATACACAAAATTTATGAATCATTATTAGTCCTGGCTCGATCTGCCCATGTTGTCAAAGCTACAAAAGTTTATAAAAATTTGACTTGAAAACTAACACGATACCGTATATGGCCGAAAGTATTTGTAAGTGTTTGATCTAAACGTCCTTGATTTATTACTATACACGGACTATACATCTTCTGATCTTAGTCATTCATGAACACATGATACATATATAATTTTTTTATTAAATTTTCTTGTATTGAGTTTTTAAATAATTAATTCATTTGTTTCTTGTTTTGTGTTTTTGCAGATGGAGTAGTAAACATGGAGAGTGAGCTTTCATCAGTGTGGTTTTTCTTCTGTTGAAATAAAATGTAATAAGAAAAAAAAATGAAAGAAAAAAAAGGAGTTATGTGAATTGTTTGCTTAATTCATAATCAATGGCTGTAATTGCTTCTTAATGGTGAATGAAGTTTTATTAGTTTGCTGTTATTTCAGATCTTTATTTATTTATTTCGGATTGAATTATGTTTTTAATGAACAAGTGGACCAATTGATCATTCGAATACGTAATTAATTTATTTGTCAACAATATAGCTTAACAAATGTCTACATGTATCACATAAAGTCATACACTACCGTTTGATTTATGGGTTTTGTGACACGGAATCAATGGCGGAACTATCACATTTTTTTTAGGCCAAATTTATTTTGGGAGGGCCGAATAGGAGATTTGTTTGTAACTTCAACTAAATTACCCTTAAAACCTATAATATTTTACACTAGTTGCCGCAAATTTTGGGGGGCCGGGACCTCCCCTGCCCTTACATAGGTTCGCCCTTACACGGGATTAGGATTGATAAATAAGTATGAGAAATGATTAAGAGGACTAAAGATGTGCTTAATTTCATGTCTAAACATGTGTATTAATGGCTTATCAGCTTGTGAATCGGTGAGTTTTTTAGTTGCAACTTATAGGATGATCAATGATGTCATGCAAGTTTATGCATGAATTTGGACCTCTTTGGTAGTACCAGTATAATGTAGGGGTGTTCATCGGTTCGGTTATCGGGCTATTCGATTCGGTTTGTTCGGTTAATTTTTTTTAGGTCAAGCCGAAAACCAAACCAAACCGAATTCAAATTTGATTCAACCGAACTGAAAACCGAACCGAATAACCGAAAACCGAACCCCTATAACCGAAAACCGAACCAACTAACCCGAATTACATAATTTTAATTATTTTTTCATTTAATTATATATTTTTAGAACAATTTTTTTTCAAGCTTAAATAATGTTATATTTATACTAAAGAAAATACTTTTAATGATTATTTTTATATATAAATACATCAATATATATATATATATATATATATATATATATATATATATATATATATATATATATATATTCGGTTTTCGGTTTTCATTTCTAAACCCATATCCAAACCGATAACCGAATATTTAATTCGGTTCAATTTTGTTTTGACCAATTTGGTTCGGTTACGAATTCGATTCAATTTTTTTCGATTCAGTTCGATTTTGATTTTCGATATAATGTTAAGTTCTCTATCATTTATCTAAAAGTATTTGTTTACTGTATAGATTAGAAAATAAGATTCAACCCCACTAACTTTATCTGGTGGGCTCCATTCAATCTCTTCATCTACGAGTATCTCTTCTTTCTTAATATTTTACTAGCAGGGTATTCGCGCGATGCGGCGGCGGGTACTCTGTGACTATATTTTCTTGTAATGTGATGTTATGTTGCCATATTTTTTTAACGATTAATTTACAAATAACAATAATTTTAGGGTTGGATCAGTTGGAAAACCCCTTGCATCTTAACTTAGAGGTCAATGGTTCGATCATCACTCCCTACAAAATGCCGGAGGTCCTTTCCTATATTAGATAGAACTGGAAGCAGCCTCTCTATCTTAGGTACGGGTAAGGCTGTCTACATCTCAACCTTCCCATACATCGTGGAACACGGTATTGGACAAAAAAAAAAAAAAAAATAGTATAATTTCATTTACTGTTAACCGAAGTTACCACAAACAAAAATCTTGATTCTTCAACAAAATCACCTTTAAATTTTCTGACCTATATGCGACCTTTTAGGTATAGTAAGACGACCGACATTTATATTTTTATTTTTATTTAAAAAAAATCCATCTTTTTTACACTATATATATCCCATACATTTTCATTTTTAATACACACTATTCACATGAACCAAATATCAAAATTAGCCCAAAATCAACTATGCCATACAAAAAATATACGACTCGATTAGTAATTAGTCTAAAACAATTTTCAGCCTAAACAAACTTTAATCATCAATATCTATTAAGGCCCATGATAAAACTACCAAACAATTTGTGATATCATTTGGCCAGCCCAATTAACAACCAAACCGGTATATAACCCAAATGTTAGGACTTGTAAATACGTTTACAAAACCTAAATCACCTCATTCCTGCCCTAATTTTCCTCACAAAAATACGCAACCATGATTTGCAGCCACACAAACATCACATACTCTTCATTTCTTTCTTATCTTGATAACCGAACATAACCAACAATCTATGTTTGCAAGAAAATCATACCCTTTCCTTGAATATCAAACGAAAACTCTCTGTAAGGTTTTATGTTGTGTTGACCGTGATGGTGGTTTTGAGATGGGGTTATAACTGTGGTAGATGTAGATGTTGGGTTTTATTGTTGTTGTATACTTTTTGTTCGTGGACCATAGATGGAATAAGTTTGATGTTTGTTTTGGCTTGATTGATGATTGTTCTTTTCTTCTTTCGTTTCATCTTCATTTTTGTTTTGATATGTAATGCTACATTTTTTTTTTCTTCTTTTGTATAACGCATTAATTGGTCGAGGGGGTGACTGGTTTGTGAATTTTGGAGTCGTCCGACCTTCAACGATCTTGTGGTTGCAGTGGCGGCGACTCGGTCAGCGCAGGGGCGACCGGTCCGGTCGACTGACCACTGTGCCCAGCCTAATGACTTTATTTTTAAGTACTTGGTTTAGTAGCTTGATTAGCTTGTACATTATGGTTAAATGATTGTATATTTTAGTGAAGGGGTGAATTAATTAGTGTATTAATTATATGTGTTGAATATATTATTGACCTTAAAACCATTGTGCTTTACATACTTGTGCTTTGTGTTTTATGACTTGTATTTACTTAAAAGCTATTGTACATTATACTTAAATGGTTGTAATTTTTGGTGAAGGAGTGTTTTTAATTAGCATTAATGTTGTTTGGTAGAATTTTGATGATAAAATAACACCACGCTGTTTTTTGTTGTACAATATGCTTACTTTATTGTAATTTTAAAAATTGGGTGCATTAAAGTGTTGTACATTATGATTAAATGATTGTATATTTTGGTGAATGAGTGAATTAATTAGTGTATTAATTATATGTGTTGAATAGATTGTTGACCTTAAAATCATTGTGCTTTAGATACTTGTGTTTTGTGTTTTATAACTTGTTTTCACTTAAAAGCTATTGTACATTGTGCATAAATGGTTGTAATTTTTTGTGAAGGGGTGTTTTTAATAGCATTAATATTGTTTAGTAGAATTTTTGGTCGTAAATGACACCACGCTGTTTTTGGTTGTACAATATGCTTATTTTGTTGTAATTTTGATAATTTGATGCATTAAAGTGTTGTAAACCAATGCATTATTTCTTGTAAATCTGAAAATTTTAGAGAGAGGCTACTTCATGCATTATATATAGTATAGATAATATAATTTTATATTTAGCATTATAAATAACAATATATTTCTAATAAATATGGGTTCTTCTCAAGTATATCAAATTTAAATCCAAATAAAAATGAGTTATTACTTATTAGTTTTATTTAAATCTTTGAAGTCTAAAAAGTAAAAATAATATGACAAGTGTCCCATATTAACACCCAAAATAAAAATAATTTTCAAAAATATGTTTTTTGTAAATAATTAAGGGAAAAAAATATTGTAAACTTTATATTCATTAATGTTCATCATTATTTTTTATCAATTGGTTTGTTTAGTAAAAGTGTTTGAAGATTTTTGTAAAAAAATTGAGAATAAAAGTGAACTTGAGGAATGAAAAATCGTTGAAAACAAATTTATATCATTATTTTTTTTGAAATGCCTAAAATTTTATGTTTATAAATTTTGCAATGTTCATCAATTTTTTTGGCTAGTAAATTTCTTCAAAAACATCTTCGAAAAATTGAGATTAAAAGTGAAGTTAGGGTATAAAAAATCACTGAAATTTCTTTTTTTATAAGTTTTATTTAATTGATAAAAAGAATTTAAGAAAGTCGTGAACTTTTTATCAATGTTCATCAATAGTTTTATCTAGTAAAAATCATTGAACAATTTTACTAAAAAGTAAGACCTTAGCTGAATTTGGAGAATGAAAATCAAATAGATTCTCTTTTCTTAAGTTTGTTTGATGGAAAAAAAGTCGTAAACTACTAGACTTTTTTTTCCCCATCAATTTTCAATGTTTATCATTGTATTGTTCATGAATTGTTATGTCTGGTAAATGTATTTGAAAAATGTTACAAAAAAAATTGAAAACAAATGTGAGTTGGGGGAATGAAAAACCATTGAAAAACAATCTAGAAAGAAAATGCTTACGCTAATTTATTGATAAAACAATGATGAACAATCAATTGATAAACTTGGATTGTTGAACATTTTGTTAACGCACATTACACTTTAACGCATTTTTTTTTCAAAATAATTCGTTTTATAACTAAAATTCTGTTGGAAAAATGAGTTTTGCAAAGTGGTTTTTTGCAAACTTTGGACATTATTTAATGTATATATATGTTACATATATTTGTGTTGGTTGGAGGTGTTTTTTTCTCCTCTAAGAGAGCTTCGCAACGAGCTAAAATATGTCAAAAATAGAGTTAACATATATTTGTGTTACATATATATGTTACCTATGTATCTTTTTGCTGCCAGTTTCGGCTCCATTATGTCTGTTAGTTAATTTTCGGTCATTTAATCTTTATGTTAATTATTCATTGATTGTAATCCGTATTATTTTAATAAAAGAGTACATGTTTCCCTACAAAATTTTCAGCAAGTTTTAATTAATTTGTGTCCTAACTGACGTGAAAAATTTTCATATTTTCTGGGGGCCTTCTCATTCTATGGTTTGTTTGTTGGTGATGCGTGTCACATCCTAATTACTTTTTAGGGTAAATTGCAAAAATAGTCCCTAAAATAGTTCAAATGCGCAAAACATACATCGAGAGAAAATTTGTTGCAAAAATGACGTTTTTTTTTTTTTTTTTTTTTTTTTTTTTTGGCAAAATAGCAACTGAGAGCTACTTTTTACTAACTTTCGTTATTCTCCTCGTTAAGTGCCTCGTCATTGAGGGTATTATTGTCATTTCGTTGTTTATTTTGCCGCCAAACTTCTGATATCAATGGGACATGACCTCAATGGCTAAATCTGCAAAGGCAATTTTCATGTTTGCATATTAAATTGTCAAAGTCTTCAGTCATTACACACACACACAAACAGAAACACATATAACCTTAACAAAGAATTATCATTCCGTTAACCAGTAACATGTCTCGCTGTCTTGATCTCGTGATTGCCTGTAACTCATTTTCCATATCAGAAATGATGCTATCCCATTACCACTGAGAGGTTGAGGAAGAAATTCATCAAGCACAATAATTGATGAGTAGGTGCCAAAAGCTTTCTAATATGATCGGTATTAGGGGGACCTGATTGTTGAGCTCCAAAACTTAAGGGGTTCAAGAGTTGCAAAGTCCAATGTGAACAAGCTTAGGAGGATTCAGACAGCTGATACGCGAAAGATGAGGGGGTTGATGAGGATGCTTAGGCAAACTAACGACAAAATTGTTTTCAAGATTGAGTTTGCTGTGAGGCAAATGTACATGTGAAAGGGTTGGTTGCTGGAGGCTGGGATGGTTTGTTTTGTTGTTTATGACGAATGTAGGTAGTAGGAGGTTGGGCACTTGTGGTTTCTTTTGTTCTTTTTGGTGGCCCTTGTGAATGTAGATGTAGATGTAGATAGGGTGTGGAAAACTAGAAGGGGGGGGGGTTGAATAGTTTTGCGTCTTTTTCGTTTAATAAAAGTTTTCTTTCAAAGAATTGATAATAATTTGTAAAAACCTTTGAAGCTAAAGTATAGATACAAATTAATTCACATATGTCACATAGATACTACTTATTTAAAGTGTTGAATAGAAATTATAATTTCATGTATCTCACTTGATTATAAGTTTGTATTTATATATGTATATGTGTTTTAATGATTGTATATACTTTTAATTTACTAATATATAATTAATGTTTTGAATGGAACCTAGTTTAATCTTTATGTGAAACCAATATATGCACAACACACAATAATACTAATGTACAAGAAGCAAGTAAGTAAATAAGTAAAGAATGAGAGTTGGTAAGATCAAACCGAGAGACAAAGGATTTATAGTGGTTCGGCTACAAGGACACCTTCCTTGCCCTACTCCACTCCCCGAGCACCGAACTCGAGAGTTTTATTCACTAAGTCAATAACCTCCCTTATGGCGGAGAAAACCGTACACACCAAATGCTTACACCAATTAACGACACAAAGCAAGATGTCGAGTTCTAATCGTAGCTAGAAGCAATCTCACACCAAATAACACACCACAACTTCTTCACACCTTTTACTTCTTCAATACGTCTTCACACCACGAGTATCTTCAAGCCTTCACAAAATACTTCACGACTTCAATGTCTTGCTACTTCACAACTTCAAAGCACCAATGTCTTCACAACTTCAGTCTACTAATTTCTTCAAGTCTTCTCCACTTGGAAGCTTCAATTTCTTCACTACTAGTCACTATTGCCACTCTATCCTATCTTCACTACTATCCAACACTACTTCTTCACTTCAACCTCCACTTCACACTTACAACGATTCTAGATTCTATAACTAAATCTAGCAAACTAATACATACACCTTATTCACCAAGATATGAAAGATTAACAAGATGAAACAAACAAACAACTTAGATAGCAAGATGATACTAAGTTGTAATACTTCTAATAGAAGTATTCTTCTCTTTGCACTTGAGTGTTGAGGCTTGAATCACTTTGAAACAAAGATCAAAGTATATAAGATCAAAGGATTTTTTAAAGGATGGAGAGGGATGTTTAGATCAGAAAGTTTTTAGTGCAAAAAGGTGAGAAAAATATGTGGAATGATCCAATATTTATAGGGCCAGAAAATACTGTTCTGGAGCGTGCCGGTCCCCTTAATTAGGGGGCGGTCCCCTTAATGATTAAAGGGGCCGCCTAGTATAATTAAGGGGGCCGCCCTCCTGAACGTTGAATTTTCTTGTCCTTTTGTGAGGGGAATTTTTCTGGATTAGATTTGCCATTTTTGGTTGAAAATTTGAATTCACAAATTTGTAATGAATAAAACATATTCTTTTAATTCCAAAAATGTTTTACAAAAGATATAAAATGTTTTGTGACATTTTATAAATATCTAGTGATTAACAAAAATGTTCCTTTGATCTCGTAATACATTAGGCACTTTGTTTATCCATACCTTAAGTGATTTAATGGTAAAGATGAGTATTTACTACTAAATACTTGTGTATGTCATAATCTTTGGTTTGATGAGTTTTTGTTTTGTGATTATCAAAACATAGAGATATCGAAAGATATGAATAACGTTTTTAGTTATTTATTTATATCAACAATCTCCCCCTTTTTGATGATTACAAAACCTAAACTCATTAAATCCAAAAATTAATTTTTAGACAAGTATTTAGTGAGTTTATATTCACTTCTCCCCCTTTTTGTAAAATCAAAAAGGTTTAAGCCAAAAGAAAGGAAGCTCCCCCTTGATGTATGCTCCCCCTCGTTTGAGGGCACCAAGGGTTCGAGAATTGGGATTCTTGCAAGAAAAATATTAGAAGCACAAGCATAGAACAAGAAAACACATATATCATAATACCAACAAGTAATAAGCATGGCAAAAGATAATAAGGAACACATATTAAGTCATTCATTGATAGAAAATGATTATGTCAACCCATAATCATTGTTACAAAAGCCATAAATATATAATACTAAGACTAAGTATAGCATCCTATTGTGCTAATAAGGAGTGTCACCAAACTTTCTTGAATCCCAAAATGGTTGAAAGGTTTTATTTGAAAATGAGAAACATAAGCATATAAAATGCTTGGTGGTTTAGCGGAGATAAACTTTTGGTTGCATGAATGTTGGTGAGTTTGGAGATGTGGAACTTGTAGGTGGTGGGTTAGAGATAGGGTTTGTTGATTGAGGGTTTTGATGTTGTTCAAGTGATGATGTTTGTTGAGATCTTGTAAGAAGATACTCAATCCAAGTGAAGTGCTCATTCAAGGCAATGGTTTGTTGTTGAAGGAAGATGCAACAAGGGCAATTGTTGACATGCTTCTCAACTTGGTTGATGTTGTGTGGTGATGATGGTGAGCTTGATTGGGTTGGATCCAAATTGCGTTGCGCAAGATGTAATGCTAAAAGAGCACTAAGCTCATGAGCCTCTTTTAGCTCCTCAACGAACTTCAAGTGTTCGGAGGAAGGTGATGATGGTGGAACAAGATGGTTGTCTTGGGTGAAGGTTTGAACATGCAACATAGGAATGGGATGTGAGGTTGTAGGATGTGTTGGTGGTACTCTTGGTGGTGGAGACATGGTTGAGCTTGGGTAGTCATGAAAACATGAAATGGGTCAAAAAGTGATAAAGAAAACAGTATCCCCGACCATCAGATGGCCGGTCCCCTTAATTAAGAGCCGGTCCCCTTAATCATTAAGGGGGCCGCCTTATATAATTAAGGGGGGCGCCCATCTGGTGATTCCCAGAATGCCAGAAATGGGTTTTTGGCAGAAAATTTTCAAAAAGGTTGTGTTTTTGGATTTGGATTCAAGTAAGTTCAACTCTTTGAGGCAATATAGGTCATACTATTCATGAATGTAGAGAGTGATATAGAATTAATTAAAATAGGCAATTAATTTCTAATAATCATGCTATCTATTAATTTATCAATTAAGATATGCAACAAAGGAGGCAATAAGGCAAATAAGTTAAATGTGTAACTATATGAAGATGATAACATTTAGTCTAGAGCAAACATATTGATGATTGTTAACAAGTAACAAATAGGTGGACATGATTATATGGACTTCAAGACTTGTTACAAACAAGATCCATATGGGCAAGCCATGATTCTCATGAAATGATTTGATTAAATTGTGAATGTCATTTCCAATAGAAGTGTATGACACATGTGAGAAAGTTAAATGTGTTTTAAGCAAAACGTTTTTAGTTTTATTCAACAATGTTTTGAAGTAAATTCAAGTGTGCATTACAATAACATAGATTGAATTTTGTTTCATAACGTGTAACAAAAAATTTCAATCTTGTTTTTGATTAAAATAATGGTTATGAAAGAAATTTTAGTTAAGTAAATTGTTTCAAGAAAAAAAAAATATTTCATTCAAAAAGAGAGAAGTTTTAAACATGATGTTTTGATCATGATAATCAAGAAGTTGCAAGTGAAGGATTTGAAATGGAAGCTTATCATGCTCAAGAGAATCAATTAAGCCCATTGTCACACATAATCATCTTTAATGACACCTAAAGATATTAAAGTAAAATGATAGATACTTATGATCTAAATGCAATGGGACAGGAAGGAGCAAGGTAAATAGTTCATGGATACAAGATAGACATGTGTATATATATATATATATATATATATATATATATATACAAAGAACATCATAATATCAAGTTGCAAATAAATCTCAATTATAATACATCTATTAATGCAACTAGTAATATCATATAGCTTAAGTGGAAGGGTTCTACTATAGATCATAGAAGATTAAGAAAAATGATAATAGACTAAACAACAAGAAGGCATGTATGCATATATTAGTGTTAATAATCTAAAAGCATGGCAACTTATCAGTTAAATCATATTCACATACTAATTGAAGCATTCTAAAATATAATATAATATTGGCAAGTTTTTGAAAAGAGAACTTATCTCAGGTCCAACTTTTCTTTAAGAGTGGGCATGAGGGTAATGGAAGAAATCATAGAAGTTTGTCCAAAACATGTCGAAGTAGCCAAGTAACATTCCAACGCAATAGAAATCAAGGGAGCTAGATCCGAGATGCTTAACCGATCACATCAATCATCACAAGTCGTGAAGGCTAATAAAAATTGTAATTAGGAGGCTTCATCTTCAAATAGTAACGGACACACCATGATACCAATACTCCAAGAGCGAAGAACAAAATGCCGAGCCAAGAAGATTCCCGCAACAACGTCATAGGCGAACCGATTGCAGAATGTGAAATAACGTGATAGAAACCAATAGCCGTCAAAGGTAGTAGAGCGAGATGAGTAAATCAACACGTAATAGACTCTTCGTTCGTTAATTACCTAAACATGATAAAAAGCTTGGTACCCAGATTCTCATGGGTCCTAGTTGGTTAGATGAGAACATCCATTGCATTTGAATGCACATGATGAGGATGTCGTCGATAAGTACAAGAATTCACCAATAGTTTGTTTTAATTAACAAACAATGACTTTCTTGACTAGAGCAATAGATAATGAGTGTTAATAGTATTAGTTCTAAATTTATTCACTAGGTTTAACAAATTTTATTTGTTTTGATACATTTGTTGAAGGATTATTTACGATAAATCCTAAGCCGATATTATCATAAAATGACTTTGAACGTTGAGAAGATATTTTAAAGATTTAGAACTATTTTCGAATTTTGCCAATGTTTTTGCTCTTTCATGTTCCATTTTAATTTCATGTTTGTAGTCTTGACATTTTTTACATTCAAGATCAATTTCAATATTACTTTCAAGTCTAGACATTTTATCTTCTAAAATTATTTCTTTTTCAAAGTTGTTTTCAGCGGATGTTGAAGATTCATTTTTAAAAATAATTTTTGAGTCAATGTTGCAAAAATGTTTGAAGTTGTTTTCCATTTTTGAAAATTCTAATATAAATTGATCATAGCAAAAATGTTTGGTTTTGGATTGTACCTTATTTGTAGTTCTACATTCTTCACATGCTATACGGTGATCAATTCCATTGTCCATGTTGCTCCATGTTTTGTTTGTAGTTTCGCTTGGATCTAGAAGCATATAGTTCTTGCCATCAATACTTGTGTTCGCATTTGTTTGAATATTCTCATAAGCCGTATTATCATCGTCATCTTTGCACTTGTTGCACCATGATTTATTCATGCTCTTTCTTCGGATTTGGCTCATGTATTCTTCGTTATAGATACCTTCAATGATCATATTTGAACTAGTAGTACATGTGTTTGTTTCAACTAAATATTTATTTACTAAATTTTCTAGATTAAATATTTCTTGTGCAATATCAAGTTTATCATCTTTGATTCTACATTTCTCTTGGTGAAACTTTAAAAGACATTTCCAAATATCATTTGCCGTTTTACAACGAAATAATCTTTCATATTTAACTCTTGGTAGAGTTTTAAAAATAAGTAATTTGGCTTTAGTGTTTTTATCAATTTTGGTTTGAAGATTATAATATTTATTTTCAAAATCTATTTTGGTTGGTTTAAGATCACCAATTGAAATGATATGCCAAAGATCAAGATCTATTGATTTCACATAATTTTCAAATTTGTTTTTCCAATCAAGAAAATGATCATTTTCAAATAAAGGTGGTTGTTGTGCAAATTTCCCTTCTAAATATTTTTCAAATTCCATAGATCGTTACAAGTTTTAAAATACAATTTATTTTAAAAATCTTGCTAGACGTGGCTCTTGATATCAATTGTGGAAAACTAGAGGGGGGGGGGGTTGAATAGTTTTGCGTCTTTTTCATGTAATAAAAGTTCACTTTCAAAGAATTGATAATAATTTGTAAAAACCTTTGAAGCTAAAGTATAGATACAAATTAATTCACATATGTCACATAGATACTACTTATTTAAAGTGTTGAATAGAAATTATAATTTCATGTATCTCACTTGATTATAAGTTTGTATTTATATATGTATATGTGTTTTAATGAGTGTATATACTTTTAATTTACTAATATATAATTAATGTTTTGAATGGAACCTAGTTTGATCTTTATGTGAAACCAATATATGCACAACACACAATAATACTAATGTACAAGAAGCAAGTAAGTAAATAAGTAAAGAATGAGAGTTGGAAAGATCAAACCGAGAGACAAAGGATTTATAGTGGTTCGGCTACAAGGACACATTCCTTGCCCTACTCCACTCCCCGAGCACCGAACTCGAGAGTTTTCTTCACTAAGTCAATAACCTCCCTTATGGCGGAGAAAACCGTACACACCAAATGCTTACACCAATTAACGACACAAAGCAAGATGTCGAGTTCTAATCGTAGCTAGAAGCAATCTCACACCAAATAACACACCACAACTTCTTCACACCTTTTACTTCTTCAATACGTCTTCACACCACGAGTATCTTCACGCCTTCACAAAATACTTCACGACTTCAATGTCTTGCTACTTCACAACTTCAAAGCACCAATGTCTTCACAACTTCAGTCTACTAATTTCTTCAAGTCTTCTCCACTTGGAAGCTTCAATTTCTTCACTACTAGTCACTATTGCCACTCTATCCTATCTTCACTACTATCCAACACTACTTCTTCACTTCAACCTCCACTTCACACTTACAACAATTCTAGATTCTACAACTAAATCTAGCAAACTAATACATACACCTTATTCACCAAGATATGAAAGATTAACAAGATGAAACAAACAACAACTTAGATAGCAAGATGATACTAAGTTGTAATACTTCTAATAGAAGTATTCTTCTCTTTGCACTTGAGTGTTGAGGCTTGAATCACTTTGAAACAAAGATCAAAGTATATAAGATCAAAGGATTTTTTAGAGGATGGAGAGGGATGTTTAGATCAGAAAGTTTTTAGTGCAAAAAGGTGAGAAAAATATGTGGAATGATCCAATATTTATAGGGCCAGAAAATACTGTTCTGGAGCGTGTCGGTCCCCTTAATTAGGGGGCGGTCCCCTTAATGATTAAGGGGGCCGCCTAGTATAATTAAGGGGGCCGCCCTCCTGAACGTTGGATTTTCTTGTCCTTTTGTGAGGGGAATTTTTCTGGATTAGATTTGCCATTTTTGGTTGAAAATTTGAATTCACAAATTTGTAATGAATAAAACATATTCTTTTAATTCCAAAAATGTTTTACAAAAGATATAAAATGTTTTGTGACATTTTATAAATATCTAGTGATTAACAAAAATGTTCCTTTGATCTTGTAATACATTAGACACTTTGTTTATCCATACCTTAAGTGATTTAATGGTAAAGATGAGTATTTACTACTAAATACTTGTTTATGTCATAATCTTTGGTTTGATGAGTTTTCTTTTTGTGATTATCAAAACATAGAGATATCGAAAGATATAAATAACGTTTTTAGTTATTTATTTATATCAACATAGGGGTTGTGGTTCTCCTATCGTAAGCTTGTAAATGAATGGTTCATGAATGGAAGGGGTCGTTTGATCCTGATTTTCTTCGTACACAATGTTTGATTCGTATCACAAACACAAACATGAAAATGACATAATTCTAACCATAAATACAAACACAAACTTGCAAATGCCATTAATCGAAGAATATAACACAAACACAAACACAAACACAAACACAAACATATTATGCATAAGAAATTGGATGAAATAACAGAGTATTGATAGGAGTGAACCATCACTAAACGTTAACCCATATGTAATACTTCAAGCTACATAATATCGTTCGGCATGTACCAAAAAGATGAACCCATCACAATACTTCCACACACCCCTTGGTGTATCCGAAACAGTGGTAATGTAGTTCAGGTTACATTAGTCAAATTATATACGTAATACAACCAAATTAAAAATGTTTTTGTTTCTACACATTACATAATCCCAAAAGATGAACCTATTTGTCAAACTTCAAAAGCTTATACTGGATTAAGCAACAAGTGATCAACTATACCTGCACAATCAAAATATGCAATATAATGAGGTTAGCATAATATGCAATGCAATGTATCAAATAAATTTGCTAAACAATTCATTAGACTCACCTAGTCAAAATAACACCACTTTGTTTCTGATGACGTATAGTACGGATAGCAGGCTTGCTAAGCATGGACTATCTCAAATGAACTAGGCTCCAGCCCTACAAACAAACCGGGCTCCAGCCCTACAAGCAAATTGGGCTCCGGCCCATCAAGCAAACTGGGTTCCGGCCCAACGAGCCAATAAAGCCAAACATGGCTAAAGCCCATGCCACAAGCATGGCACGATCCAGACAAACAAAGGATATATATGAGCGGCACTTTCGAAGTATGCTCACGGATAGGCCCCCGGTCCGGAAAACCATCCACGTCCGCAACAATCGATTAAGCTGCGGATCCTTGCCTGACAAGGGTGTCCCACCTCGGCCACTATAGCGATATGAAGAATATTAGGAAACCTTAATATTTTCACTGCCTATAAAAGGAAACCTCAATTCATACTTTCATGGTATGACTTTCTCAGTCATCCCAATACACGAATATTTCTCTCACAACATGAGTACTTACTCTTACGCCGGAGCTTAATCGTGGGGTCCGCCCTACGGTAAGGCTAACGATTTACCTTTGTTTGTGTAGGGAATACAATTCACTACTTGGATTAGTGCAACAATCATATAGCGGACGATCCACCAAGGACGGCCCGCACCGGACTAAGCCCAATTCTAACCCATTTACACTTTTTGCATTAACAAAACCAAGAAATAGATTCTTTCAGGATAGTTCCATCATCACGGGATTTTACAAATCTATGATTTAAACCGAGAAATAGATTATTTCGCGGGATTTTACAAAACCAAGAAGAAACCGTGAGACAATGATAAATTGAATGTGTTATGACAAATTTGGTTTTGGTGAATATCTGTTTGGGGGAACATGCAAGAGATTAGCAACAATTCTTCTCACATATGTAAAATACTTCACAAACCATACTAAGTAAATTAGTATAAACTACTTCCCCTGGAAGTTGACCATATAACATCAAAGTACACGTTTCTCCCCCAAGATGGTTTCGAACTTTCGGAAGCATCATTGACATGTACGACCATTTACACGAGAAGTTCTTATCTTAGGCCAACATCTTGAAAAATCATGAAGGACATTGATGGATCTTGAAAGATTTTGCTTAGAATGTGAAGTATCTTTGACGTGCTGTAGCATCGAATATCCCATGAGAGTTGTTGATCCCATCTCAACCTTTAAACTCATTGGCTAACTAACCAACTTCGTATTCTGTCAGCTATTGTTGTGACCACTTGGTGAATTAAACCCGATATACCAAACTTGAACATGAAGTAGAATTCCTCAAATTTGTTACTTAAGCTTGCACTGTTGTTGGAAGAACGGTGTAGAGAATTTGTGTACCGTGCAAATCTTTAAGTACTCAATACTAACCCGACAAAGTATGAGACTTTCATCACCTCTTGTGATTATCCACATCGACTTCTGCGTGTGACACTAAGTACTATAATTTAACTCCTTTAAGTGATAGCTAACCAGGCATTTAACCATCCACCCCGACTTCTGGAAACTAGATAAACCAAGTCTTCAACTTAAATCTTAAGCACGAGCAATTTATCATTGAAAGTCATGCATCCAACCAACCCCGACTTCAAGATAAAATAAGTACGCGCCTTCATGAAACCCACTTCAATCTCAAATAAGTGATACCAAATAAACTTCGTGATCATCTCGTGTGGTGAAATACCCAAAAACTAGCCTTTTTGACGGTTTAATGGTTGAGTTTGTGATATGCCCTAATTCTTTAGATACCCCTTGTTCCGCGGATCGAACTAATTTTTTTGGTAAATTAAGGTTTAAAAACAAGTGTTTTGTATGTTAAGTTTTGACAAGATACCAATTATTTTGTGAAACCTTGTGAAATTTGTGAAACCAAAACTACCACACTTTATCGCCAATATTTTACCAAAATATAACACAATGTATAAGAAATTACATTGGATAATAAACTGTTCAGCCCAATTATTTTGATATATATTTTGGATTCAAGACATAAAGCAAGCTCAATCCTTATTTTGCATCAGCCAAACAACCAACAGACAGATCAAGTTATTATTAGCCCAATCTGATTTCAAATTGTTTCAACCCAATCAAACACTAATACCCGGTTCAGTCATAACTCAAATACCCGATCCAATCATCAACCCGATCCAGCTAATTTGTTTATAATACCTCCTCATAATCCCTTATAATTAGTTAACCCTAATCATACACCTAAAATAATCCACCTCCCACTCATCTCTCTATCCTCTCACATCACAAAATTTCAGATCTCATCTCAAATCTTATCATCAAAATACTCGTCTACGTCATCTCTTTATTCACACTCGTCTAATCACACAAGAGTCAAGACTAATCAGCTTTGTTGTATTTGTTTTTCAAAACCGAAAGTAAGATATGAATGAAACCCTATGGTTTTGTTCATCCTTATTACCTTTCGAAAATTAAAAGGAGTATATCATCAACAAGATTTATGATGAATTTGTCTTTCATTTGTTTGACCTTTAAAGGTCTTGATAAATCTATGATTACCATGAAAGACTTAACAGATATCATATTATGTGACTTGTTCTTGACTGATTATGAGTTGACGAAATAAATATTGAATACGAACACTCTTGTTCATATTCCTTCCTTTGATTTTCGGATATTGAAAAGAAGCAAAGCTTCTATAAGATCTATGATGGTTTCATGATTCATCCGAAAACTCTTTTAAAGAGTGATGTGTGTCAAAAGCTTTAAATTTATAATGCTAGAAATACCGGTTAATCGACTAAAGACACAACACGGGCATTGTACCCTTTCGAGTGTAATATAGTTTAGGCAAGTCCAGGTCGTCCCAAGGAAGTTGTGCATTTTCAGATTCAAAAAGTAGTTTAAAAGGAAAGTCTAAATGATTGTCACTATCATAGGACTCTTATTTGTATTTATAGGTGATGATGAATATAAAAACATGTATGAATAAATCAAACACAGCGGAAAACATCACCTAACAAGGATCCATATAGCCATATGATCAATCAATTAATAAACAACAACAAGTTTATACCTTTGTAGCATGATCGGTTGAATCGTAGGGAGACTGTCACCAACGTACACGAATCACCAATGAAACCAAGTGATCAAAGGAGATCACCTCTATGTTATGTCCACACTACACGTCCTTGATCATCAATTAGATGCTAGTCTTTTACCCTTGTAACCCCTTTAGTGTAAACATACAATATGTAAAAACCCAGAGATGATCAACAAAACCACATCCCCATTTAGGGTGTGTTTGTGGCGTTTTTTTTCAAGAGAGGAGACAGGGGAGAGCAATTTTTGGTAATGCCATAATGTATATTAATCAACATTGATAACTAAATCAATTTAGTCAATCATGTATGATATTACACATTAGTCCTCCAAAACTCACAAAAGGCCCCTCTAGACCTCCTCTATGGCCGGCCATGATAGGGCCCACAATGGGCTTGCCCATTATTGGCCCGGTCCTAAAACACTAAGTCTAACTTCGTGTTTAATGGCCCATTATTGATCCCGAGTTACGTAGTCGTTTATATATTGTAAATATGATAAATACAATCTATAAAATGGTGTCTCTGTGTATAAGTGTGTGACCCCATAGGCTCACATATGTCTAGCCATATAATTATTTATTATGACACGATCATACTCCAACAATCTCCCACTTGCGACGTCATAATAATCAAGTAATTATACAAGCAAAGGTTAGCGTCTAGCAACACGCCAATGCCCCTAGAAATATGTGAGGGTAGTTTCTTAAACGTCTCATTTAAATGGTTTATATGTCATCCATCCTTTTGTTACAGATATTATGTTGAACACTAGACATGGATCAAAGTCATTCCATTTGTTCAACTATTATGTTTCTCGATCTAGATATTGGACAAGATTACCAAGTGAATTAAGATTCATCTTAATCTCATTTGGGTACGGCTATACAAACATCTGTTCAATTCATCGAGGGGCCCAATAGTATCTAACTCCATGACATGTGGAGGAACAAATCCTATTTTGACTGCACGTGTCATTCATGTGTTTCAAATACTCCTGAAGATGGTTTTTATAACTACCTTATTCAGGACAGCGTTTAACCATTTCAAAGAATGAAATTCCACACATGCAAGACCTACTTGCATATCAAGTCTGAGGATAAGAGACATAACCATTTGCGAGATTCACTATTGACGCCGATCCATGCAGTGAATACTCGTAGGTTGGGTAAGTCCAATGTTCATCACAATGAACAACATGTGAGTTTGGTAAATAAATCACCAACATGCTCACATTTGCCTTAATTCGATGATACTCCCGTATCATCAACTGGCAATGGACAATTTTAGAATAAATAAGTTATTCATGGATTAAACATGCAAATATAGAACACAGTAGTATAAATGAAGACGATTATACCCAGTATATCAATTCATTATATAATACGACTGCTTACACTTCCATTATCCAAATACTAAAAACAGATATGCACAAGACTACATATAGATCAGAATTCGATGTTTCCATCGCGATCAATTTTGTTGTACAAGACAACAAGTAGTCATCTGAGTAAACTTTGAGAATACCTGTTTCAAAATTCAAAAATGTTTTGAATGATGATTGTCCTATTGTATGTGTGCCTTCAAGTACAATACGAGTATTGCAACTATACATTCCATAAAGTTTTTGAAGCTAGCAAAACACCTACTTTAGACAGTCATAATAACAGTTTCCCAAACTG
This sequence comes from Artemisia argyi, assembly GCA_030686995.1. NCBI lineage: Eukaryota > Viridiplantae > Streptophyta > Magnoliopsida > Asterales > Asteraceae > Artemisia > Artemisia argyi. The sequence goes on from CM060685.1 coordinate 55,076,854, forward strand.
TAAAGTATTCTTATTATTTTAATGTATAATGCATTAATGCTCTCAATCGAGCACATCTGTTAGAGGTGTCGTCATTCATGATGTCATCCTACTACCACTAGGGTTGAGCATCATCTTAGTTATATTAGCATCAATAAATGAAAACATAATAGAGCTCCTCAAATATCCGTAAACATTTGAACAAATCTTTGGTCCTTTGCAGGTCCATTAGGTTGTTCGTTTTAACAATTATCTAATGACTTTCACTTAGATATTTGTTGTTATAACTCATCTTGCATTCATGTAAATGATATAAATAATCCATTACATAATATGACTTACATAATGAATCCTTTAGTTAAACTTAAGATTTCCATTCGTGCATTCAATCTCATCATGTAAGATTGATCATTGAGACTCCCCTCAATGACATGTCATAATGTGTTTAGACTATTAACCGCTTATGTTTATTCTAATAAACACATGCAACAAGGTTGTATGTTTTATTTCTTAAATTCCATAAGTGAAACTTCATTCCAGGCTAAGGATTAAAGTCTAGCTTAGATGGAACATTGTTTCTTATATGTTAACAACATATGAGATTTAAGAAAATAGATGAATTGCTCCTACTTGCTCTCGGAATACTCAGGAGTAATCTTATTTAATCAAAATCAAATTAATGATTTCAGAATTAACTTAAGATCTCTGCTCCTAGATGCATGATTTTAATCCACACTTGGATTCTTATACCTTGTATACATTAATAAAGATTATATGGATTCATAAACCCTTTTAATTATTCATCGTCCTCGCAAGGTAATCAACAAGAAAAGTGTTTTAAGATCCTATTGTCATATTTCATTTACATGAAAACAGGTATGACAATTAATCATCTTTATACATTTAATGTTTGTAGGTAGGAAGATTTAATCATAGTCAATTACTTGAGTACGAGTAAACTCCTTATACTACGCGTGCATTAAATGTGTGTACAAGTTTGTCCTTTTGAGTATTCTCATCAAGAAACTCATTTTAAACCTCACAGTCTAACTGATTGGTAAGAGATCAATCAAGCTCCATGAGTGATTGTCTTCAAAGGACTGCATCTTAACATTCATAGTTTTGAGCTATTCATCAGATTCAAGATCTAATAATGCATCTATTTAGTTTGCAGGTTCACTATGATCCTCCAACTTATGTCCCTTAACATTGATATAAAAACTATAGCATTCAGGTGTTAGGGGTATCCTTGCGGATTAATGAATGAGAGATATCAATCTATGGTTTAACATATGCATGTTCAACCTTAGTATGACATTAGCAAGTCTACTCAGAAGGTTGTGTATTTAGCTCTTGAATGACTTCAAGATCTAAAGGTGCTCCCACTTGCTTTTGTAAGTGAAGACTAATCTCCAAGTACTCAGCATCATGATTAACAATAAATTTTTTTCAAGTGGGACATCCAAAAGACATCGTTAGTTCTTGATTCTAGTTTGTTAATTACTTACTCTTAGGTATTTAACAAATTCAGAACTTCAATCAAGATATAATGGGATTCATCCCAAGCCATAATACAATGGAGTATTAAATCCCTTCTGGGTTGGAACCATATTGAGTGTACGCATGACACATCCAATTTTCTAACCTTGATTGCTTTGGAGGTAAAAGAGTTTAAGTCATCAAAGATCAAACAATATCTATAGAGTTTGATTTTCCATGATGGACATACCAGAAATTTGTGGTATTCCTCGTGGATAGATGTTGTGAGACTATCCCTCAACTCATTAGATGAGCTTATACTATTTGGCTTACGTATCTGCCAACCAAGTCATACCAGATGGCATCAATAGTATTTTTAGCCAACTGCATACTTTATATTATAAGTCTTTGACCAAGTCAATGACTTCATGTGTATGTTTTGACTAGAAAACATAAACATTAAATATTTTATTATACGCCGTAAGTGTACATGTCTTTAACAAGAAGACATAACAAGTTAACATCTTTACTTTACGTTATAAGTCTTTCAACAATTAACGGAATTGATGTTTGTGTCTTTACAAGAGACCTAAACATGTTCAACTTAAGTAATTATAAGTGCCGACAATTGGCCTTAATAGTAATTTCAAGTTAATTGAATACTTCATGATTATGAATTTACAAGAAGACATAATCATATTTACTAAACAATTCAGCGAATATGTTGAAGTAGCTTTTCATGTTATCTTGACATTTGTTCTAATAAGGGCAACATACATTTTATGTGTATAAGTCCTAGTAGAACCTTAGTTTTCTTACCTTGCAGTCAAGAAAAACCATTAGTCATATTGTTATATGTTGTACCTTGCGCACAATTAAGATTTCTCCCACTTGTGCATGGCACAACATCATGCAAGTAAATATGACAGTGTCACAGATACCATATGATTTTAGTCAAAATCAAAATATAGATGTGTAGAACTTTTATCGCTTTTATAATGAATCATGCATAACAATTTTATTGATAACATTTCAGGAAGCAACATCAGAAACGCGACAAGTTATCTGATAAAATTTATGCAATGGTTCTCATAAAAACTATGATGCTTCACATGTGAAAAGTAATGTATTATTTCAAGATAATCTAGAAATAAGATGGGCAACTTGTAAGTTAATAGATCTTACAGCTCCGAGTGAATTAGAGAACATTACATGTGTTTCTTCACCAGTAATACAATCACGTAGCTCCCACTGGATTAGATAACATTATAAGTGTTACGTCACCAGTGGAGAGTGAGTGACGATTGGATACTTTCCTTCTTTCTTTGAATATCTACACATTATTTCTAATGTGAGTCACTTTGACTAGTAAGCGTATACTTAGGTATTCAAGGAAGTGCATCAAGTTCTAACATATAGATGATGGGCTAGCCATCATTTTTAACTTGAAATTAGGCATGCATTTCCTCCATGTTTATTTGGTTAAGACACATTGCTAGGTAATCATGCTAGTAATTGCCTTTACCACTTTGTGGTTTATTGATATTTTCATTTTCTAATTATTTAAACTCATTTTAGTTTGGTAGCTATAGAAAACGTGTTCTCTAGTTATCCAAATATCTTATATTTCTTCAAGGTTTCAAAACCAGAACTAGGGTTCTAAAACGAACTTGATGGAATAAGATGTGCAACTATACTTAACCGTTTTGACTTTTACAAGACATCACGATTTCTAGAGTATGTGTGCTTTAAGTTTGATTAGAATTAGGAAAATTCAAATATTCCTATTATAGCTTTTTCTCATAAAGAAAAAGGATAGGAACAAGTTTCTTTCTTACAAGGAAAGGAAGACTTAGTTTGATCCTTTTAACAAGAAAAGAACAAACTTTTGTTTACGCTTATGTTGCATTAATTCATTAATTTGAATTCACAAAGTTCATATTTAGTATTTTCGATAATTATTCTTTTATAAATTAACTACCCCATGTTTATAATTTAAAACAATTAATTTACGAAAAAGGCTAAGATCCACATTGTGCTTCTACTATCACATCAGTTGATCTACTAGCAATAGTAGATTCAATTGGTAGGCGACGATCACCAATTGCATTACAAGTGCAACTCTTAGATCTTTATGGGACTCATGGCATATAGTGTCAAACAACTAGTGTCATGTAGGCATGTTTAGTCCCATCTTTGCCTCGGGTCAAAGTCTTACCGCTTAACTCGATTAAGTCATTTAATTTGAGAACGTGCGAGAATATATCTAGGTCTCACGCATAGAGAATAGTCACCTTGGGTTACAATTCAACCTAAGTCCCACGCATAGGCAAAAGGTAATCGCAAGTGTTCTCAACATTGGACGATATGACTTAAATTTTGACGGGTAAAAGTTTTGATGTGAATCAAAAGGTGTATGAAAGAAGCATGAATTCATCCTTCGTAGCACAAGTTAAAAACTTTTCTTAACTTAAGTCTAATCATTGTTTTAATTTTATGTGTGTCAAGTTGTCCATTTTCATGACTAATATTCATCCTACGTGAATTAATAAGTTTTGACAATACATAAAAGAAATAACATGCATAACAGGTTTAAGCGTTATTTTTAAAACAGTGATTTTAAGTTTCAAAAACTTTGTAAAACTAAATCAAAAGACTTAGTTTTGAAAATGGTTTGTGTTTCGTTTTAGTTTTTAGAAAACTATTTGCAATTTACATATGAACACAAGATATATAAAACGCAAAAACACAAACACACAACCACAATATGCAAAGCCTCAACCGATGAAAAAACCTATGCTCGGTCTCGTGAGCCATCACGAGAACCAAGAGTCAATTAGGGACAAACCACACAACCACACGGAGGACTCCCACTTGCTCTAAGGCAACAAGAGCAAGTAGAAAGCCCATTATGCACATGAAATGTAGTTGCTGTCTCTTCAGAATTTCTATGTTCGGAGGCCCAAATCATCTAGAAGGAGGCTTCCCCGGGCTTAGCTCAAAACTAGAAAGTTGTAGGCCCATGTCTTGTGTACCTACAAAAACAATTTTAGCCAAAAACTCCTTACCAATCATCGGAAAACTCCGTTTTACCAACTGGTGTTCCAGCAGTCATTTTTCGGCAAAAATGGCTTTAACTCTTTCGCCTTTCACCACCAAGCCACGTGATGAAGCGAAAAGTGTACCGCTTTTGGGGGGTCATTTAAGGCCAAAGTCAATATTATTTGATCAAATATTGCCCTAAATCGTTCCTTTTGTCATTTTAGGTACTTTTGAGAGGAAATTTACAAAAGGAAGCATTTTGGACATTTTTGGAGCAAAAAAGTGAAGAAAACTACAAAGTCTCAAAATAATGCTGAAAATTGTACCTGATGGCATCACAGGATGCTAGTGATGGCGTCAAGACTTGTCAAAGAGGTGGATAAATCAAATACACATGACGCTCCAGAGAGTATCTAAAGGAGTCGTGACGGCGTCACCCTTTATGGTCGCCAAGGCCGTCACGTACAATAAAAAGAGAGACGGCCCATAATATGTAAAGAGTGACGGCGTTAGAAGTGGATGTAGGCAATACGAATATTATTTTGGCGGCGAGTTGACGGCGTCAGACCTAACTCTTGACACCATCAGGATGTAAAATCTATATATAGTTTTCTAGTTTTCATTCATTGTGTGCAACATTGAAGGGAGAAAACCCTAGACGAATTTTACAGATATTTTGAGGGTTTCAAACCCTTGTTTAATCCATGCTTAATTGAAGATAAGTCTTTCATAAAATCATTCAATATGTCTATGTGTTGTTTGATTATATCTTATGCTTTTATTCTCTTTAACATGTTAGGCTAGGTTTTCTTTGTGTTTGCTTAGATGTAATGAAACTTAGATATTGATTATGGGTTGGTTGTTTGTTTATAATTGTTGTGGATGAATGAATTCGATGTTAGGCTTAAGAAAACTGGCAGACTTCCAATTGGTAACTTGCTTGAACGTCTTAAGAAACATGATCGGAGGTGTACTATGATATATTGGTTGTATTTAATGCGTAGGTAACTACTAATGAAGCCATGTTAGGAGCTAGTAGTCGGCTCGACATAGGAAGAGGTAGAAGCTTATAGAGTTAGGGAAGATCGTACACGGCCCTACGAATGGTATTAAGGAATATAACCCGTCATCCATGCAATTGTAACAAACTAATCAACCGGTAAAAGATAGCTAGGGAGTAGTGAAATCTAAGTAAACACATTTTCTCTCATTATTCTTTTCGCCATAATTTAGTTTAAGTTTAGTTTATTTTATTTTGATTGCATCTTTAGTTATTTGGGTTAGTTGATTAGCAACTAATTCCGGCCACTCCTTTAAAACCCGAGATTTTTACTTGCTTTCCATAAAATATAAAAATACAAAAAGAATCATCCCTCACCTCTAGACCTAGTTTTAGTGAGTTTTAACCCTAGCGAACACTATTCTTTGAGTTGAACGATTAATCCCCCGGTACTTGTCACTACACTATACTACAACGATCAGGTACACTGCCTGGTGGGGATTTCAAGCTTCTCAAGATCCCTTGAGAGGTAAAACCTTTTGCGAGGGTGCAATTCCACGAATCAAGTTTTTGGCGCCGCAGCCCGGGGAATCGTTATTGTCTAGGTTAAAATTTCTCTTTATTAGGTCTACTTGCTAGATTCCTTTCTAGTAAGATTTTTATTTTATTTTTATAGGTTTCTTTAGTCTATCTTTTTCTTCGTTCCTTTGTTCGTAACCTTTGCCATCCACCATCATGGAAGGTGGTAATCTCTTTGATCCCATCAACCCACCACAACCAAACCAAACTCCTAGACCCCGAACTTTAGGAGAGTACTCCCGTCCTAGCCATCAAGGCTATCGAAACACCATTGAGCTCACTCAAGGAGCCAATGTGTCTCCCTTGCGATCCGACACCATCCGGTTGGTGCAAAGCGGATGTGCATTCCATGGACTTCATTCCGAAGATCCTAGTCAACATCTGAAGGATTTCCTCAAAATCGTAGATTCAATAGACCTTGATGTTGGAACTCGAGAGACGACCCGATTGCGTCTCTTCCAATTCTCTCTACGTGACCAAGCTAGTCAATAGCTTGAGCGTTTACTCGCGGGATCCATCACCTCTTGGGATGATCTCACCACTCGTTTCCTTGCTCAATTTTTCCCACCAGGGAGAACTACTAAGCTTAGAAATGATATCTTGATGTTTCAACAACATCAAGGTGAAACACTCTATGAAGCATGGACTCGTTTCAAGCATTACTCCAAAAAGTCCCTCATCATGGCATAGATCTTTGGCTCCAAGTCCAAATTTTCTATGACCATATCGATCTCTCCACAAGGCGAACCATTGACCAATCGGCCGGTGGCAAGCTTCGTGATCTACGTGCGGAAGAATCATGGGAACTCATAGAAGATCTTGCTCTCTATGACAACAAAAGGTGGAATGATCCTCATGATTTGAACAAAACGGTCAAGGCAATATCTTTGCCTTCGAACAATTCAAGCACTCCCGACCGTAGGATCACGGAACTTGAAGACCAGTCAAGTTTCTCATGAAATCCTACGAAGCTCCTAAACCTTCAAGCCAAGTGAACAAAATCACTTTTTCGTGCGAATTATGTAGTGGTCCCCATGACACTCGTGATTGCATGGAACTCCCCGAACAAGATTTCGCGGATTACGCATCCTCGCGTATCGACGGAGCGGGAGACAAGTGGTACACTTTCAAACCCGAGCAAAACCCTTACGGTGATTCATACAACCCCTCTTGGAAAAATCACCCGAACCTTAGGTGGTAACAAAACCAAAACACACCCCAAAATAATTCTTCCACTCCACCTAATCGTTATCAACCACACGGTCCACCCTCTAGCCATACTTTCAACAACAATCCTTCCAATAACTATGGTAGTACCAATAATCTTGAAGGATTGATGTCCAAATTTATGGCATCTCAAGAAGTCCGCATAGCTAAGTTTGAATCCGAATTCAATCAACAACAAGCGGAGATGACCAATAAAATTGATAACTTGTTGAAAGCTCTCAACAACCAAGTGCTAACTACACCAATGAAGGACACTAGGGACCTTAGTAGCGGAACCCAAATTAAGGACCCCTCATCATCTAAACACGTCCACTTTGTCAATGTAGTTACTATTAAACCAGTCGATAATAATTGTAACACCCCCAAAATACCGCAGCGGAAGACTGTGTCATTGGGGTGCTACTTCATAATACAAAGTACAAGTTATAGAAAACGAACTCTAAATGAGACGTTTTGAAAAGTTACCATTCGATTAATGAATTCAAAATTACAAACATGAGATTCCAAAGTATGATACATAAATGTATACAAAGTTTTGAATGGTAAATGATAAAAGCGTAAGTCTTCAGAATATGCAGCTTGACTCTAAGTTCCACGCACTAGCTATCGCCTTACTAACCTGAGATAAACATGCTAAAGTGTCAACACAATGGTTGGTGAGTTCATAGAGTTTGTCTTAAAATAGTTGAAAAGCCTTAAAGAATGATCACACAGCAAAGGCATTGAGAATCCACTCAGTTACAAGTCCCGCCATAAGAGACTTGTAACCTGTGTGTTCACAACCCACTGCTACAATATAGTATAATAAAGACATGTATAAGTTCGTCAAGACAACTAAGCAATTAGTAGTGAGTCTCTACTTCATCTCTGAAGACCTCACTTTTATGATGTATCCAACATTCGCAAATGTTAGGATGTATCAAAGACAACTGGGAGTCAATTCCCAAAGACAACTGGGAGCCACTTCCCAAAGACAACTGGGAGTCAATTCCCAAAGACAACTACTAGTCAATAAATAGAATAACGCAATTAAGTATAACGCAGTCATGTATGTAAGCAATCAAGTATAACACAGTCAAGTATAGACGTTTTGAGTATTTGTACAAGTAAACAAGTAGTTGAGCATGTATCCCCCCCAATAGTTAAAACAAGTACGAAAAGAGTAGGGGCTATGACTCACCTTAAGTCTATGTAATGAGAAATGAAAGTGGTAGTCGAATCGCGAAAGTCTCTAAGAGCAGCCTATAATAGAACGTTGCGACTTAGGTTTGGAGTAACGTCTAAGAATACGACGAATTGCCCATATATGTCTTGCATAATGTTCATGATGTAGTACTTAGTATATAGTGTAAGTCGTTGAATATAAGTGGTCTATGAAACATGTATAGGTTGTAAATCTCTTACTACCGTTCGGGCCGACATAATTCAGAAGTCATGGAGTAAACGTTCGAGGAGCCAGGACACTTTAACTCGTAAATCCACAACTCGTCTCGACGGCTTACTTAATGAACTCCTCACATGAGGCTCCCTACTATTGTAGTATTTGATAACATATATATATATAATCTTTTTGATCTTTAGAAGTTATATGGTCTTTAGCCGTGGCTTTGCCGTGACCTTGGTCATTGTTACCATGGTCTTAAGACTCAACCTTGGCTTTAGCCATGGTTGTGGTCTTGGCTTTAGGTCATTAGACCTCTTGGTCTCATCTAAATATAATCATTATATAGTAACTTTGGTCTAAAAATGGGCTGTTAAGAATTTGAAGAAAATATCACTCGGAAAGCCTTTTCAGGGCTCGAGCTTCTTTGTTCCTGAACGAAAACGTCGTTCCGGACAACTTTCGTGTTTTAACTTTTTGATGAATCGGAGCAGAAGTGGGACTTTCAAATTGGCAGAATGCAAACAGGAGGTTATGGGCAGTTTCGGCGTTTTGGTGTCGCTAACTTCTTATGGTCATAACTTTTGACTCGTGTACTCGTTTTGGGTGATTCAAATTGCTATGTTTTCCTTGTTAAGTCCTCTTTAACAGTAAGTAAGTGTCAAATATCAAAGTTATACTATTGTGGTCGTGGTTTTCCATAAAAATCACTAGTTCGCTTGTTTACTTGTCATAAGTTAACATATGTATACCAATACTTGTTTTATCCATTTTTAAACATCATGAACATAATACAAAGACCATATATAGCATGAAAGAAACATAATAAGCATGAAATGATATTGAGCAAGAAAGTGTATAAGGGTTTGCTTACAACTTTTGGCCTTAATGAAAAAGGGAAACTAGGACAAGAACTAGGACTTTGATTGAACAAGCTTTCCTCCTTTGCAACCTATGATAAACCGAGGTTATTTGAAGATTATAACGACGCCTTCTTGAAGTCCAAAGCTATTTGAAGATTATAACGACGTCTTTTTGGAGACTTTAAAGTTATAACAACTTTTCTTAGAAAATTTCCAAGATTGAAGATCAAACACTAGTTTTCTTTCAAAAACTAGTTAACTTTCTTACAAAATATAAGAAAAGTGCCTTAGGTTTTAGGACTTAAAGGTTATAAGAAGGTGTGGTGCAAGTTTTCTATGTGTTATTAGTTGGCTATTTATAGGATGAGAAAAATAGTTAACCATATATTGGGTTAGAATGTAACCATGGTTAATTTAGACACTTGTAAACATCCTAGAGATCAATGGTCAAGATCAAGCCACAAAATGGTGACTCCCCCCACCCTAAATGGCGGTTTGGAATGGATAAGATGACTAGATGATGAGTCTTGGTGTTATCTTGCTTAGTTTGTGCATTTTGACTCCGTAAATTGCTAACCGTAAGTTTTTAAGTCACGAAACGTAAAACCGGGTATCCTAAAAATATGAAACTTGAAAGTATGGTCAAACATGTCAATATAGTCCATAATAAAATATAAAATGAGTGGTAGGTTCTATCGGGTGCGAAAACCCTGCTAAAAACTGGAAACACGGGTCTAAAACGCGTAATTCGCGTAAAACGCTGAACTGAAAAACGTAAAATTCCGAAACTTTTGGAATTGTCCTAAAATGAGAGAAAATCATATTTCTATTGTTTATAATGTTTTATGGACATATCGGGATGCTAGAAGGACGTTTAAACCTAAAAGTAAATCTCGGACACGGCTTTGTGATTTTTGCAGAAATGATCCGACGAGCGTCAAACTCTCGGATTATCGTTAAAATAGTTTAACTTACGAGAATATGAAATAAAAAATTTCTGAGATGAATAGTGAAAAGTGAATAGTAAAAAGTGAATAGATAAAAGTGAATAGTGAAATTTTCGGGAATAAAAGTTAACCTGAAATTGCGAATTGTTACAATAATAGGGAAGAAAGTGATATGGATGAGATTAAGGAAGTTTTGGAGAAAAAGGAAGAGAAAGTTGAGGAAGTAGAAAATGTAGAGGAATACTTTGATAGGTTGCCTACTAAGGAAGAACGGGAATACCATAAAGATCTATTCGATGACCCTGAGACACCATACGTCCTTGGTTCACCAATCATCAAAGCGGGTGATCCTTCTAACATCAACATACCATGCAACATTGGGCATATGCATGTGTGGAAAGCCTACATCGATCTTAGATCTCCCATTAACGTTATGACTAGGACACATTACAATTGGCTAATGATGAAGCAACTTGGATATAGGATGATGCCCAAGACGAGTTGGATGAGTAACTTTGTGGGAAGAGTGAAAGGATTGCACGTCTTTGTAGGAAACTTCACTTATGTTACCGATTTTGTGATTGTAGAAGATATTCGTCTGGTAATAGATGGTTGCCTAAGTCAAGTAGTGTTCGGAAAGCCGTTTGTTGAGACCTCTAAGATGAATTATGACCCATCTCTAGGGATAGTTAGATTCAAAGATGAGAACGATGAGATAGCTTACCAAATGCCCTATAAGATTGAATAATTTCGTCTTTTATCAAACATCGAAAAGGAACACAAGCAAGCGGTCTACTATAGGAATGATGAGTATAGACGTAGAGGAGTAGACTATGTTATGAATAAAATATTTGGTTTTTACAAGGAATGCTTGCAACTAGGTCCGGAATACAAAACTAAAATCGAGGATGACCTAGGAACCGGGACCGATGACGAGGTCACGTAATAGCCCATGACCTTGAGTCTAGCTATAAGACTCGTAAATAAAGAAAAGCGCTTCTTGGGAGGCAACCCATGTTTTATTTGTTTGATTGTTTGTTTGTTTGATTTTATTTGTTTCCGTATGTATGCTTTATTTTTATTGTTTGTAGATCATGTTTCATAATAAATTGTGAAAATACTTCGCCTTGTTGTTTGTCTTAACTTCATAAAAAGGTATTTCGCAAAAGATAAGTGTAAGGGAAACCTAAATTTGTTTTTAAGAACGGGAATTGGACATGAACCAAAACAATATTAAATGAACATGTATATTAGTATTTGTTTGAGTCAAATGCTTGTATCGAGTCATAATGATGTTTTGTAGGAATTCCAGGAATTAAGGCGTAAGTTTTTCCAGAAATTTTCCGGAAACTTAACATGAGATTTCTGTCAGAACACTCTGACGATATCAGGATCATAACCTGACGGCGTCAGGTGTAAAAATTCTGATAAATTTTGCAAGTTTTGTTTTTCTAACGGAGTCTTAGAGTTTTTGTTAATTCTTTAGTTTTATAAACTCCAGGAAATCTGCAAACATTCATTCCACAAGCATTATATCCCTATATATATAGATTGCCGCCAATTTTACGCGAGGTTTTCCATGATTGTTTTCTCAGATTTAACAGGTTATATTGGACAAGAAGATGATTTATATTTCTGGAGGGAAGCTTTCAACGTTCATTTTCTTGGAGGAGGATTTAACCATGTTATCCATTTATCCACACCGAACGAATCAGGGGAGTATTTGTTTTCATTCTTTTACCTTCATTACTTTTACATCCTTTTTATTGAACATTGGGGACAATGTTCAGCCTAAGTGTAAGGGGAGGCTAAATGATGATACATTAGAGAATACAATTACGCTTGAGTTTGTTTGTTCAATAGTAGGTGTGTAATAAAACTAAGAGAAATACTTGTTAGGGCAATTTTAGCGCCAAATTTAAAATTTTTTACAACATTTAGGAGTGAAGCTATAGCCTTAATGAGCGTCTCATGGATAGGAGTTGTATGACTAGCACAAAAACCGTACCACTCAAAAAAATTTTCCACCCAAATATGTGAGGTTCACCTTTAGATTTGTTAGGAAAAGCATTCATTATTAGTGCTTATGAGTGTCCCGGTAGTACTTAGATTCTAGAACTTGCGTTAGTGATGCATCCCGAGACCGCTAGTGAGACTACATTCTTGTAGTTAGGATTTACTACATGATAAGAGGCATTAGGATCACCCTTGTGTTAAACCCGTATCATAATTACTTGACTAGTAAAGTCATAATTACTTGACTTGTAAAGTCAATTAATTTTTCCACACCTTTGCGTTGTACTCATTTTTAGTACACGATACCCCTAGTACAACCCTCCGAGCCTATCTTTTCGTTTCTAACTTTAAGCATTTTACTTAAAGGAAGAATTTGTTAACAATCCACCCCAAATGTGCAACCAAATCGCCTTAGCCTTCCGTGTATGAACTCATCTTTAGTGCATTATTGTTATTTGTTTAAACCCTTAGTTAATTGTCTAATTGATTACATGGTTGCTAAGTCGAGTCATATCTTGTACATATTATTTTGGGACGATTGGGACTCATGGGTAAAGTACTATTGTTATGGAGTATTGGGGAAGACCATCATATATTACCCCCATATGTGCGTTAAAAGACCTCTTTGATAGTTTATCCTAGGTGCTTACGCCAAGTGGTGGAGGTTTGATCCTTTCCCAAGCCTATAGTAATCTATTTGCTATGACAGGTAGTGAGAGATGTTTTCCATTTCCATATTGTGATATATACTTTATTACACCCGAGAGATGTGAGTATCTAATCACTATTTGTGAGGTGCTAGTGTATAATTTCCGTGCTTGTTTTGGTTGAAGTGGAACGATTATTTGTTGTAATTACTTTTATATTAGTGTTAAATGACCCCTAACTTGTATTTTGATTAGAATAAAAGCGCATTTGCTTGAGGACAAGCAAATCTCAAGTGTAAGGTTATTTGATGAAGGGAAAAGTGTACCGCTTTTGGGGGGTCATTTAAGGCCAAAGTCGAGATTATTTGATCAAATATTTCCCTAAATCGTTCTTTTTGTGATTTTAGGTACTTTTGAGAGGAAATTTACAAAAGGAAGCATTTTGGACGTTTTTGGAGCAAAAAAGTGAAGAAAACGACAAAGTCTTAAAATCATGCTGAAAATTGTAACTGACGGCGTCAAGACTTGACAAAGAGGTGGATAAATCAAATACACGTGATGCGCCAGAGAGTTTTCTAAAGGAGTCGTGATGGCGTCACCCTTTAGGGTCGCCAAGGCCGTCACGTATAATACAAAGAGAGACGGCCCAGAATATGTAAAGAGTGACGGCGTCAGAAGTGGATCTAGGCAATACGAGTATTATTTTGGCGGCGAGTTGACGGCGTCAAACCTAACTCTTGACGCCGTCAAGATGTAAAATCTATATATAGTTTTCTAGTTTTCATTCATTGTGTGCAACTTTGAAGGGAGAAAACCCTAGACAAATTTTACAGATATTTTGAGGGTTTCAAACCCTTGTTTCATCCATGCTTAATTGAAGATAAGTCTTTCATCAAATCATTCAATATGTCTATGTGTTGTTTGATTATTTCTTACGCTTGTCTTCTCTTTAACATGCTAGGCTAGGTTTTCTTTGTGTTTGCTTAGATGTAATGAAACTTAGATATTGATTATAGGTTGGTTGTTTGTTTATAATTGTTGTGGATGAATAAATTCGATGTTAGGCTTAAGAAAACTGGCAGACTTCCAATTGGTAACTTGCTTGAACGTCTTAAGAAACATGATCGGAGGTATACTACGATATATTGGTTGTATTTATTGCGTAGGTAACTACTAATGAAGCCATGTTAGGAGCTAGTAGTCAGCTCGACATAGGAAGAGGTAGAAATTTATAGAGTTAGGGAAGATCGTACACGGCCCTACAAATGGTATTAAGGAATATAACCCGTCATCCATGCAATTGTAACAAACTAATCAACCGGTAAAAGATAGCTAGGGAGTAATGAAATCTAAGTAAACACATTTTCTCTCATTATTGTTTTTGCCATAATTTAGTTTAAGTTTAGTTTATTTTATTTTGATTGCATCTTTAGTTATTTGGGTTAGTTGATTAGCAACTAATTCCGCCCACTCCTTCAAAACCCGAGATTTTTACTTGCTTTCTATAAAATATAAAAATACAAAAAGAATCATCCCTCACCTCTAGACCTAGTTTTAGTGAGTTTTAACCCTAGCGAAAACTATTATTTGAGTTGATCGATCAATCCCCCGGTACTAGTCACTATACTATACTACAACGATCAGGTACACTGCCTGGTGGGGATTGCAAGTTTCTCAAGATCCCTTGAGAGGTAAAACCTTTTGCGAGGGTGCAATTCCACGCATCACCACGATTACATGATATTGAAAGTAAAATACAACTAATCTACTTTTTATCTAATGTAAAATGGCCCAAACAATGGCTACAATAAAAAAGAATATCATTACATAAATGCCGAAACAATGGCAAAAACCCCAAAACACGAAATTTAAACAATATTCAAAACAATTCAAGTCACAAGTTGTCTAGCTTTTCATCGGCTTTGCATATACACATAATAATACCAAAATATTATGATCAAGACATGGTGTTGGCTAACTCCATGGACAAACATGCATGTATTTTCCATGGAAACAGAATAAATGACAAGAATGAAATTGTTAGCCAACGAAATCAAAGAAATAATTAACAATATTTAAAACCCCGATTGGTACGCGTGTCAAATGGCTTAAGGATAAAAACCTACTGATATTAGGACCTTCAAAATACCATTTTATCACAGAAAAATTGGGCTATGGGGCTGAATCACACCGTTTCAAAAACCGATAAAAAACAAGCATTTTAGGCCATTTTACACGTACCCGACAAGTAACCAATTAACGTATGCATAACAAAATGGCCATGGGACCAAAAAGTGCAGATCATAAGTATCCTAAAGGGTCGTTCAATGTGAAAAAAATGGAGCCCTAGGGCTGTTTTAACCATGACTTCAAAAATCATCAAAAAAACACACGTTTTAGCCATTTTTATGCATACCCGATAATCATATGGCACATATGATGGCTCTTGATACCACTATAGGTGATGATGAATATAAAAACATGTATGAATAAATCAAACACAGCGGAAAACATCACCTAACAAGGATCCATATAGCCATATGATCAATCAATTAATAAACAACAAGTTTATACCTTTGTAGCGTGATCGGTTGAATCGTAGGGAGACCGTCACCAATGTACACGAATCACCAATGAAACCAAGTGATCAAAGGAGATCACCTCTATGTAAAGATATGCTACTGCAAACAAAGCATACAAGTGGTGAATAACAGGTAATTACCAACACAAGTACATCTACCGAATATGCAAAGGAACCCTTTCGGCCTATAACTCTAAGCATATCAAGCGCATTATGATAGGTTTGTGACTAATGTTTATGCAAGTAAACTACACCTAACCAAGTTCGTTAGACATGAGATTAGGCCCTAAACACATAATCATTCGGGTTGTCTAGCAATTTACTATCCAATCTCACAAGTCTAGTATTGATTTGCTTGGCCAAAACGACTCAAAATCAACCACACCTTTCTGCCTATTATGATCAACCAAAGGATAGACAATTATCCGAATAATCACATATCAAGTATACAAGCATAAACAATGTAAAGCATATTAATACATACAAGAGTATATCATCTTCCTCATTATGCCCAAACAAACATAAACGACTACTCCATAATCACAAAAGTAATACTCATATTAATCTCATAAAACTCAGAAAGATTCATATTAAAAGGTAATAGAAATTGTACCAAAGTTACAAGATTGAATATAGTGAATTCGACAAGCTTACAACCCGAGAAACAAATCAATAATGAACCCAAGCTATAACCTTCTGAATAAATGACCCAAAGTGATGTCACCTCACTTCTGGAACTTGGAACACGGTTAGGAATGGCTTGGGAATGGATGTGGTGGTGCCAAGGGTGATTTTGGTGCAAGAATAACCCTTTCTACTTGATGATTATTGTTGTGATGGATGGTGTATGTTATGGTCCGGTTTTGGGTCCTATTTATAGGCTTAGGATCACCCTTGGGGACCAAGGGAAGGCTTTTGATTGGTTATGGAGTGAATGAGAGTCATAAATGTGACTAGTTGCTGGATCAGACTTGAAGTACGACATTTTTCCAAGGGAAGCACACCGGTTTCGGGGGTGACAGCAGACCAAAGTTGTATATAATTCTCTTAGCTTTCCGTGGCCGCAAACGGGAGGTAAAACGGATTCCGTATGCTCCAGATATGGCCAGAATAGTGGAGGTGTGTCGGGGGATCATTAACTTTAGTTGTTTCTTTGTTTAAACTTCATAACTTTCATGTTTTCTTCCATGATACCGGAAAACATTGTTCCTAACACCGGCGGGCTTCAATACTTTCTTGGCGCCAAAGGGTTATTAATTGAACTAAAGACCGACGCGCTTTATTCTTGAGATCGCCGCTCTTGACGATGCTGACTCAGATATGTATAAGACTTATTACGCCTACGTAACCGGCGTACATAGACATGAAGAGCGGCGAGCTTTTCTTCTTCGACAGGCAATACATTGCTTTAGCAACCATACGGAATAGATACGTTTACTTTTATCTTGATTCTTGAAGTTCTTTGTCAACTGGACCTGAAATGTATTTTCATGCAATTAAGTATCGAAAGTCCTTACAATCCATTAATATACAAGCATAAAAGTATAGATAACGCATTTAGAAATATGTATAAAAGGGGCGTTATTAAAGAGTGTTAAAGGTGATGAACAAACTGAGATCTTAGCATCACTTTTCATTGTTGTTTTGTCGAATAAAAAGTAGGGATGAAACCGAATGGTTCTTGGTCTTATCTAAATGATTTTCGAATATTAAAACATATGAATGTGAGCCTTTAATTGATCATGAAGAGATAGTTCAAACACTTAAGATCTTTACAAATCTAGGACAAATCAAGCGTGTTTTTGAACATAATCTGAGATCTCGTATGAATTTGTTGTTGTTTAGATATTGGTGTGATATGAGATGTGATATAGGATTAGAACTAGATTCGCTGATGTTTGTTGTTGATGTTAGTTGACGGGGTTTAGGATTAGTTGTTGGATTTGTTGGTTTGGATTTGATACTTGTTAAACATGATTGTGGACTGATGATGATGGTCTATTTCTTCTTCATCATTTCTTTTTCCTTTAGATTTACTTCCTTGGACTGATGATGTACAAGACTGAGGTCATATGAGTTTGGTATTATTGGTTGTATTTGATGTTTGATGAGGCTTGATCTGCTATTCTTTCTCTTCTTTTGTCAAATCGCAGAGGCAAACCCAATGTCTCTTAGGAAAAACGCAAGATTCCATGAAATTTTGGCAGCATGTTGTTTCCATTTGTTTGATAATTGATCTTCAAAGGGCAAATCGCAGTGGCAAGACACAAATACAAGTCACCAAATCGCAGCACCAAAAGACAAGAATGTCACTTTCGAACTAGTTTATCTTTATGCCAAAAATGGTAATTCAAACAAAACGACTACCCTTTGTGCACAAAACGCAATCAAAACGAACCCAAATCGCAACTAAGAGCACACTTTTATTAATCAACCCGCAGCCAAGAAAATAAATACCAAACGAGTAGATTTTAACCAGATTCCGACCAATATTACTTTTGACCACAGATTCACCGTTTTTACAACAATTCACGTGACGGTTCAAAAAAATCACAAAAGATAGTATTAGATAAACAAAACTGTTACTGTATTTGGACAAAAGTGACAAAAAACAGTTTTTTGAAAAACGTTGATTTTTTTTTCCATTGAGATACAACAAAACATGTAAACTGTTATGATTTAAGTAAAAAAAAATCTTGATGCACAAAATGGTATAAGTAATAGCTTAAAACAGAATAATCGAACCACAAAAATCAACCAAGTAACAACCATGGCTCTGGTACCAATTGTAGGATCGATATATGTTGATTATGTGATTTAGGAGGTCGGGTTGGATGGAAGAAGATGAATCCCATGGTTGGAGTTAGAGAGAGAGAGAGAGAGTAGACTAGAGAGGGGGAAGTTTCTTGAGATAGAAAACACACTTATGAGTGTGTGTATGAATTGAAACAACCAGCCCTCTCCCTTGGTGGGAAGAGGGTATATATACAACAAATATAACTGCCCCGCTTGGGCTGTGGAGTGAGCTGACAGTGGGTAAAGACCCGACCCAACTCCATAAATACAACTATAACTAAACTAATTCTACGATATCTAATCTAATACTAACAAAGCTAAGAGCTACGCTAAGCATGAAAATATATGGGGTGACCGATCCTTTTTATTAATCCTAACACCTTTTTTCACACCAAATTCGGCTATCTAATGGAGTATTTATACTTTCTATCTAAGGGCACGATGCGGCGCATCAACTAAGTTGATGCGGCGTATCTAGATAACTTGGCGTGGGGTCCAAGATTAATATATTCTGGAATATCCATACACCATCTTCAGATGCGGCGTAACTTGAATATCTATGCGGCGCATGTCCTTCAGTATCTTGGATAATCTTTGGTGAAGTCTTGAGAGTGATGCGTCGTATGTTAGGAATGTCATGTGGCGTATCTGAAGTAGATAAGTCAGATCTTTTTCGTTGACCAAGGTTTCATATGCGGCGCATGAGATAATTACATGCGGCGCATTCTTCAAAGTCATGCAATGGTCTTCAAATTCTACTAAGTATGATCATACGGCGTATCTGTCTAGAATGATACGGCGTATCTCCTTTCAGTTCAGTTGACTATTCCAACTTGATCCATTTAGCTCCATTTTACGTTCGAAATCACTAACTTTTACCAAACGCTTGTTTATAACTGAGAATTACAAAATTAAATGATTAAGTATCAATTCACATAGATAATATTATAAAACAAGTCAAATACATATGACAAATGATGACAATAATATGTACTTATTTGATGTCATCACATCTCCACTAAGATGATGCTGATAGTATCCATGATTTGCCTAACACAAAGCTTTTACAATACATCTCTAATAAGGGGTATGATACATCCAACCAACTTCTTACTTTTCAAAAAGGACGTTTCTCCCCACAGTGGAGGTTTTTCATATATACCCTTCTTCACTGTGTGAGTCCAAAGAAAACCTCATGGGAGCAATTCAATAGCAATATTGCTATTGCTCTTGTGTGTTTATCTACAAACAGAGTTTTTAATTTTTCAAAACTTATCTTTGATGGTATGGTGAAGAATGTGGACTCAAAATCAAAAATTTTGATGTACCCAAGGTTTATTCAAAATGTTTTGAAAGCAAGAAAAGTAAACTTCTAGCCCATCAAACAATTTATCCAACTCCTTGCCTCTAGCAAAAGCTTTTTAAAAACATGGTAATGGCATCCAGGGGTTTTAATGGGGTAGTAGTTCCTTTATTTCCTGAGATGCTTGAGCAGGTACAGGGTGAAGGGCCAGTTGACCCAATTGAGCCCCAACACACACCCACAGAGGTTCCACCTACATCCACTATACCCACTGGTTCCCACACCTATAGGAGAAGACCTAGACAGGTAACTGTGGTACCTCAGCCCAGTCATCCTACTCAAACCATTGATGCAGATGAGGATATCAATCTTGATAGTATGGAAGGGGCTAACACTGGCTTAGTAGCTGTATAGGACAGTGTTAACATCATTAAGACCTCGACCATGGCAAGATTTAATGTGCCAAGTCCTCCTGGATTTGGTGCAGGTGATCTAACCCCAAGCCACATGGAAAATTTGGGTGGTTCAGATCCTATCCCTAGTCCAACCAGGTTTAAATCTAAGCCTTTGCCCCATGAAGCACCTCTCCCAAAAGGTCACACATCTGGAAGTGCTGAGGGCAGCTCTAAACTTAATGAATTGATGGAATTATGTACCTCTTTAACCACAAAAGTTGCAGCCTTGGAAACAGATCTACAATCCACCAAGAAGTTGTATGCTAATATCTACACCAAGCTGGTTCTCAAGATGAAGAATCTTCAAGACAAAGTCAAGAAGCTAAAGGCAAAAAGAATGACAACTGTGATTGCATCTTCAAGTTATTCTTACTCAGATGATGATGATTTTGGTGATTCTCCCAAACAAGGGAGGAAGAAAACAGGTTCTAAGACTCAGAGGAGGAGACTAGACTTTGGGGATAAATATCAAGACCAAGATACTGGTGGAAATTACTTTGATGTTATAGTCATGGAAGAAAGGCCTGCAGATATGGGTGATGATCAAGTAACTGAGCCTATGTTGAATGTTAAAGAAGGTACTGTGAATCTTCAAGAAGGTACATAATTGGTCAACATGAGGAGGTTTCTCCTAATACTGCTACTAGCAAAAGGGTTGGAGTTAGTACTGTTGATGCAGAAGAAGGTACTGCTGGGCTTGTTGATCAAATTATTGAAGTTTCAAGGCAAATGGAGGTAGCGGTACAAACTACTGAAGCACAACTAAGTGTCTCAATTACCACTGCTAGCCCAGTTTTTAGTACTGTTGAAGTTGTCTATATCAGTAGAATACCAGCTAAAGACAAGGGTAAAGAAAAGATGATTGAAGAAGAACAAGAACCTCCAAGAAAGTTAAAGCCAAGAACTCAAGCTCAGATAGACTATGATGCAGATGTTGCAAGAAAATTGAATGAAGAAGAAGTTGCTAAGTTCATGGAAGAGCAGAGGATAGCTAAAGATTCTTCACAAGCTCAAATGAAAGTTGATGCACAGTTAGCCTTCAAGTTTCTAGAAAAAGAGAAAGTCAGGATACATGCTGAAAAGATTCAAGAGATGATTGATGCAGATCCAGTTTTAAGAGAAAAGGTTGAAGAGCTCAGAGCCAATGAAAGTCTAACAGATGATGAAAGATCAACACAACTTGCTGATTTGATTAACTCAAGAAGGGATGAAGTAGCTCTGAATGAACTAATGGAGTGATGCGGGATTACAAAACTCGCAAAAGTTTTACTTCTCAAGGGATCTTAAGAAGCTTGAAATCCTCCAGGCAGTGTACCTGACTGGTATAGTATAGTGAGTGGAAAGTACCAGGGGTTTGATCGTTCTCTAGGGGAATAGTGTCGTTAGGATTTGAATTGTATGTCAATCTAGGTCTAAGGGTGAGGGATGATTATTTTTGTATTTTTATGTTTAATGAAAGCAAATAAATCTCGATTTTGGAAGGAGGGGGAATTAGTTGCTATCCAACTAACCCAAAACTAATTATATAAACTAAAAACAAGAAAAGTAAATTAGTGTTCTACAAGGGAAGTGAAGTGTATTTACCCATGATGTATTACTCCTTGCTAGCTATCCAATTCTACATATTGAATGTTAACCTTGTTTTAATTGAAGCGTTGCATTCCTTAATACCAGTCGAGGGGGTGTGCACACCCTTCCCCAACTCTATGAATATCTATCTCCTCTTATGACGACACGTTTAGTATCCTATAGAATCATCAACATCTACACATGCATTAAATACAACGAATAAAACCGTAGTGCACATCCGATTGCCTTTTCTAAGATGTTCAAGCTAGTTACATAAAGAGGCCAGCCAGTTTTCTTAGACCTAATGTGAATCAATCAATTAAACAAGAGACAATAGGAAGCAAGAATTATAAGCTAAACCAATTAGATTCATTGAGAAACAATGAGATCTAATTAATTATAAACAAGTTTCATACAATCATAGGTAAACACAAGGTGAATTAGCAAAGCATAATCAATGAAGAACAAGCAACAATAATAATGGAAGACATAATTAAGACAGAATCAACAAACCAATAAAAGATGTTTTATGGAGTGATTGAAACCCTCTAAGTTGCTGGAAAAACACCTACCCTAACCCTAAAATCAGACTTAGGGTTTGGGGCTTGAAAAAAGTGAAGTTATAAGGTTGTATTTATAGGAATATTTTCTGTTGGCAAAGCCCGACACTGTCAGGTTATAAAATTAACACTAGATGGCCTACAGGTGATTACACCTAACGCTAACTGGTGAGTGCTTATTCACTCGCTTTTATTTGACCAAAACCGGACCAAAAAGACCAAAAACCCGACCATAAATGCCAAATTTGTTTGATTTTGTGTTTTTACATGTGCAGGTACGGATATTAATTAAATGGACATAAATCAAGCAAAAACCGGGAAAACCGAGCACGAGAGTGGAAAAGAGGTCAATAGCCGAGAATGGGAAAGGATCTCTCGATTACGGATCAGATTTATGCTCAATTTGTCAAAGTTATCCTTAAAGAATCATAGATATACAAGTTTGGCCCTTGGATCACAAATTTAGGTTTCAGTCCTACAAGTTTCAGTTTGTACACAATTAGTCCTTGTTCATTAAACCTGAAATTACTAGTGCAAAATTAAGCCTAATCCAATTCTTATAATAAGTCCAAGTTATAAACCTAAAATTTACCCTTGAGCCCAAACTATCCCCTGGTCAGCCCATATACCCCTCGGTCAACAAACCCCACCCAACACAAGTCAAAGCAAATAATAAAATTACCCCGTACCCTCCTTTCCCTCCACTCTTTTCCCCCAATTAACCCAGAAACACTATTTACCAAGAACCCTAGTTACCCAATCTCTAAATTAACAGCAATTAAGGGTATATTTGTACAATCAACAGAGTTTCTAGAAGCTCAATGATGTCAGATGTTGTCAGAGACTCAAACTAACACACTTATGGGCACGTGGCAGTATTTGAGTGGATGAAACGCGTCACGAATTCTAATCCAAGGGTGGATATTTGATGGCAATGATTGGGAAAGGATCCAAGGGTGCTCAGAGGCTGTAAACAAACACAATTCACACGGATTGCCAAGCTGGCAATCCGTGGTGATCTCTCCTCACTTGTAATATAAATAGAGATGTTAGAGTAGTGATTGAGGTGTGGAGTCTTGGAGTAGCCAAGCTCTGCCAAAATTTCATTTGAATTGTATTAGTTTAGCTTTTATGTAATTTCCTTTTAAATTCCATGAAATCAGTTGTTTTCTTTAAATCAGTTTAGCTTGTTACTTTTATTGCTTATTGTTGATCTTTCACTTCTGTTTAATTAGTTTAAATTCTTTTATACATTTCTTATATTTCATATCAGTTATCATATTATTAAATTTCTTTTGAAATAAAAAATTTTAGAAAAAGGAAAAAAATAGTGATTGATTTTGAAATCAGCTTTCATATAAGCTAACTAGTAGTGTTATTCAGCTCTTATAAGTTCCAAAGTTTTTGTGAGTTTGTTAGTCAGATTTATCATTTCTTATTTCATTGGAAGTAACAGTCAACTGTAGTGGCTTATTGGTGATTCAGAGGTGGATTTGATAGTCCAAGGAGTGATTTGGAAGTTCTTGGCCTGTCACAAAGACAGGCAAGCAAAGGGAAATCCCTCTGTTCTTGCTGAGGGATAGTTTATTGGTAATCTTCTTATTTTAGAAAGTAATATTAGTCACTGTTGAGATTTTTGAGTTTTAATTCATTAGATTACTGTTTCATTGGTTTATATTGTTGAATTGTAGTAATAGTTGCTTAGCTGAGTTTGTTTTGATTCATAGAATATCTGTTAGCTAGATCTAAGTTAGTTTATTTTTCTTTTCTTTTCATTTGATCATCTTTCTATTTGAGAATCTGAGTTGGTTTTTTGTTGATTAGTTTACTGTTACATTTGTGGATCTGATTTAGTTGCATTTCTGTGTTCTGTGGAATTGTTGGATTTAGTATAATTTGTTTGTTGATTCAGTGTTTAGTTGTGTTAGTAAGGCTTGATTTAACATTAGGTTGATAGATTGTAGTACATTTTATCATTTCTTAGTTAAAATCTGCTTATTCAGGGGTGTTTGGATTAGATTAGGTAGCTTTGGTTTTGAGATTTTCTAGTTGTAATTTTTGCACCAGTTTGCTGTTCAAACACCACTATTATCAGTTCTCATTTTAGGCCCTTAACGAGCTCATTAGAATCTGCAACATGGTATACTTGATGTTTTGCCAGTTTGTTATGATTAGACTATGCTTATCTGAGATTTTTGGGATTATTCTAAGCGCTAATTTAGTCTTGAAGATAGCCCCTCTTAGCCTTTTGCTCTGCTCCATTTAATTTTGTTTTGTCTCAGTTTTCTTTTTGTAAGTCCTTTTCTGTTTTTCTAGAACTTTTCATTATTGAATTGTTGATTTCTGGAACTTAGTACTTTTAGCTTTTGATATTTGAGCTTGTGTTGAAAGTTTGAGCTTATTTGCTCAGGTTCGATAGCTGCTGTTATCCCCTGCACCACCAGTACCTGTCCCATCAGTCCTTGTTTATAAGCTCTTAGTTTCTTATTTAGCGCAGCTTCTTCGTTGAAATTAAGTTCTTTGGATAGCCTTTAGTTCTAGCTTATTATGATTTCAGTTTGGTGGATTTATGTACAACTTTTTTCTAGCTTTTCATGGCTGCTAATGGGGCTGCATACCCACTGCATCATCAGACCTGCCCCAACTGGCTTCCTTCATAAGCTCAGTTCTTGTTCGTTACTTGAGATTATGGCTAGCTTATTGATTTTCTGAGAAGCATGTACACCTAGTTTGCTGTTTCAGTTCTTGGTTTGGATTTTAGTGCTTGATAGATTAGTTTTATTAGGATTGAAATCACCCCTTAGGGACTGTTAGCTGTTGGGTTTTTTTATTTTTTTTATTTCTAAGTTGTTTTTTACATACTTTGGATTGCATGATTTTTCTTAAATGTCACAAAGTTTAAATTCGATTTGAGTTTTTGTTAGCTTTTCATAAGAAGTGTTTTCATAAAAATCTTAGTTTTCATTGTGCTATCAGTTTCTGAAAAGAGATTTCAAAAATAAAATGTTTACCAAAAATTAACATGGTAGGGATTCGAACCCTGGCCTCTGCACCTATCACACCTCAACACAACACAACATCACCGTATGCCCTTGGGACTTTTGCATTAGATCTTGCTACATTAATTGTTTTATCTCTTAATTTTCCTTTTAGCTTAAATACTGTTTTAGCTTATTCATCAGCTTATTGCTTAGCTTTTTAGACTTTTCTTATTTTTCTTTTCTTTCTTGTAACTCTAGTAACTTTTACAAAAAAATTTAGAATTTTCCAAAAGCATTTATTATTTTTCCTAAATTTATTTCTCTTAAATAGATTTTAATTCATAAAAAAAAAAAAAAAAAAAAAAAAAAAAACATTTTCTTAAAATTCTTTTTGTTAGTTTAATATTTTTAGAAAATTGTTTCATATTTGTAGGATCGTGTTTCGGATGAAAGTCGCGTTTAATTTTGTACGTTACATTTAAATATTACGTGTGCATTTCCGTTTTCACGTTTTTAACATTTGTACATATATAGCTTGTATATTCTGCTTATTTTACTATTTCGTATCATAATTTTAATTCCAAAATCATATTTTTCACTTTACCACTTTTCACGACACGATTTCGCAATTCGATAATTCAAGTCTCCATTCTACCTTCGTTGGGAAAACGACCCGGGAAATACTTTCACAAGCATTTCTTCGGTTAAAAACTATACTTAAAACGACTATATCAAAAATGGCGCCGCTGCCGGGGAAGGTCGAAGTGAGTTTTTGAATTTTCGTTTTGAAAAATCGTGTTTTGATAAGTCTTCCTCTATCTTGTAAATAGTTTCTATAAAACATAAAAATTAAAAAATCAAAAACAAAAATAATCTTCTTATCCTCTAAAATTTGATTCTTTTTCTCAAACCCTCTTATGTTTAATTCTTATGGATCCGATTTGTACTAATTGTGGAGAACCGTTCTTCGGAGGGTTGTGTGTGTGGTGTACGTGCGACCAATGTGGTGATAATATTCAAGATGGAGTTTATTGGAATTGTAATTCTCCCACGTATGATCAAAGATTGTTCAACAATCCGGCAAACGTTCCCGATTACTATACACCACCACCACCTTCGTTTTATTGTTATAATTGTGGAAACCCTTCCGAAGAAGGAGTGCCGTGTGGGCAATGTTTTTGTAATGAATGTGGATACACTAATTGTATGTGCTATGCCCCGAGTGCTGACACGTCTTACGCTTACAATCCGAGCTTTGATCTTTATCCTCAAAATTTTTATGAACAAGATCCGTATTACAATGGTGATTCATTTCAAAATACATCAAATTTTGAATATTGTGGGGGATCGTCTGAAAATTTTTATGAGCCGAATTTATATTACGATTCTCACGGTTTTAACCAACCCCCACAAACTTCTGAATTTACTAATCAAATTTTTGAAATTAAATCCATTATTGAGACGTTAAAAGAGATGGTAATTAATCGTTATACATCTACTCCCGAGCCTAATGAGAAATCGATGGAAGAACTTCTTACCGAAGAAAGAAAATTCCAATTTTGTGAGTGTTGTATGTACGATGATGATTCCACGATTACGATCAATCTAAATTCTCAAAATGATTCTATCTCTTCTTCCGTAGAACCCGAAGACTCTCTAACAATGGGGGACGGGCATCTTGACACTATTCCGGCAACGAAATCGGACGAATTCAATAAGTCTAGTGTTGAGAACCTCGTCCCGATCCCAAGTGAGTCCGAGGAGATTTCTAACGATGTTGAAAATAATCCTTTTGATGATCATGTTGATACGAATGATATACCGTTTGATGATAATCGTGATGAGATGTTCTCTGATTCTGACGATGACGATTCTATATCTTGTGGAGAAATCGATTATGTTGATGAAGAACCTTCTGAGCTCGTAAGCTTAGAAGAAGATAATGAAGAAGATGTTGATACGGAAATACAAGATGAAGCTCTTCGTGAAACATTATTGAATGTCAATCTTCTTATCTCTCGAATTGAAGCATTAAATGATCCACCGACTTCTTCTCCTATTTCTGTTATGGATAGTGATTTCTTACCCGAGCTTGAAATTTTTCAATTTGAAGAAACGAGTAGTGGCAATCCCACTATTCATGCTTTCTCTCTTCCGGATTATGAGCGTTTTGATTTTGAAATTGATTTTGAGCTTATTTCCGATAATCCGTTACGTGACCCTCTTTTAGAGGAAGACGATCTATTTCTTGCTGCGGATGACTTGATACCACTGGGTATTGAGAATGACGAGAATGACGTTCAAAGCAATATTCTTTCCGATTTACCTTCTTCTCGTCCGCCCGCAAAACCACCGGATGAAGTTTTTGAATCCGATGCGGATGAAGTTATTTTTGGAATGGTGGACGATATTTTTGAACAAGATGTTCCGGTGCTTAATATTTTGCCCACCCAACCCACCCTTGATTCTGAACTCGAATTTGCTTTTACCATCCGGGTGTTTCAACCATTTTATACTTATCCCATTATTTCTTCTTTCCACTCCACCGGGAGTGAGGACACTGTTTTTGACCCTGGCATCTTTATCTTTTGTGCCATGTGTCCGTTCTATCTGCTCTCCCCAAGGACAACTTAATTCGGGGATCGAGTCAAGCTCACGTGACTCAGAAATAAAAAACAAGCGCTTCGTGGGAGGCACCCCATGCTTATCATTCATCTTCTTAAATTTCTATTTTCTTATTAACGTGACGTGAGGAGGGCTACCTCTTCCACTTTCTCGTGTTTTGTGCTTGTTGTTGTGAATGTCCAGGATTTGCCCGAATAATGAAGACTCTCGTGCTCGTTGTTTTGTCTCCACCCGAGTTTCATCATTCGTAGCTTTTTCATATATCCTAATCTTATCGACTAACATTTATCTTTTGGCATAATTCATAAACGGCCTTAGATTTGTTAGGATACCCTTACCTTTTAAACATTGAGGACAATGTTTTGTTTTAGTCTGGGGGGTGATCGTTCGATCTGATTTTTGCCTTGCACTTTGCTGTGAACTCTCGCAATTCCGTTTTTCTTAAAAAATGAAAAATTTGAAATTTTGAAATTTTTTGAAGAAAAGTCATAAAAAAGCACAAAAAATGTGAAAAAGTTGTACAAAAATATAATAAAGTTTGAATAAGTGTTTTGACACCTTGTTGACTTTCTTGCTGGCGAGAGTAGGAATAAATATTTCGACTTGACCGGGCGTGTTGAGCCCTAGCTTGTTCCCTTAACCAATGATGATCACATAAGCTTGTGCTAGTTTTGTACACCAAGAGCTATAAAATGCGAATTCTTTCTTAAGAATCTGCAAGTTCCCGTACTTGACTTTATACATGCGCAGCTTAAAAGCTTTCGCTAGTCTTTTACATCAGGAGCTAGAAAACGCGAATTCTTCTTCTAGAATTTGCAAGTTTCCGTAACTGACTTTATATATGCGTGGCTGATTATCGGCTAAGTATTCGCTGGTTTCATTATTTGGAATCTTAAATTGCGAAGAGCGAGAAATGATAGAGTTTATTTAGAAGTTAGATGCTAAACGTGGAGTAGTGGTTCTCTTTAGAGCTCATGAGAGGTACTTGTGGCTTTTTACTCCCATCAGAAACGTCACCCATATATAATAGATGTTCTAGGTTAATTAGTGGTATTTCGGTTTGAATAATATTTAGTTCTTTGTTTTCTTAAGAGAATTTTTGCTTTAAAAGTTAGGTACATATCAAGGAACATAAAAAATAAGAGCAAAAAGTGAAAAATCAAAAGTCAAAAGTTGATTATCTATGTGGTTTTGGAGCTACCCGATAAGCTTCCATTGATGTTATGAAAAAAAAAGTCAAGAAAGAAAGAAAAAGGTGAAAAATATGAAAAAAGTAGGAGAAAAGTGAGAAAAGTGAGAAATGAAGAAAATTGAAAGTTGAAAGTTGTATCGAATAAGAGCTTATGTATGTAAATAAGTTGTTGGCGCGTGAGGTGCATGTGTTTGATTAGCAATCAATTACATGAGGTGCACGTGTAGTACTCCGCAACTTATATTTCTGATATTGTATGTACCAAAATTCCTTGATGTGGACCGAATTTCTATTGCAGTGGTTCTTAAGAGAAAATGAATAACTACTTATCGTTTTAACTTAGGTATCACTATCGGACTAAAAATTATTGAAACGAGAATATATGAAGCAATTCATTTCTCAACAAAATAAAATATTGAGATACAAAACCTAGGAAATGGGAGTAAGAAGTTTCCACAAGTAACTTTTATGAGTAGTGCTAGCATCTAATTTGTAGATAAGCTGTTATCTCGTTTGTACACTTAGTTTGGGAGCTTGTGAAAAATCAAGGATGACGATTTTTATCCGTATGGTCACTTTTCTATGAGAAGTGTTTCTACTCGTTGACCCTAATAATTATTGCAAAATAATGAAAGTTCAATAAACCGTCACAAGTATGAAGTATGAAAAGTACAAAAATAGAAAGTGTAAGTGGAATAAAGGAATAAAAGAAAAATTTTGGATAACGGAGCGTTTGCGGGAATAAATGATTTTGTAATCTCTTTTGAACCTCCTTGCTACTTTTCAAAGTTAGTAGAAAGAGTATCGAAATTATTTATCCCAAAAGCGTGAATTGATCACATTGCGTGAGGACACGGCAATACTTTAGTCGGGGGGATTTTGGTGAGTGCTTATTCACTCACTTTTATTTGACCAAAACCGGACCAAAAAGACCAAAAACCCGACCATAAATGCCAAATTTGTTTGTTTTTGTGTTTTTACATGTGCAGGTACGGATATTAATTAAATGGACACAAATCAAGCAAAAACCGGGAAAACCGAGCACGAGAGTGGAAAAGAGGTCAATAGCCGAGACTGGGAAAGGATCTCTCGATTATGAATCAGATTTATGCTCAATTTGTCAAAGTTATCCTTAAAGAATCATAGATATACAAGTTTGGCCCTTGGATCACAAATTTGGGTTTCAGTCCTACAAGTTTCAGTTTGTACACAATTAGTCCTTGTTCATTAAACCTGAAATTACTAGTGCAAAATTAAGCCTAATCCAATTCTTATAATAAGTCCAAGTTATAAACCCAAAATTTACCCTTGAGCCCAAACTATCCCCTGGTCAGCCCATATACCCCTCGGTCAACAAACCCCACCCAACACAAGTCAAAGCAAATAATAAAATTACCCCGTACCCTCCTTTCCCTCCACTCTTTTCCCCCAATTAACCCAGAAACACTATTTACCAAGAACCCTAGTTACCCAATCTCTAAATTAACAGCAATTAAGGGTATATTTGTACAATCAACAGAGTTTCTAGAAGCTCAATGATGTCAGATGTTGTCAGAGACTCAAACTAACACACTTATGGGCACGTGGCAGTATTTGAGTGGATGAAACGCGTCACGAATTCTAATCCAAGGGTGGATATTTGATGGCAATGATTGGGAAAGGATCCAAGGGTGCTCAGAGGCTGTAAACAAACACAATTCACACAGATTGCCAAGCTGGCAATCCGTGGTGATCTCTCCTCACTTGTAATATAAATAGAGATGTTAGAGTAGTGATTGAGGTGTGGAGTCTTGGAGTAGCCAAGCTCTGCCAAAATTTCATTTGAATTGTATTAGTTTAGCTTTTATGTAATTTCCTTTTAAATTCC
Source organism: Artemisia argyi (assembly GCA_030686995.1). Taxonomy (NCBI): domain Eukaryota; kingdom Viridiplantae; phylum Streptophyta; class Magnoliopsida; order Asterales; family Asteraceae; genus Artemisia; species Artemisia argyi. The sequence continues at coordinate 55,107,943 of CM060685.1, forward strand.
ATGAAATCAGTTGTTTTCTTTAAATCAGTTTAGCTTGTTACTTTTATTGCTTATTGTTGATCTTTCACTTCTGTTTAATTAGTTTAAATTCTTTTATACATTTCTTATATTTCATATCAGTTATCATATTATTAAATTTCTTTTGAAATAAAAAAATTTAGAAAAAGGAAAAAAATAGTGATTGATTTTGAAATCAGCTTTCATATAAGCTAACTAGTAGTGTTATTCAGCTCTTATAAGTTCCAAAGTTTTTGTGAGTTTGTTAGTCAGATTTATCATTTCTTATTTCATTGGAAGTAACAATCAACTGTAGTGGCTTATTGGTGATTCAGAGGTGGATTTGATAGTCCAAGGAGTGATTTGGAAGTTCTTGGCCTGTCACAAAGACAGGCAAGCAAAGGGAAATCCCTCTGTTCTTGCTGAGGGATAGTTTATTGGTAATCTTCTTATTTTAGAAAGTAATATTAGTCACTGTTGAGATTTTTGAGTTTTAATTCATTAGATTACTATTTCATTGGTTTATATTGGTGAATTGTAGTAATAGTTGCTTAGCTGAGTTTGTTTTGATTCATAGAATATCTGTTAGCTAGATCTAAGTTAGTTTATTTTTCTTTTCTTTTCATTTGATCATCTGTCTATTTGAGAATCTGAGTTGGTTTTTTGTTGATTAGTTTACTGTTACATTTGTGGATCTGATTTAGTTGCATTTCTGTGTTCTGTGGAATTGTTGGATTTAGTATAATTTGTTTGTTGATTCAGTGTTTAGTTGTGTTAGTAAGGCTTGATTTAACATTAGGTTGATAGATTGTAGTACATTTTATCATTTCTTAGTTAAAATCTGCTTATTCAGGGGTGTTTGGATTAGATTAGGTAGCTTTGGTTTTGAGATTTTCTAGTTGTAATTTCTGCACCAGTTTGCTGTTCAAACACCACTATTATCAGTTCTCATTTTAGGCCCTTAACGAGCTCATTAGAATCTGCAACATGGTATACTTGATGTTTTGCCAGTTTGTTATGATTAGACTATGCTTATCTGATATTTTTGGGATTATTCTAAGCGCTAATTTAGTCTTGAAGATAGCCCCTCTTAGCCTTTTGCTCTGCTCCATTTAATTTTGTTTTGTCTCAGTTTTCTTTTTGTAAGTCCTTTTCTGTTTTTCTAGAACTTTTCATTGTTGAATTGTTGATTTCTGGAACTTAGTACTTTTAGCTTTTGATATTTGAGCTTGTGTTGAAAGTTTGAGCTTATTTGCTCAGGTTCGATAGCTGCTGTTATCCCCTGCACCACCAGTACCTGTCCCATCAGTCCTTGTTTATAAGCTCTTAGTTTCTTATTTAGCGCAGCTTCTTCGTTGAAATTAAGTTCTTTGGATAGCCTTTAGTTCTAGCTTATTATGATTTCAGTTTGGTGGATTTAGGTACAGCTTTTGTCTAGCTTTTCATGGCTTCTAATGGGGCTGCATACCCACTGCATCATCAGACCTGCCCCAACTGCCTTCCTTCATAAGCTCAGTTCTTGCTCGTTACTTGAGATTATGGCTAGCTTATTGATTTTCTGAGAAGCATGTACACCTAGTTTGCTGTTTCAGTTCTTGGTTTGGATTTTAGTGCTTGATAGATTAGTTTTATTAGGATTGAAATCACCCCTTAGGGACTGTTAGCTGTTGGGTTTTTTTTTTTTTTTTTTTTTTTTTTTTTTTTTTTTTTTTTTTTTTTTTAAGTTGTTTTTTACATACTTTGGATTGCATGATTTTTCTTAACTGTCACAAAGTTTAAATTCGATTTGAGTTTTTGTTAGCTTTTCATAAGAAGTGTTTTCATAAAAATCTTAGTTTTCATTGTGCTATCAGTTTCTGAAAAGAGATTTCAAAAATAAAATGTTTACCAAAAATTGACATGGTAGGGATTCGAACCCTGGCCTCTGCACCCATCACACCTCAACACAACACAACATCACCAGTATGCCCTTGGGACTTTTGCATTAGATCTTGCTACATTAATTGTTTTATCTCTTAAATTTCCTTTTAGCTTAAATACTGTTTTAGCTTATTCATCAGCTTATTGCTTAGCTTTTTAGACTTTTCTTATTTTTCTTTTCTTTCTTGTAACTCTAGTAACTTTTACAAAAAATTTCAGAATTTTCCAAAAGCATTTATTATTTTTATTAAATTTATTTCTCTTAAATAGATTTTAATTCATAAAAAAAAAAAAAAAAAAAAAAAGAAAAAAAGAAAATCTTTTTCTTAAAATTCTTTTTTTTAGTTTAATATTTTTAGAAAATTGTTTCATATTTGTAGGATTGTGTTTCGAATAAAAGTCGCGTTTAATTTTGTACGTTACATTTAAATATTACGTGTGCATTTCCGTTTTCACGTTTTTAACATTTGTACATATATAGCTTGTATATTCTGCTTATTTTACTATTTCTTATCTTAATTTGAATTCCAAAATCATATTTTTCACTTTACCGCTTTTCACGACACGATTTCGCAATTCGATAATTCAAGTCTCCATTCTACCTTCGTTGGGAAAACGACCCGGGAAATACTTTCACCGATATTTCTTCGGAATAATTATATACTACGATAAGACTTTATCACTGACAGGTTATAAATCTTCTGGGCCATCTCTATTTAACTTAACACTAGATGGCCTACTCCCAAATAAACATGACACTGTCAGGTTTTAATCTTCAAAATCTTTCTGGGGCGTCACGTGTTAATTTCCACTCGCTCCAGTCTTCAAGTGACGATGTCAGTATCCAAAACCTGACGCCGTCAGGTGTAAATTCCTGACTTTTCTTAGTTTTCTTCATTCTTGAGCATAAAAACGTCCAAAAAGCTCCAAAATGCTCCATTTTCCTGAATTCATGTCCCAAGTACCTAAAATGACAAAATAAACGATTTGAGGTAATATTGACCATAAAAACACGATTTAGGGCTTAAATGACCCCCTAAAAGCGTACCAATAAATCCTTATCATGGATACAATCAGGAAAAGGCAAAGTTAGAAAAGAAGGAGAAAACCAACAAAAGCTCAGAGCATCAAGGGAATGAAGGACTTCTTGACACATCAAGATAATTGGATAGCTGGTTAGCTTAAGGGTAAATCACAAGAAGAGATTGAGAGGTTCTACTATATTGCTTACAGGAAAGTACAACAATCTATCCCTATTTAAGAAGATGATGCAGAAAGATCTCCAAAAAGGCTAAAGACTGTTGAAGAAAAGCCTATTGATGAAGAAGCATAGCAAAAAGAATAAGGAGGAGAAAAATTATCAAGTGAACAGCTCATTTAAATGATGGTTATTGTGCCAGAATCCATGAATGTAGATCTCATTCAAGCCAAGCACCCTATTGTGGATTAGGAAATTTACACTGACAAATTTGGAAAAGCTTGGACGATCATCAGATTTTGAGGTGTAATAGCAGTCTACAAGGATTTTGAAGAGTTAGTTAGATCTTGTGATAGAGAAGATTTAGATACTTTATGGAGATTGGTCCAAGAGAAGTTCAAGATAGCTGACCCAGCAAATGTGAAACCAAAGGAGCTATGGGTTGAATTCAAAAGATTATATGAGCCAGATCCAAGTGACAAATATTGGAACTTTGAAGCTCATAATCTAAACACCTTATGGAAGTTTTATGAAACTTGTGCAGTACACAATGTTTCTACATAGGCAGGAGTAGATGTCTTCATGTTGGCAGAAAAAGAATATCCATTGGGTGTAGGTGTTCTTACAATGATGTTATCTTCAAAGCTTAGATGTGAAGAGAGTATAGAAATGGTTCAAAACCTGCTTCAGAGGATATATGATCAATGTGAAAGGGAGACAAAAGCTCTAAGGAAATAAAGATATGTGTTTGGAAGAATCCCCCACATCAGCATAGAAGTTTAATTGAAGAAAAACTTAGTGATTTGCAGAGAAATCATAAGTTTAGGGGATGATTGTTAGGAATTAAACTAATAGTACAAACTGCTAGTAATAGTGTTTCAACTGCTGAAGAATAGACTAGTAGTACTAACTGACTTAGTATTGCTAGTACATATAGTTTGAACTGCTTATGTGATGAAGACAGAAGACTTATGATACATTTAGTGATAAGTATAGAATAGATTGCATGTATATCTTATACATTTAGATTGATACGAATATTGTATCAAGATAGTTTGCTTGTAAAGGACTCCTTGTGACTATAAAAGGAGATCATAGGTTAGGTTTTATGTACGTATCATTCTGAAAGCTTCAAGGTGTAACCCTAGTGATATTCAGATCACTCGTATTATTCATAAATAATATTGAAGCGTTTTGGTTTAATTAATTTGTTCACACTTTCACTGTTTCATCATATACTGTTCCATACATCAGAATACACATAATCTTCTAAGTATCCAGTGATAAATTCCGCGTGTTACTAGATATAAACTCAAAGTATCTTCAACACAAGGTGTGTGTTTAGATCATCACAGTTTTGATTTCACGTGTTTGATTAAAGAAAAATGTTTGTAGATGAGTAGAGGTTTGGGGCAGTTTTTGTCCAGAAATTATGGTCGATTTTGGAAGCCCATATATCCCTCATTATACCACCTCAATTCTTATTCTCTATACTGAGATATAGATTTTTGAGTTATCTTTCAAACCCAAGTGGTTACATACAAATATTTTAAGTTTTGGTAGTCCAAATTGTGATTACAAGACATGTTATAAGTTTGGCATTCCTGACCAATTTCTTGACCCAGCTATACATGGCCACAACTTTCTCATTTTGTGGTAAAAAGCATTGATTCGACTTCTGGGATTTTATTTTGCGAGTTAAATTTTAAGTCCAAGTGGTCTTGCTTGATACATCAAAGTTTTGAACCCCCAAACAGTCGTTACAAGACATGTTGTAAACTGACCTGTTTGAATAGCTTTCTTTAATCAACTTTGTATGGTCATATCTTCCTCAACACATGGTAAAATTAATTGGTTCCACACTTCTGGAACTTGGTTTTATGAGTTACCTTTCAAGCCTAGGTAGTCTTACCTAAAGACTCAAAATTTTAGTCTTCCAAACATTTGTTACAAGTCAAGGGTGCAAACAACTTTGTTTTCTGGAGTAGTTGTCTTGTAAATTCCTTTTGATGGACTTAAACATATTGTAAAATTATGATTTTTATGCCAAAATATTTCTAAGACAGTAAATAAACTTGTGCTATAAGGGCTAAGTCTAAATATTTTATTAAGACATGTAAAAGTCACCCCCAAGTGACCCTAAAATCTAGTCAGATTTTGATTATTTTGTCTATTATATATATGTAGTCTTCGATTGTTATTTTATGTAAAGTGTTTATAAGTGGTATTGATTTGGTTTTGTTCTTAAATGACTTAAATGCCTATACTAAGCCATTGTGCTACCCAAGTGAAGGATTATTATCCAAGTCCTTGTGATCTTGAGGTTTGTCAGTAGATATGAAAGGTGTGCAAACGTTTTTGGTTCATTTGTATATATTTGGTATAAGTAATGTATTTTCACGAGTCTAAATGAGTGACCTAGCTAGTTATTGTCTTTTGTCCGAGCATATCATTGAGATATTAATTAGTATTTTTACTTGCCTTAGGTCACGTCTAGGGAGGTCTACGTTCGAGGGTTGCTTGTCGTTCTTGTACTCACACCTTACTTGTTAAGGTGAGTTTTACAGCCCCGTTTTACTGTTTTACTCGTTTTGGGGTGAAAAGCATGATATGATTTACTTAAACTGAATTGGTTGTGCGTTTATGAAATTATTAATTTACTAAACTGTTTTAAATTACTGAGTTGTGCTCTATTATTTTATGCAAACTGGTATGTATGCTTATGTTTGATGCTTGAGAACAATCGTGAAAGTCCCCTATCTCACTACTACTTATTAAGGTAGTGTTTGTTTTTTTGAATAAAGTCTTAACAGCCTCTGGATAGGCCTAAAATCTGAATCGGTCAGAGGTTTGAGGCAAAAAGTGTGTTTGTTTTTTTTTGTTTTATTCAGACATGGTCAGATCTTAAAACATCTAATTGGTTCAGACTTGAAAGGGCATCTTTTTGCCTCTGATTAGAAATCAACAGCAAAACATCACCATTTCATCATCTTCCTTCCAAACCCACTACCTCCCACTACACATCCAACCATCACGACCGTCACCAGTCACCGCTTCACCCTACACCCATTGCTGTCTCCGGCCACAAGCTGCCCCATCATCACTATCTTCAAAGTCACTGGTGAAAGAGTTTTTTTTAAGCTTAATAAAAGATAGGATTTTATGAGAAATATGAAGTGGTAAAAAGGTGGGTATTGATGTGGATGTAGATGAATACATTTTATTTTATGCGACTGTAAAAATCTATAGAAAATGGGGTTTTTTTTAGAGGTTATGAAGATGAATAAAATTGAAGGGTATGTAATTAAGACAGAAGAGCTTAAGGGTTGTTAGATTGATTTCGAGCTTAAAGGTTGTAGATTGATTTCTAGTGAAGTGGTAATTGTTTGAAGATTGGTATAAGGAATCACAGGATCAGTAAACTGATTCTTTTCTCTACTTGATTGTGTATAATATATTTTTTTTTCCTTTGGTTTTTAGAATAACTTGGTTAGTATTTATAATTTTTTATTATCGTATTGAATTAGGATGCTCCTTTTGGATCGGTACCAATCTTGTTACTTTTGTTGCTATTTACATATTTAATTTATGTCATCAAGAATATATGAGTAGTTTACGAGATTTTATTGTGGCACAATGTCCATGAATGTTTTAAATTCTTACAGATAGATGTTGAATTTATGGCTCAAATGTTTTCTTTTAATGTTCGGATGTGTTTATGTTTTGTAAGAATAAAATTGCTTTACATTTACGACATTCATACTTTTAAAAGAAGAAGAAAAAAAAAACAAACGGTCTTATTGGAGTCAGATTCAAACATTTACGCATCAGATTCAGATTCAGAACCTCTTAATAAACAAACAGCACCTAACTCATTTATGAGCCGTGAATATCTATGGATAGCGTTATTAGGGGTATAGCCATCCCCTTACTCCCTCTTCAACCGGGAGTACATAGTATCAACTCTCCATGCTTGATTAGAGCATGTTATGTAGGGGCAAGGTTCTCGGCTGAACAGGTTTAAGTAGTGGCCTCTCAAAGCATAAGCACATTGTATACATAACGTACCTTTTTGCATCTTTGACAAACGATTGATATCATCTTCTCTTAAACTCAGTTGTTAAGAGCCTAGTATGGACTGGGCTCGTGACAGTATGATGGATATTATTTTACCTTGAAAGTATTTTACTGAAATGTTTGCATTCTTGAAAACTTGTGAACTCACCAACTATTTTGATAGTTAACCCGTTTTTGTCATGCTTTTCAGGTGATCAGCAGTAAGTGGAAAATTTACGGATGCATTGCATGGACACTCTTTTTCATATATTGCATTATAAAAACAGATGTTTTATCGTTGGGAACTTGTGTTTAATGTATCATGACTTATCTTTTAAAACTTGTTGTAAAAATTATTGTAATATATAATGTTTTTCTTCAAATCATGTACTCCCTCCGTCCCAAAATTATTGTCCCTTATTGACTTTTTCGGTCTTTCTTTCTCAACTTTGACTATAAATATTTTTGTTTGTGTTATACAATTTTTTATAAGAATTATACCAAATGAAAATACAATTAAAACTCAATCCGTTAATATATTTTGTATCAAGTATTATGTAATGTAAACAAAAATACTTAAGGTCAAAGTTGGAAAGTAAAGACCGAAAAAGTCAATAGGGGACAATAATTTTGGGACGGAGGTAGTATGGTGTTACCTATATCTTATGTGTTATGTCACACGCTGTTCACTTCGTGTTTCTGCTTTAGCGGGGTGTGACAATAGGCGTTTCATAATTTATAACGCTTTAAATTGAAACGTGTTTGCATTTGGGTTTTGATTGAACTTTTGCGACACGATTGATTAGGGCTGAGATATATGAATTCATCAACTCGCACACTAATACAACACGAATTGCCACCGTACTTATTATCATATTGTACATTTTTATATCTAACAAAAAATATGCGATTAATTGCTTTAAATATATTCTCAGTATTAGAGGGAAGTCGAAAAAAGAAATAAAATTTTCTAACAAGAAGCATAGAGAAAGGAAAAAAAACACAAAAAAGAAGTAAAAAAACATTAAGAGGTGGTAAGACAAGGTTGATGAGGTTTTTGCCTCTTAGCACCTCTTAATGATCTGAAATAAACAAATGTTGTTAACTCTGACGGTCTATTACCGCCTTTTAACGACAACTACAAAACAAACACGCCTTTTGATATAAATGTTGCGTGACCGCGTCTCACTAAGTTAGATTAGGAGGCTATTAAAAGATATTTCATACAAAACAAATGCCACCGAATTGAAGATGATTTATTCATTCAGAAGAGCAAATTCGTATCAAGTTTCACAAAAGCGTACAAAAAGTGATCAAGCATAATTAAATAAATAAAAGACAAGGCACACGATACGATATTACATTGAGAATGAGACCGTATTAAGTCGATACACCAGAATACAAACCAAAGGGTTTGCTCTAGGAAGTGGAAGCCCGGTACCCACTTCCATTATCAAATAAATAAAAGACAAGGCACATGATACAATATTACATTGAGAAAGAGACTGTATTAAGTCAAGCCACCAGAATACAAACCAAAGGGTTTGCTCTAGGAAGTGTAAGCCCGGTACCCACTTCCATTATTAAATAAATAAAAGCAAGGCACACGATACGATATTACATTGAGAATGAGACCGCAGTAAGTCGAGCCACCGGAATACAAACCAAAGGGTTTGCTCTAGGAAGTGTAAGCCCGGTACCCACTTCCTTTATTAAATAAATAAAAGACAAGGCGCACGATATGATATTATATTGAGAATGGGAGTGTATTAAGTCGAGCCACCGGAATACAAACCAAAGGGTTTGCTCTAGGAAGTGTAAGCCCGGTACCCACTTCCATATCAACACTCGACAGATTTCCATCTTTCCCGACCTTCCACTCGAAGCACTGTATCATAGCACCAAGAGTTGTGTGTACCATATGTTGTGCCAGTGATATCCCAGGACACAACCTCCTCCCACTACCAAATGTTAGCAAGTGAAAATTTTGTCCTCTCACTTCTAACATGTTCTCTACGAATCTTTCAGGTCTGAATTCGTGAGGGTTTTCCCAATGGTTGTGATCTCTGTTGATGGCCCATACGTTGATAAAAGTATTAGTATTTGCTGGAATATGGTAACCTCCCACTGTGCAATCCTGTGATGATTTTCTTGGAATAACTGGGACTGTTGGGTAGAGACGTAACGTTTCCTTCACAATTGCTTGGAGGTATGGAAGATTTACTATGTCTGATTCTTGTACAAGTCTGTTTTCGCCAACAACTTGATGGATTTCTTGTGCCGCTCTTTTCTTGATATTTGGATTATTGATAAGTTCTGCTAAAGCCCATTCTATGGTACTCGCGGATGTCTCTGTTCCCGCAACAATTATATTCTGAAAAATAAAAAGATAATTTTATCAAATCGGTGTTTGCACTTATATATAATAAACATGTAGCTTTTGCATGTCGGGGAAACGGTAAAAACAACTATATACTGCTTTACGGATATATGTAACAAATCTCTTCTAACCATATATATGACCATGCATGGGTAAAACGTGTCCGGAAGACCGGAAGACCATGCTTTTTTTTTATGTGGAGATCTGATATAACGAGACTTTTAAATCTACATTGTTATACAGAGGGCGTACAGGCGTATATGCTTAAATTAAGGATCCAATTTCTAGATGTAAACTTAATGGGGCTTATGTAAAACACTTGAGCTTCTTTCTAATAAGATTTAATCTTATGCATTGTAATCTATATACATCACATGCATGGCTAGCTCTTTTAATAAAAAATGCCTTATAAATCAAAAGTACGGGTTAATCTTACCATCATGAAGGCTTTGATGTTCTCTCTGGTCAACTTTATCTCCATGCTCTCATCTTGTTGGATATCAAGTAACATGTCCAGCAAGTCCTTCACTTCTCGGTTCTCATTATGCCTTTCTCTTTCATCATGCTCTTTCATGAGCCTCTCTACAACTGCATCAAATCTTGATCGAGCATCCTTTGCCTTTCTACCTAATCCCTGAACGTCTAGAGTCTTAAGCAACCATACATAGTCTGAGAGGTTAAAGCTACCGCCCATCTCAGTTAATTCGGCTATTATTTTGCCCAATTCATCTGTCTCGCCCTCTTTGTCCGTACATCTCTTATTCCAAACCATTCTTGATATCACGTTGTTAATCAGCTTCAGGAGCTCCCCAGAAAGATCCACTGATGTCCCAATTTTTGCGTTTCCGTGTATCAATTTAATAAAATGATTGATCTCATCGTGCCTAACTGAACTGAGCAAGTCAAGTGTTTTGCCACTCAGCAGCTGTGACATAATTATCTTCCTCATGAACTTCCAATAGGGCCCATAAGGAGCAAACACCAAGTCTTTTGTTCCGTATGTTAGGTAATCTTGAGTTGAGTTGTCGGGTCGATTTGAAAATGTTTCTTCGTTGGTCTTAAGAATTTCTTTTGCAATTTCTGGCGAACAAGCAATTACACAAGGCACAGAACCCATAAAGACACGGAAAATGGGCCCGTATTGAAGAGAAAGCTTGTGAAAAGCTTGATGAGGGTGTGGATTAAGGAGATGGAGATGTCCAATGATTGGAAGGCCAAATGGGGTCGGTGGATGTCGAGATTTAGCATCACTCGATTTGAAAAACCTTGACCAGATCAAGATGGTGGATATGATGCATGTGAACAAAACAAAACAGTAGGCTTGGAAATTAACCATTGTTATTCGAATTTTGAAATGGTCTATGTGTTAAAACAACTAATGTTGTTTCTGAGTTAAGATAGAGGTCTCACGGCACCAATTTATAAACCGATAGCAGTTGCATGTGTTACAATTATACCCTCACTATTAATTAACTATTTTCCACCATAAATAACCGCATAATTTAATCACGTACCCTCCATTTACCCATGTTGCTCATCTCTTATATTTAATTAACCATGACAGTATGACACAACTAAATTTTCCTTCTTGCTTGATTATTCATAGCAATTTCTATTTTGCATATATTTACTTTTATTACCGATGAGTACATGTAAAATTTAATACTTTATCAATAATCAATACACATTACGCATGACAAATTATTATATGCAAGATCGTAGGATACGGATCGTGATTTTGACAACCTTAAAAAAACAAAACGTTGTCATATCCTGTAAAATTGATTGCTTTGCAAGAATCGATATTATTGCAGCAAAGTATTCTCTCATATTTCAAAATTGTCATCGTCAATTACACACTTAACTATCTAGAAAATTAAATATTTTACTCACACCAATAAACATGCAATAGAAATATGTTTGCAACCGACTACAAGAAAAATACTTATTTAGTTTCAACCATTCACCAAGTCCACAAACAGGGCATAGCTACATTGGCTCACCGGTCGCACATGCCCGATATAAAATTATGTGTTACAACAAAGAAAGCCGGGTAGTGTTGAAAAAAAAAAATAAAAAAAATAAAATGACCCCGTTGGTTAATTGATATTCCGTATGTCACGTTCCAGAGATGCGCAAAAAAACCGGTTTATGAACCGAACCCCAAAAAAAAAGCCAAAACCGGTTTACCCAAAACCGAAATGGCAATTTTATAACAGGTTATAGTATTTTTGGTTGGGCCGGTTTGAAAACCGGTTTAACCCAGTCCGTTTACAAAAACCGGTTCCTAAAACTAGTTTATCGACATCATTATGACAGCTCTGTTTTACTAGTTTTTTTTGTACCATGCATTTTGATAGCTTTTGGCATTATATATGCCACAACTCAAGAGCTTTACTTGCTTCCAAGAAATAAAGTACATAACCCCCTAGTAGTACTTAGGGCTTGTTTCTTTTCTTTTTTTAGTATTAAGTCTGTCCCACTAGATATGGAAGCTATCAGGCAAATGATGTTTCGTTTCTCAACTTTATGAAAGTCACCATGACGATTAAAATATCAGTATATGATAACATTTACATTTTTAACATCTTTAAAATATTACACATGGCGTAGGGTAGGGTAGGGTGTTTGAAGATTGTATTTGCACAACTCAGTAGGCGTAGGGTGTTTGAAAATTGTATTTGCAAAGTAGGAAGTGACTGTTACATTCTATAGTAACTTTGTTAACTTATATATAATTTCTATGGTATCTTATTTTTAATTGTATTTGAGATAGAACTTCGGTTAAAAAAAATTGTGCCACACATGGTATAAGCCTATAACTATCTTGGCACTGTCCACCAATATATCTATATTGCATGTAACTTTATATTAATCAAAGAAGCAAGTAAACATGCAATAGGAATAAGTTTGGAATTGTAGTGAAAAAAACAAAACATGATCATATCTTGTAAGAGTTGAGATCAGTGGATGAACTAGAACAACTTTTTTGAGGGGGCCGAATCGAAGATTTGTTTGTAACCTCAACTAAATTACTTCTAAAACTTATAATATTTACACTAGATGCCGTAAAAAAATTTTTTTTGGGGGGAGGGGGGGCGGCGGGACCCTCCCCTGCCCCTTCATAGGACCGCCCCTGGTTGAGATCAATATACAACTCATATTATCTTAGCCATCCATTTTTCAACTAAATTAATAAAACCAATTTCACTTATTAAAAATCAAATAACATGTGATTTTTACAAATCATATATGATTTTTACAAAGTACATTTTATTTTTTTGGGGGAAAAAATCGTCAAAAATATCTAGAAATGCATATCTATAATAAGATAATTTAATTCTCGTCGCGATAGTATAATTTTTTTCGCGTAATGATTAACGGTTTGCGTGATATATATATATATATATATATATATATATATATATATATATATATATATATATATATATATATTAAATGTGAAAGTTTAATTTATATTGAACTTCCGCCTATTTTGTAAAAATGTTTGCTTTGCCAAAAATATTATTGCAGCAAACTATTGTCTCATATCTCAAAACTGTTACGTTAATTACAGACATGGCTATATACAAAATTAAATATTTTACCAATAAAACATGTATTAGAAATACATTTGCAAAATGCTAAGAGAAAATACTTACGTAACTTCAACTATTCACAAAGTCCACAAACATGGGCAAACCTTACCTTGGGCCACTTGTGACACGAGCCACATATGATATCTTACTATAATGAAAGCCCGCTATATTTGAAAAATAAATAATTTGGCCGAGTTAGCTGGTGATAGTAACTTTGTTAACTTTTATACAATTTATATGGTATCTTATTTTCTTTATTGTATACGAGTTAGGACTTCGGTCGAAAAAAATTGTCACACATGCTAAAACTGTTGGTTTTATAGAAAAAATAATAATAGTCGTGTGTTAGGATCGAACTTGAGATCACGAGATTGCACACAATACGTATGAAGAGAAAAAGTAATAATTATTTATAAAATGTTATAAGTAATTATTAAACACAAAATAAGTAATAGTAATTAGTATTTAATGATTAATGACTAATTATCTATTAAACGAAGATTAGGAAAGTAATAATAGGCAAAATTTGGAAACAAGAGAAGGTTCCGGAAATCCCTTGGGGGATCCAAATCCGATCGGCATAGGGGGGGTAACCTCCTTTGTGCCTTGAGCTCCAAGTTTTGATTAGTATATAAGCAAACCCAATATGCATGTTTTCCTCATAACTTGTACACACACATCTTGGTGTTTTCTCTCCTCTCCTTTTCTTTGGTCGATCCATCAAAACAAAACCCTAAGGGTTTCGATTTTCATAAGATCAAAACTAGTTTTGTGTTTAATTACTTGCATAAACTTTTTTCTTGAATTAGTACGTGTGTACAAGAACGTGAATCAAACACACTATTGTTTGATTCTTGGATTGAATTACAAAAGAGGTAAAGGGTAATTCTTGTAATCCATATAAACCCTAATTAGGGTTCTTGTTCCGGAAGATTGCTTTTGATTCTTGTTCGGGCTAGAATCACAAAGGTATCTTTACTATTTAATTATTGATTAATTAATTACATGTTATTCAATCTTGTTATAATTATTTCCGCTATGCTCACTTTGATGTACTTGGTTTATTTATATGAAGGTCATGATATAATAATTCCAACAAAAACTATCATTGGTGCCACTATCCACATGTATATCTTTATTGCATGTAATAGTATACTAATGGGATTAAGTCTACTAATCAAAGAAGCAAGTAAATGATGTATCAAACTCAGTAAACATGCAATATAAATATGTTTGGAATCGTAGTGGAAAAAACAAAACATTGTCATATCTTGTAACAATGTTTGCTTTGCCAAAATCGATATTATTGCAGCAAACTATTTTCTCATATTTCAAAACTGTCATCGTCAATTTATTGATATAACCATATATAAAATCAAATATTTTTCTTATACCAATAAATATGCAATAGAAATATGTTTGCAAACAACTACGAGAAAAATATTTTACTTATACCAATAAACATGCAATAGAAATATATTATATACGTGGTATTGTGTTTTATTGTTAGACGGCAACATATGCTAAAGTCACCATAGCATATGTTGCCATCTAACAATAAAACATTTAACAAAGTTTCTTTATTTTTTGAAGGAATTCCCTTTTTTCAAAGGTCCGAAAATGTGTTTCCTTGCTGTCAATTTCGAGTTTCATCTTCAAGGTAAGCTCCCTTTCTTGAATGTCAGTGAAGAATGCTGCACTTTCCACGCCACGCAGTCTTTAACAACATCAAACAGTTTTCTTGCTATTTGAAAATCTCTTCCGGGCTCCTTTTCGATTACAATTAGCCACATCTCTGGCATACGGTTAGAGTTTGTTGTTTTTGCTTGTTCTTCTAAAGCTGGCCGGTCCATTTTTTATTTTATGGGTGGTTGATGGATAATAACAATGATATTTCTTGATGGTGAAACCTCCTATAAATACTAAAAATTTATAACCGTTACGGTTATTAATTTCATTAAACAGTTGTGTCAATTTACTAGGGGTGTTACTATTGGTGGTTTCTTGGTTGGTTTGTTGTTGTAAACGACATCAAGAAATAAAAAGAAACTGAAATTTTAAAACACTTATGGTAATCTTATCCACACCAGATAGTTGTAAGCATTATGAAAGTACATCAGTTCCATACCAGATACAAGTTCCATACAATTCAAGACTAAGAAACGCATAATACAAAAACAAGTAAACTACTTTAAATAGGAACACATGACCTACAACCAACAGTAAGTATGGCTGCTATAACTTTTTTAACACAAACACGGCAACAAAAGTTGATTTAACTAGAAACTCATTTGTAATTCCTTAGCATCTTCATGATCTTTGACTTCTCAGCGGCACGACGGATTTGAGCCTTTCAATCAAAAATCAATTTCATCCAAATCATCCTGCTCCGCAAACATAAGAGATTTCAAAGATTCATTAACCGCACGATGGTAACAAAACAGTTCAAGCTCCAGTATGATCGCATGCCTGTGCTGAACACGGATATGTATTTCCTGGATCATCTTCCCACAATCTTTATCATCACCTATGTTAGCCTCTCTCTCTCTCTCTCTCTCTAGCAAACAGAGCATGGAACACCTTATTCACTTGCCTCGCACCATTCTGGTATGCGAGTTGCTCGTAAATTGATAACTTGGACTCCATGGATTTACAAACAAGAATAGTGTTAAAGAAGTACAAGGGACTATTAATAATGAACCAATGGTTGACTAAAGTAAAAACATTATAAAGTACCACCAAAAGTAGGTTGGAAATTAAAAATGTAACTAGTAGACTGAATCACAAAACTAGGTTGCCCAAAAACGATAACTAGTTGCGCAAATTACCCAACTATGTTGCCCAGACACATTAAATTGTAGTTAATCGTTCAAAAAATATGGTTGCCCAAAGTACAAACAATAAATGGCGATAGTACATATACAAGGTTGCCTAAAGTACACTAATAGGTTGCCTAAAACCAAAATCGTGTTGCCATGTATCTCATAACAAATTGTTGCTTCAACAACAAATGGAAGTTGCATAAAGCACAAACAATAAGTGGTTATCGTACCATGTAAATTCATACAAAAGGAAAAAAATACATTAAAAAAAAAAAAAAAATTACAATTATTATTATGATTGTTGTTATTGTTATTATTATTATTATTATTATTATTATTATTATTATTATTATTATTATTATTATTATTATTATTATTATTATTATTATTATTACTCCCTCCGTCTCAAATTTATTGTCGCCTATTGACTTTTCGGTCTTTCTTTCTCAACTTTGATTATAAATATTTTTGTTTGTGTTATACAATTTTTGATAAAAAAATTATACCAAATGAAAATGCATTTTAAACTCAATCCGTTCATATATTTTGTATCAAGTATTATGTAATATAAACAAAAATATTTAAGGTCAAAGTTGAAAAGTAAAGACCGAAAAAGTCAATAGGGGACAATAAATTTGGGACGGAGGTAGTATTATTATTGTAACAACCCCATTTTCACAAATCGCAGCGGATTTAGTGTTTGGGGTATTACTTCATGGAAACAAAGACACGATAATAGAAAATGACTCGAAAAGAGACGTTTTTGGAAAATGTGTTATCATTCATTTATTCATCAAAGTTTTTACATTAAAAGATATACTTTTACCAAAAGAGATGTCCCTAAGATACGTTTTGAAAGCAAAAGATGAATGATAACTATATTGGACATCCTCATGTCTAGTGCCACTCCGTGCCAGGGTTCCTAAAGTACTCATATACCAAGGATAACATGCTTAAAGAGTCAACACGAAGGTTGAGTGAGAGTCATAGGTTTAAGTAGATAGAGAGTGAATACAAGTTCCACAGAGTTCTACAATGTGTGGAAAAGTTTAGAGATAGCAGGTCTATTGCACTACGCTCATGAATCACACATTAACGGTCCAGATCATGGGGTCTGCAAACCAAACCATGATGGGACGGGAAGGATAACTTGTCAAAGTTAATCCTTCAGAGGGTTCAAATATAATACTTATTGGTACCCTCCAGAAAGAGGTAGTACCAACGGGAGTTGTTAAACTCCAATAGATCTATCAATTATATTTGCGTTCACTTGTGTAAAATATCACAAGCGATTAGATTCATGAATTTTGTTGTGTAGGGGTGGCAGATAGTTTACTCGTGCAACAACCAAAGAAAAAGACTTGTATTCGATTTAAAGCATGTATCCCCCTCACAGGGTTGTAAAGCATTTAAAAGTGAGGCTATAAAAACTCACCTGGGCCTAAGGTAACTAGGGTAGGGTTTAGACAGCTCATTCACGTATCCTGGGGTAGTGTAGGTGTGTGTGTGTGTGTATGTCAAGTCTTAGTCTAGGTTTTTAAGTAATCACTCTTAAGGTTTCTAGATATAACATAACACCGTTCGGGCCATCATAATTCAGAAGTATAAGACTCCTCACATGAAGCTCCCTACTATTGTACTATGTTATCAACATATTACCGTTTGGGCCATCATAATTCATAAGTTAATACTCCTCACATGAAGCTCCCTATTATTGAGTTATGTTGTTATTAAGTTTTAGTTATAACATAACACCGTTCGGGCCATCATAATTCAGAGGTCATGCAATAATCATTTGAGGAGCCAGGGCACTTTAATTCGTAAATCCAGCAAACTCGTCAAAACGAAATATACACATAATACCCCTCACATGAAGCTCCCTAGTATTGTGTTATGCTTCTAACTTAAAATAGGTTTTTAATAATGATATGAAAATAGTCCATTTATACCATTCAAGTTTACATATTTACACTTTCTACCATAAACTTATAAACTTATAATATTTAAGCATATAACTTTCTATTTTCTACACAATTATTCCCTATACTTATATATTTTAAAGAAATGGCATAAATGGTCCTTAAACTACATTAACTTTTAATAATTACCCTTTATACCGTTAACTTAACAATATTTGCAAAACTAGTCCTTATAAGTTTATAACTTATTTTACTTTCTATCCTAAGGTTTTAGAACTTTTAAAAAAGAGTCCTTATACTTATAACTTCTAAGAAATGTCAAAAATAGTCCCTAGACTTAATATTTTTAGAAAGCTGCCATATATACCCCTATGCATGAAAACTATTGCAAAACTAGTCCTTTTTCCATGCAAATTATATTTTTATGAAACAAGAAGTTTTCCTAGCTTATGATTAACTAATATAAGATTATTAAAGTAACCTAGACTAGCTTATAGCTTATAAAAAGGGATTATAGCATGCAAACATGAATTCGACTAGTTTTAGGGGTTTAAAATGAAAACGAGCAAGTTCTAGTGATCAAGGCTTAGTAAAGGGTTTCTAGGGGATCTAAGGCATCTAATAACTATCCTAGGTCAGTGCTAAAGCTAAGGGAACAAGATTAAAAGCTTACTTGGTTGAAATGGGTCGTATAGGGTTTAACGGGGGTTTATGGTTTTCTCGACTAGTTTCTACTTCGACAAGGGTTCTAGGCCTAATGTTCTCGACTTCTAGGCTTACTAGGGACCTTATACTACTTCTAAGACTCATAATATTGAGATGGAGAAGTGAGGATGGATGGTTTGAAATGAAATGGGTTCTAGGGTATTTATAGGGCTCGTTAGCCCTTATGGTTAAGTAAACTTGGAGTCGTGGCCAAGTTAACGTGGTGTGGTGGCTTAGGACAGGTGGGGGGTGACAAAGGAAGGCTAGGGAGTAGGTAGGGGGATGGAGAGGCGGTGTAGGGGTGGTTTGTGGTGTAAAATGACTTAAAATGGCAAGTAGCTTACAAGTAGGTGCATAAGCTACTTGTAAGATACTATGCAGGTGCTAGGTTGGTTTCTTAGGGTTACAAGGAGCTTCATAAGCTTCCTTTTAGGTTGCTTGGGTCGTTGGTGGTGCTTAAGGTGGTTAAGGTGCTAGTTTAGTCTTAGTTTTAAGCTTAATCTTGGTTTTGGGTTAAGTTTAGGATTAGGGTTCTAGATTAAGGATTAGTACCTACATTAGGGTCCTAAGAGTGATTAGTGACTAGGATTAAGGTTTAGGGATCATTTCCTAGGTGGTGGTAGCTTATACTAAAGATTCGGGAAGGTTTTGACCTAGTTTCGGGGACCTAAATAACCTAATTTTGCTTAGTGAGATATTAGGGTCTAGCTTAGGGTTTAGTGCCTAGATTAGTGTCCTATGAGTGTTTAGTAACTAAGATTAAGACTTAGGAGGCTTATACTAAGTGGTGGTAGCCTATGGTAAAGATTTGGGATAATTTAGACCTAATTTCAGGAAGTTATGACCTAACTAGAGTTTTGTGCTTATGGGACTTGTACCTAAGTTCTAGGGAGTTTTACTATGATCTAGGAATTCTAATATATCCTAAAGTTGCTAATGTAACTCATACCTAAGCCTTGAACACTTTCAAGCTAGTTCAGATAAGCAATTAGGGTTTTAAAGTTAACCGGAAACACATAGGTGCAATTAGGGTTTTCTGATGAGTATAGTGTACTAGAGTGATAGTTTACTTAGTGAAAATATGTTTGTAACCTTGACTTGACATACCTGGGTGTTTACATGAAGTAAACATAGTGGTGTTTGGCACAGGTGGATACGTGAGCTTGTCTAGAGGTTAATAGGTAATAGTGGTATAGCAAAGCAAAAATTTCACTCGGTAAATAGCTATAGGCATTTCTAACCTAGATTGTGCTTAGTGAGGGCCTAAGTTAAGTTAGCAAGGCTTAGCTAACCTATGGGAAGCTAGTAGGGAAGTTAGTGGGGAAATTAGTGGGTTGCTACAATTATTATTATTATTATTATTATTATTATTATTATTATTATTATTATTATTGATTCATAGAAAATTTACATAAAGTTGGATGGGAAAATTTACAATTATTATTATTATTCATAGAAAATTTACAATTATTATTATTATTATTATTATTATTATTATTATTATTATTATTATTATTACTATTACTATTACTATTATTATCATCATCATCATCATCATCATCATCATCATCATCATCATCATCATTATTATTACTATGGTAATGTTATGCATTGTGTAGCTCATTGGGTTATTATGTAAAAGGTAAAGTGTGAGGGTTTTTTTTGGCATATTTTCCAATATAATCTTAAATACTGATAGGATAGTTCTGCATGGAAAGATTAAGAGATGACTGCTTCAATTATACTTCAGTTCACTCCTTCTAATTATCTTTTGGTATTCTCTCAACCAAATGATTTTACTTATTTATACCCTTGCATTAGTATAGTTTAGGGTATCTCTTTATCTTAACCCTAATTCTAAATCTCCCAAACTTAACTCTTTCAACAATAGCAGCAACACCTAATATCAATGAACTAAAAGAAGCTTGTGGTTCAGACAATTTAGCAGATGCATTCAAGTTTTTGTTCTCTCAAGACATCACAGAAGAGGAGGGATTTCTCATCATGATGGGGGAGGAAAGCACCCAACTGAGGGCAAAGATCGAAAAACATGATCAAACCATGAATGAAGTTGATTCCTTTGGGCCTTTTCATGAGATTGCCATAGATGATCATGATTGCCTGCTTGAAACTCAGTTGAGGGATTTTGAGAAGCTTGACTTGATTGCTCAACTCTTGATGTTGACTCGCGAAGGAATTAAGGAGAGGGAAGGTCATGTGGAGACAATGAAGCTTGATGAAGATTCCGAAGATGATTAAGATGTTTTGATGGTTTTCTTTTTTGTTTTGATGTTATCAGGTGTTTGGTTTTTGTACTTTGTGGTGGAACTTTGTTAAGATTTGGAAATAGCTGATCAATAATCAGCCTGTTTATGTTTAATCAATCTTTTACTGTGTTTACAATTTGCATTTTTTATACTTTATGATAAAAGGGTAACATATATATTATTTAGTGTGTGTTTGACCTTTCCTCTCTCACACATCTCTCTCTCTCTCTCTCTCTCTCTCTCTCTCTCTCTCTCTCTCTCTCTCTCTCTCTCTCTCTCACGCTCTTAAAAAACACAGATAAACTATTCTTGGCCAAATAGATCCATATAGCAGTTTTAGGGTTCTCCATTTCAGGCAAAATGAATCAAATTAAATACTAAATAATCAAAGCTTGATGAGGGCTATGTTAAGGGATTTGATAGTTTGACCATTGACCTAAATATTTCAGGTATTGTTTCTTGATTTTTCTGATCATTGTATTTTGAATGTAAGATTTGGTTTTGAAACTAATCAAATGTATGGGTGTTTGTCCAAATGTTTTAATTTCTTTAAACTTACTTAGTTTATGATGTTTCATGATTTAGAGATATTATCGGATTATGCTAGTTTTGATTCACTTTAGAAAATGAAACACAAAGTATCCCATGACATAATGCATGCCTCGACAAATAGAGGGTGACAAAGTTAAATAATGTCTTTAGGTTTTAGTGATGGTCAATGTGTAGCATGAATTTATGGGAAACTGTCGTATCAGTGTTGGCTTTTTTTCGAGGTTCAGGGCAAGGACCTTCCCGCAATTGGACCTAGCACATGTGAAGTATTGCCAACCATTATTAGTTCGAGTGTTGCTGATTTCCACTTCAAACTTGAAGGTTGCAGCCTAGTAAATGGAGAAGTTCCCATTATTTGGTTCGGTTTTCTGAATAGGTAAGCTATCCTAGGTGAGATCCACATCACTACAGTCCATAAATATAAGCAATGTTTTTTACTTGGCAAGTTTTAAAACTTGTTTCCAAACACTAAAACTTAATCACCTGATACCGCCTTATCTAAGTTCAAAAAATTATGGTCAACATCGTTATTGTAATTCTTAATTTCCTTGTAAGTGCTTATTTTGAGTAAAGTTCCTTATTCAGCATGTTCTTTAGGATCTTTGTCGCCTGGGACTTTTTTAACACCTGCTTCCTCTATGTCTTCTTCAATGCATCTTTTGTTTGTGTGGAAAAAAGCACATGTTATCATTTGCAAAACTTTTATCTATGTCAAGTCATCATATTAGGAAATTTACCAAAAGGATCATGTAAGTTGAATGCTGTTGATATTTTGCATAGAACTATCTGTGTGGTGTAATAAAAGGCACAAAGAGATATCTGAAAACATTTAAATAATATGATATCAGTTGTTAATCATATTTATAATTGCGTAGATAACAAGTAAAGTACTAAAAATAATTAATCCCAAACACCATCTTAGTACTTGGATGTTGATCCGCAGATCAAGATTAGGACTAAGGGTATTAGACCATTATGTTTAATGGATCTGTAAATTCTTGTAAGCTGGTGTGCAGCATAATAAGCAATCACGTACACCTCCTCTATGAAAAACACCTTTGATTAATACTCTTAATGTCCATATCAGTTGTATTTTTTTTATTTAAAACATAAGCATGATACTAAACCATACATAAGCATTGCATTTATAATAGTCATAATTGGTTACAATAGATTTATTTAAGGGAATTTAAGCCATACATACTAAACCATGATGATACACCATACATAATAAACCATCTATTTTTTTCCCTTCCCTTTTTGACTGGCACTTGCATCCGTGTGATTCTTGGTAGCTAATGAATTAATACCAAGTAAATCACAAGTTTCCTTATTTGCCATGCCTAGCATCTTAACCCTATCAACAAAAGCTTGCTTTGCAATATGGTTGGCGTTGGATTCATGCTAGCATAAACCATCTTTGAGATTGAACTCTTTTTTGTTGATACATTTGCAGCTCATCATATGCTGAATCACTGCTTGAATCTTCATCTTGCTTTGGAAAATACTTAGACCATGGCATTGGGTAGGATGCTTAAGAAGAATCACTGCTTATGGTTATAACATAAATTATTATTTATATTTGTGTAAACTAATGTTGTGTACATGTTATTAAAAATTGATTTGTAGCTAAAATTTGTATATTCCAAACTTGAGTATCTTGGAAAACAAAATCCAAGCTCCAAACATCCGTAGGGTTTCCAACAGGATGGGATACCCATTTACTTATGCAATGTGCCAACACTTTAAGATCATCCAACATAGGATCAACGTTACAAAGCATAGTGATGTTCTGTTCCATCTTGTTTAATTCAAAACCATAATTCAAGAAATGATGTGAGATAACACATCAAACAAACAACAAATCAATATTAGTTTGCATAACATAAATTATCTATTAACTTTTGCTATAAACCAAAATGAAATATGAGAAGGTTGAATTTTGATTGTGATGATCTCTGTATGTTTCTCATTAATTTATAGGAGATTGATTAGGTTAAAATAATTTTCAAATTTCGAATTCAATGTTGATAGTAAGGAAATGATTATAATTTTGAATTTGTAAACTGAAAATCAGTTATTCTGTTACATCATTGTTAAGAAAACACACGAGTTGGGCGCCGGCCCGCCACGTTGCGGCGGGGCGTCGTTTCACGCTGTTGATATTTGCATTGTATATACTCGTTTATATTACGAACACATTGGCCAGGGCGTGATGAAATGGCAGCCAAGAGACGACCACCTGAGAATTCCTCCTCAACATGGGTGTCAAGCTTGCACTCTTCTTGGCCTCCTCAGGAGCAGCCTTTGCTTCCTACAAACAAACAGGCGTATACAAAACGTAAACACAATAAGCGTCAAATATCTTGCTTATACTACAGCTAATTACATATAGTCTAACATTAGTAGATGCAAATTGTTTCCAAAAACATTTAGCAATCCTGCTTTTAAGTTGCTTTTTTAGTGAGTCGGTCACGATGTATTCTATAATTTAATTACCCGTAGCAAACTAAACTGCAAGAGATGATATACGTGAAAAAAGATATACCTCTCCCTCTTTCTTTGTAGCACCAGCTACTGCCTTCTTATTGCGACTAAGATCCTTATCATAATGCTGAAGGTACCATTGTTTGTAGGGAGCAGCATCAACCTGAACAATAGCACCCTTCACCAGAGTCTAGGTTCTGACCAACTCATTGTTTGAAGCATTGTAAACCACATCCAAGATACGTGTCTTTCGGGTAACAACTTCACTTCCCCAAGAGAAGTTACCAGTATCTAACCTCAGTGCACGCCACTTAACATTTCCACGACGAACACGAACCCTTCTCACAGTATTGTTGCTAGAAATTTGGTGTTGGCTAGCTGCCTTCCGAGCTCATAGCTGTAATTAATTACAATAATTACAGTGAGTTATAGTATTCACTTTAAAGTATAATATTGTTCGCGTGTTTAGACAACTAAACTCAAACTAAGATAATAACAACTATCATGTGCAAAATTAAGTATCGACAATTCACTATCTAATCATTTCATATCATCCTTCGAAAAGTAAAACACTCAAAATTAGAAAAACCCATGTATTCTAGACAGATTTAGTTTGACACGAGTATTATTACCACATCATAAACTAATATACACTTCTACTAAACTATAGTGTTACTTTACAGTCTTAGACATATCACTTACCATGTAAGCGTTGCTGGCGGTCACATGTAAAGTAAGCTAGTTGCCTAGCCTAATCAATATTCATATTCAGGCAAGTAGGGTGGTACATGCAAATACACGAAATAATGATATAAATTACCAGGTATACTAAATAAACTCCTGAGCAGACCATCCCCAAAACCTATAATTAGCCATATCTAAGCTCCAAAAAAACTCACAAACCTTACGCATCCCATTCACGCACCTCTGTAAATCCACATACCAGTTTCGATTTTGGGTAATTGGAATGGTTAATTTACCTATCATCAAAGTACAAAATCAAATTCCGCAGGAGTATTCATATACACATGCAAATGTATAAGGTTAAATTTACGAAAAGCATGCATCAACATGCCCCTGAACCCCAGCCCCTGAACCATATCCCCGAAGCATATCGTTGAAGCGCATACAAATAAATGAAATATCTGTACAAAGGAAGAAGTAACTAACAAATTTGATGTAATTGCCATATCCGAGTCTAGGCAAGGTCCACCTCCTCAAATCAGTGTCAATCACAAATGAAGAGGAGTTAATCCACTTCATAATTTGCCCCTATACAAATACAAAATATATAAGATTAAGAAACTGCGTCAAACAAAATGAAAATATTAGCACCAACAACAGAAAATCATAAAAAGATTAAATCCAAATCTTTTTCGGCACTTACCATAAACAGATTAAAATAACAAAAGGGGTGTTCTTATCAGAATGATATACTTATGCACAGTTGATGTAACAACAGAAAAAGCATTGGGCGCGCACAATCGGCAGATATATCTTTATAGTTGGTTTCACTTAATTGATGTATCAGGGAGGCGATACACAAAGCAACGTAAATCTAACGATTTATCTATAATATTATGACAAATAAATCTTTTAATACCTCGAATAATATCTACGTTGGTGCTCCCCACTGAAGGACTCTCTTTCGATTTGCTTCCAATTTAGCTTCAGGTTCAGGTCGGCTGCAAGCATTTTCTAGCGCCTCTGTTCTAGCTGTACACAAACTTTTCTTCTCTCACGAATGCTTCCTGAAATGTAAAAAAAGGTAAAAACTATGCTTAATATTTATGTCAAAATGCATTTACTGTGAACAAAAAACATTCTCACACAGCGAATAAAAGCAATACACCCAATTTCACATATGCAAGAACCTTCAATCTCGTATTCCACTATCTCTCTGAATCTCCGGTTTCCTATCCTCTACAAGCTGGTATCCTGATATTTGGATTACGCACCAGAACAGTAAGCTTATCAACTTAAAAATTTAAACTTTTGACAGATACCCTAATCTTAAATTAAACCATACCCAAATGAACATAAGCCTAATTTTCAAGATATCCAATTCATAAAAACACAAAGAGAATGGAAACCGTAAAGTTGACAATAAAATTTATAAAAAAAATCAGAAAACCATAACCACATATTAGTAGTCCAAGTATCCAATACCTGGAAACCAGAAAACATTCGTCCGATATGAAAATAAGGCCATAAGCCTGATACCTTTTCGCATTCTCATATACAACCAAAACATATACACAATTCAAAAAACTTAATGACACACTATGTTTTAACATTACAAAATCGATAAAATAAACAAATTACCCTGGATTAGGCCACGACCAATCTCCGTCTCGATCGCCCCATGCCCTCCGCCTATACCAAGCCTTTTGTCCCCTCCTCCTCCTTGATATCCACCTCCACCTAAAATCAAACACCACAAATTCAATTCCATCAATCAATCAAAAAACCTACTAATATAACAAATCAATATTTTATAAATTACTGAAAATCAAACACAACAAATTTAATTACACCTTCCAATAATTACATAAAAAAAAAACAATTATTAACTAAATAATTTAACAACCTCTATTTTGTGAATAACCACCACCAGTGGAAGAAGGTATGGAGATAACACCGCCTCTTGAATCTTCTAGCCTCTTCTTCATCGTACCATACAATGTATAAGGTGGCGTAAATTTGGATTGGGCTAGACACTGGATAAAGAAATAGAAAGGAAGCTGGGCCAGAGGGACTACTGGACCACGAAATTATATGGGCTGCAGAATTGGGCTTCGAAAGCTGTAGATAGTGTGACGTCGTTTAGGTTGACAAATAATATATATAGTAATGTGGATAAGTGGTTAATTTGCGTCAAATCACATGTGATTTTACCTCAAATTATTTTTTAAGGTGAGTCACATGTGATTTACACACGAATCATAACAAAAAACAGAATCACGTGTGATTTACTCATTTTTAGATTGAAACAGAATCACATGTGTTTCAGTTTATAAAAGCAAGACAGAATTACACGTGATTTCACGAATTTATTTTATAAAAAGAAGGAATAACTTGATTTGATATTTAAGATCACATGTGATTTATTACTTTAAAGATCGCATGTGACTTATGAAATCACATGTGATTTTTTTTAAGCTATGTTTTCGATTCGACATTGCGAGCGGGCTAAAATCACATGTGATTTTATGATTTTATAAATAACAAATCACAAGTGATTTTTACAAATCATGTGTGATTTTTCTGGGCGGAAGTTTTGAAAAAAAAATTCGTCGAAAATATATAAAAGTGCATATCTATAGAGAGATAATTTAATTCTCGTCGCTATGGTTTATTTTTCATAACTTGAAGATTTACCGTTTACAAGATATGTTTTTAGAAATAAGGTGCAAATGATTTTTTATATTAAATGAGCATGAATGACATTTTTGCCATTCTTTTTGTTATTTTTTTGTATCATGTGCACCGTTGGATGAAAGAAGATGAAAGGCCAGGATGCATTGTATTGTTCTTTAGATACTTATTGTTTTGTATGGATCTTAACTCATATGGATTAAACAAGGTCACAGAATAAGAAATTGTTGTAATTAAAACGAAGACAAAAATACACCGTTGGTCCCTAAACTTTCCTAAAAATATCGCCTGGGCCCCAAACTTGGGAAAATCATCGCCTGGAGTCCAAAACGCAAGTTTTTGAGGCTGATTGCTTCTTTTTGACCATAATCCATTGGTCAACCCCGTTACTTTTCATTTGATTTTGTTTGTAGTTAAGGGCATAACCGTCATTTGGATTTTGATACTTTATTTTCAATACTAATACTCCATAATCAATATTCATTTCATCACCTAATTAACAAAACCACCGTATGCAACCCTAACCATATTTTCCGGCAACCACTAAATATCCAATCTCACTTATCATCATCATTTCTTTGTTCATCTTTTCCATTCGATAGCGAAGGCATCACTCAAATCCCCTAATCATCATCATGTCTCAGGTAATTAATTAATTCATTCAATCTATTTAGTTTTAATGATTTTGTGATTTTTTTTTAATTATTATTGTTATTATTACTATGTAGGTGAACGAGAAGGAACCACAAGTTAAGCCAACAACTGCCACTGCCACTTTTGTTTTTCTTTTTATTTGAATAGTTATTAAATTTTGAGTTTTTAGATTAAGATATATGGTAGAATTAGGGCTATTTTTTTTGGGGGGGGGGGGGGGGGGTGTTTGTCTAAGCTTATATGTGGGCTTATAGGCTTATTTGATTTTGGCTTATGTTTCAATATCCCCAATTTTCCAGCTTATTTTGGAACTTAGGCTTACTGTGATATCAAAGTTTTGATTTTGATGACATCAGCATTTTAGATAGTATAGTTGCACAATAAAAAGATGTTATCTTTTGCTAGGTGCTTATAGTTTTTGATAGATCTAGCGTAAGTTTGGTTCAAAAAGCTTAGAGGAGTTTTATCCAGTGATTAAACAAATGACGTAAATGGAACTCTTTTTTTTCCAAGTATGCGCAGTTAAGCTTGCTTTAGAATAGTTGCTACTTATTAGGATTAGGCATAGTGATATTAGGCGTAGATTACTTTTCCATTGTGCTTGGTTTACTCCAGAAGCTGTTTTACATCTATGGTAGCAATTTTTGAGGCTAATGACCATGTCAGTCTTGGCCCCCAAGTGCCTGCTTTTCCATGTTAGCGTATATCTCTGTATTACATTAGTTGAGGAGTGCATTTTTTTTGTACAAGTTAATTATGGTCCAACTTCGGAAAAATAGAAGTTTTTGGCATGCTTGCAATATTTAGTGTTGGGAATTATACTTAACAGTTTGAACTGCCAAGCTTAAAGAAGAAACTGTTGGAAGTTTACACTGACAGTACAAACTTAGTTTGTACTGGTCAGCTCAGAAAGTTAGTACTGATTATGAGATTGTGATCAAATGTGAAGACGCGTTCAAAATAATTATAGAATGGATTGCATCAATATTTTATATGATTAGAATGATACGTATATTGTTCTAGTATAGTTATCTTGTACAAGACTCTTTGTGTGTTATAAAAGATCACTCGTATTATTTTAACAATATTTTAAGCTTGTTTTGGTGGTGAATATACAGTGTTTCTGTCTCATTGTTTCTTCTACATTCTACATACAATATCTTCTAAGTGTTAACTAGTAAATTTCGCTTGGTAGTTAGCATATACTCAAAGTGTCAATCTAACACAAGGAGTGTGTTTAGATCCTTCACAAGTGGTATGAGAGCCAGGTTCTAATACTTTGAATTAGAAGATCCAAAGAAACAACTCACTTTAACAACTCCAATGGAGATGGAAAACAACCAGTCCAATGTTGCAGCAAGGCTTCCAAAGCTCAAACTCAATGAGTTTGAGATGTGGACAATCATGATAGAGCAGTACTTTCTTGTACAAGATTATGCTCTATGGGAGATCATCATGTTTGGTGACTCATTCAAGCCTGGTACTTCTTCTGAAACAATTGATGGCAAGGAGGTTCAAAAGCTGAATACTGGCCCTGTCACCAGTGAAGAAAGGCTTCAAAAGAAGAATGACTTGAAGGCAAAAAGCTTACTACTTATGACTCTTCCTAAGGATCAAACAATTGCAGTCAGCAAGTACAAAACAGCAAAGACCCTGTTTGAAGAGATATGCTTAGTGTTTGGTGGAAATGATGCTACCAAAAAGACTAAGAAAACATTGTTGAAGCAGAGTTATGAAAATTTCTCTTCAACCAACAATGAGTCTATTGATAGCATCTTCACAAGACTCTAGAATATTGTAACACAACTGACTGTGTTTGGCATTGAGGTAGACAAGGAAGACCTCAATTTGAAGTTCTTAAGAAGTTTGCCTTCAGAGTTTCACACAAATGTAATTGACTGGGAAAACAAACCAGAAGTTGAAACTATGAAACTTAATGATCTATACAATAATTTTAAAATTATTGAACAAAGATTAAAGAAGCCTGGAAAGTTAAATACAAGCTCTGGGAACTTGGCACTTCTCTCATCCTCTGTTAATGACTCTTGTGATGAAGATAGTGATGAAGAAAATTCCACTGTTGATCTTACTGTTTCCACTGTTAATACAAGTGTTACCACTACTAATTCTAAAAAGAAGATTGCTGGACTTGGAGATCCTACCTTCTATGCTTTCCTCTCAAGCCAAGTTAGTGGTTCACTTCTAACACATGAAGATATGGAGCAAGTAAATGATGATGATATGGAAGAGATGGATATCAAGTGGCAGGTTGCACTCCTTAGCATGAGGGCTAAGAAGTTTTGGCAAAGGACTGGAAGGCAAATTACCATCAATGGTAATGAGATTGCAGGCTTTGACAAGAAGAAAGTAGAATGTTTCAACTGTCATAAGTTGTGACACTTTGCTAGAGAATGCAGAAAACCAAGGAAGCAAGATAACAGATCTACTTGGTACAAGCAAGAAAAGAAGAAAGAGCCATCTGTGGAAGAACCAAAAGCCATGCTAGCTATTGATGGAGTTAGTTATGATTGGAGTTTTATGGCAGATGAAGAAGAAGCATCCTCTAAAGCAGGATTGGTAGCAACAGAGTTTGCTCTTATGGCCTTCTCTGACTGTGAGGTACATTCTAATGACAGTTGTTCTAAATCTTGTAAAGCATTAAAAGAGTATGAAAGACTTGGGGAACTATTAGAGAAACAAGCAATAGAGTTAATGGATTCTAACTACAATCTGTCTAATCATAAAAGAGGCTTGTCTGTTTTAGAAGCACAGTTAGAACACTATAGGGCTAATGAGTCTAAATATAATGATGAAATAGTTGTTTTAAAGAGAGATTTAGACTATAAGATAGTTGTTAATGAGGCCCTTAGAGAAGAGTTAGAAAAGCTCAAAAAGGCTAATGAAAATGTTAAATTAACCTGTGATACACTTGCTTATCAGTCTCAAAGTATTGATAGAATTTGGGCAGCACAGGTTGTTAATAAGGTAGAGTAAGGTGTAGGGTACAAGTCAGTTCCTCCACCACTAAGAGGTGTACCAGCAACTCCAGGTATAGACTTGGCTCATACAGGATTACAGTGGCGGAGATAAAGGGGGGGTCCGGGGGGTTACGTGACCCCCCGGCGAAAAAAATAGTAGTGTAAATTTTCAAAAATTTTCAGCTATTTTTGTAATTTGCCCCCCCCCCCCCACCAACTGACCAATTTTTAGTGTAGTTTCTAAAAATTATCATATTTTGCCCCATCGACAATAAAGTTCTGGCTCTGCCCCTACAGGATTAGAAGAGTTTCAAGAACCAACCTTTAACTATGGCCCTAAATTTGTTAAAAGTGGTAGTGATGAAAAGGTTGAGCCAAAGAGTGAAGTTTTTTAAAGTGCTAGTGATTCATCTTTAGCTGATGAAGTAGTATCAAATGTTAAGGTTAAAGAGGAAACTATTGAACCTAAGGTTGTTAGGAATGAAACTAAGTCACCTAAAGTTAAACAACCTAGGTCACCAATCAAGTATGCTGAGATGTACAGTGTTTCTGTCTCATTGTTTCTTCTACATTCCACATACAATATCTTCTAAGTGTTAACTAGTAAATTCCGCTTGCTAGTTAGCATATACTTAAAGTATCAATCTACCATAAGGCGTGTGTTTAAATCCTTCACATTTAGGTAAAGCTTTAGGGCAGAGGGATTAGGCTGAGATACTAAATTTTGATCATTAATATTGTTTACGAAATGCAACTGACCAACTAATTCATGTTGGTCATTCCCTGTTCTTTTTATCGTGCCATGCTTATCCGGTTGTTAATTATATGTCTCTATGTTCCGTTTTGCAGTATCAAACAGATGAAGCAATTAACCTTTGGGTGAATAAAGTCGGGCCTTACAATAATCCGCGTCTGGGAGCTTGAGGCAGTAAGTAGTGTTCCTCATACGGTTTCTATCTTTTGTTGAATTTGTATTTGAGTAAGGTATAAAATGTGGGTACATATGTTTTTAGATTCCGCAAGAAGCATAAGAGTGTAGATTTGAAGGCTATCAAGAATTGGGCGAGACAAATCCTCCGAGGCTTGCCTTATCTCCACAGTTAAGAGGCACCTATTATTCATAGAGACTTGAAATGTGACAACATATTTGTCAATGGAAATCATGGAGAAGTGAAAATTGGTGATCTAGGATTACCAACACTGATATTACCCCTGCTGTCAAAAGTTTGATCGGTGAGTCAATCATATCCGTTTGAGAGTGTCACAGATTTGGTTAATCAATATTTAGCCAGAACTTATAATCCCTTAATTGAATTGCAAGAACTCCTGAATTCATGGCCCCAGAACTATACGAAGAGGAATATAATGAACTTGTGGACATATATTCATTCGAAATGTGCATACTAGAATTGATTACTTGTGAATATCCGTACAACGAGTGCAAAAATCAAGCACAAATATACAGGAAGGTTACCTGTAAGTTTCCCTTCTATCAACTATCTTCTGATTCCTGGATGTGTTTGTATTTGTGTTTTAGAAACAGTTCTGGTCATACTTAAGTAATTAATCTAAAAATCGGATGCAACATTGATGAGTGTGTAAATACTCATCATTTTTATCGTATCTGAACTGCCAAAACATACAAAAACACTAAAAAACGCATCAAAATACATAAATTATTCCAAAAGTGTGTTTTATATGTTTTAGATGCAAAATGTTTAAAAACAAATGAAAAACGAACAAAGTTTGCACAATTGGCAGTTTCAGTCCCTCAAGTTTCAAAAATTGACGAAACTAGTCCCTGAAGGTTTTAAATGAAAAAAAAGTCAACCCAAAGTTTTTAAAAGTCAAAAACTATCAAATTTAGACTTTGGGTGAAAAGTTTGAGAAAATTACATGTTTGGTCCCTAAAAATCCAAATTGGCATAAATGGTCCCTGGAATTTCAGAAAATGGCAGTTTTAGTCCCTGGTGGGATATTTTTGAAAGGAAAATCATTTTTTGCCCTTGGAAAATCAAAATGTATCACAAATGGTCCTTGGGTGAAATTTTCAGAAAATTGCAAGTTTAGTCCCCGAGGTTTGGAAATTTACAAATTTGGTCCCCGGGAAATTTTGAAAAATGAAAATGAAAAAAAAATGTTTTTTTTTTTTTAAATATTGGTGTTTGGCATTTTGGTCATTGGTGTTACTTTTGGGGGATGTCATTTTCAGTCCCTTAGTTTTGCAAAATTACAACTTAGGTCCTTGTGGTGTTTTGCAAAGTTAACCAACCGGACCCCATTGTTTTGTTTAATCAACAATCCAAATACAAGCCCACCACATCCCACTTTTACCCAAGCCCACCTTATAACTCCCCCACTTAAGCCCATCACAAAACCAAGCCCACCCCCATTTTTTTTACACCCCGTTTTTTAAATATAACCCCTCATGTTTGACTCAGTCAACTCCACCTCACAGCCCTCCACCTCCCCCTTATCCCTGCTACACCCTGCAACCTCACTCATTGCCTCCCCTGCAACACACAAACTCCCACCCCCTCCTACACTCCAAACCAAACACTAACCTCCAAATCCCACCCCTGACACAAGGAAGCTGCCAAATTGCTTGTTCACCATTTTTCCCGCCAAAAATAATATGAAGGGCCAGGATCAATTCAACTCATCCTACGGCCATAAATCCAAGTGGGAAAAGCAGAGGGATGCCTCAGGGACTATAAAAGTCAAGAAAAAGTGGAAGGAAGCAAGTAGTTAGTGTAGGTTTTAGTTTTAGCAAAATCGACTTAGTAAAAATTGCATTTAAAAATTGTAATGTTCAGATTAAAAAGTTTGTAATTTACTCTTTTAGTGTATTGTAAACTTTATGTTGTTTCAATTTTAAGTTCTCATGTTAATTTCTGATTTTGTAATTTTCATCTCAAATCTCAATTTTATTCACAAGTTGTTAAAAACTCTTGTTTACTGGTTCATACAAGTTAATTTAGCTTATAATGAAGCTTTTGTAAGCTTGCAAGGCATTAAATTCAGTTTCACTTGAAAATACCAAAAATACCAAAAAAATATAATAAATAGATAGAAAAATAAAAAATCAGAAGAAATGGAAGAAGGAGCTTGGAGTATGGATAATTTTGGAATGCCTTAGGTATAGTAGCTTTATGGGAAGCTTTAGGTCTGATTCTTGGTCCATGGTTCATGGTTTTATGCATGGAATCCTCTTGTAAGCATTTTTCTACATTTTAGTAGTTTACTGTAGCAGGGCTTATAAGTGCTTATTTGTGTGCTTTTTATGCTTACTTAGTTTATTTCAGTCATATTAGTGCTTAATATTGGTTGTTTGTCCATTAGTTTCATCTTGTGCTTACTTTCATTATTTTAACTGCCAATTTAGCTTATTAGTGGTTTTTAGGTATATGATGTTATTATTGGTATTTACATGCTAATCTCAGCTTATTGTATCACTATAACTGCTTGTCCATCAAGTTCTTTGTCTAAATAGTTCATTTGCTTCAAAAAGCCAAATCAGTTAATCTTATAGGGGTGTTTGGATCAGCTTGATTCAAGGTTGTTTAGTAGGTTTCTGAGGTTGTTTTTAGTTAAAACATGTCACATTAGGTTAGTTGGAGTTAGATTAGCCATAAACTTGGTACTTTATTTGCAAAAAAGTCAAATTCTCATTTTCTCCTCATTATTTATTCACTGTCTTCAAAATTAAGTTGCATTTTCATCAATTCAGTTGTGTATTCAGTTCATGTATCCTAAATCATTCATATTATAGCATAACATATCCATTTCAGTAAGCTAGGAAGCATTGAATCTCATTTTGGTCAACTTTCATCAAAAATTAAGTCAATATTGCACATTAGGCAAAATCTCAAATTTTCAAAGATTTGTTTTGATTTTTGTGTTATGATTTAAGACCTGAAATTTTTACATGTTCTAGTACCTCAGTAAATCTTTAGGAATCAGGTCTCAGTATAATTTTGTGATTTTTAGTGTGAGCCCCACAACCCTCCAAACAAGGCTGCAGGGCAGAACCAACTGCTGCAGCAGCAGCTTCTTCCCCAACTGTCTAACTTTGGTGGGTCCCATAGACTTAACCAATGGGTCCCACAGGCCCCCCTTTGGTTCTTTGAACTCACTAGCTGGCCCCCAATCCATTTCAAGCAAGGTTTGAGCTTCAAAATCACTGGGACCCACCTGAAATCACCCCTAATTGTTGTCCTATTTTCTGTGTTGAACCAAGTTTTAAAGTGCTTATTTGCTAGCCTATTGCTTATTCTGAGGTCCAATTGGCTTTTTCTAGCTTATTCATGTTCCTTAAACTAGTTTAAACCAGAATTACCAAGAGTGGGTCCCACTTGAGCTAGTTTTAGCTTATTTTCCTTGTTGGTCAACAAAAGTCAACTGTTGACCAAATAAGCACCTCAAGTGCTTATTTTTGATTTTCATAAAAGTTGTTTTTGTAAAAGTTTGTTGTTTTTAGTTGTAAAATAGTTTTCTAAAATAAAAATCCAGAAAAAACAAAGTAAAATTAAGTGATAGTTTCTATTTAATGTAATTTAATTTTAATTTTCATTTTTATATTTTTATTAAGAACTTAGCTTTTTTATATTTTTCTTAATTTCCTCTTAATTTAAAGTAGTTATAATAATTTTATCAGATTCTTATTTCATCATTTGGTATTTATTATATTTAATATTAATTTTATTAATTATTAATCAATATTAAGTTTAAAATAGCATAATTAGATTTTATTATGCAAAACCTAGTTTTTATATTTTTTTTAGCTTTTATATGTTATAAAATAATTTATAAATT
Source organism: Artemisia argyi (assembly GCA_030686995.1). Classification (NCBI taxonomy): domain Eukaryota; kingdom Viridiplantae; phylum Streptophyta; class Magnoliopsida; order Asterales; family Asteraceae; genus Artemisia; species Artemisia argyi. Next base: position 55,143,670 of record CM060685.1, read on the forward strand.
TTATTAGATTTTTTACTGTTCATTTAGTATTTTTCTTAATTTAAAATAGTTTAATTAGGTAATTAGTATTTAAATAGTAATTAATTAATAGAAAAATCACAAAAAGACAAAAACACTTATTTTTAATTTTAAAATTAGTTTTTAGTTATTTTATAATTTTAGAAATTTTATTTTCACCTTTTTAGTATTTAAATAATATTGTATTATATTTAAGTTACTTAAATATTATTAATAAGTAATAATTAGTAATTAATTAATATTAAATAATTAAATAGTGTAAAATTTGATTTTAATTTTCTAAAAATTTTCTTTTACCTTTAGGTTTGTAAAAAAGTCATTTTCACCCCCTGGGTGTTTTCAGATTTCCGTTTTTACTTTTTATTTTGTACGTTTACGTTTTATTTAAACGTGAACGTACGCGTTTTAGGTTTTAAACGTTTCTGGTTTTTCTGACTTTCCAGTCTTGTTAATATAGTGTATTTAAGCTATTTTATCTTATATTCCAGTAGTGTAATCATCACAACTCTCTTATACCCCTTCCTGTCCAAATTCACCCGATCACAAACCCGTTTTAAATACAATCCACAGCTCGTCGGGACATAACGACCCGGGGAAACCCTATATTTCCGCTGAGAATTGACTCTTGGCAGTTTGACTTGGTTGACCATTCCCTGGTCAATTAGGTTGACCGTTCAGAGCCAATCAAACATCCTATTACATGTGATTGATGTTAAACCACCAACTTATATTGACCAAGGAATGGTCAACAAAGTCAAATAGCTTAGATCAATGCTTCGGGTAATATAATGTATCACCAGGTCGTTAAATCCCGTTGAGGTGTGAATTGTAACTTAGCGTGCTTTGTGATCGGGTGTTTATTCACAGAAAAGGGTTGTTATGAGAATTATTTGGAAATTATTGAACAAAATAGATTAGGAAAGCTATGTGATTGATTGCTTGAATTGAGGTTATGAAGATGTGAGCTAAAACTTAAAAACGTACATTTTGATTAAAAACGTACACAGATGAACAAAACAAAAAGTACAACTGATGGACGGGAAAGGTTATAAGTGTAAAATTATTATTTTTACAATCCTAACAATTAAAGAAAACTTTAAGAAAAATAAAAACTATTTTTAAACTATTTAATTATTAATTATTAATTAATTACTAATTATCTAATTATTAACTTATTAAACTAATTAGAATTATTAAAAATGCTAAAAAGACTTAGAAAATTAAGAAAAATTTTACAAATCTAATTAACCATTACAGGAATCCTAAAAAATTATAAAAAGTTTATTTTATGTATTTTTAAACTAATTTACTAAATATTAATCTAATTACTTATTAATTTCTAATTATACTAATTATATTAGGAAAAATAGCAAATGAACAATTTAAATCCTAGAAAAATTTATAAAAATGATTTAACCTAAATAAAAGCTAGAAAAATTAGAAAAACTAGGTTGTACTTTATAAAATCTAATTATGCTATTTAATTACTTAATATTAATTAAAGCTTAATTAAACTAAAATTAATTATAAAAACCACTAAAAGACAAAATAAAAATCTGGAAAAATTTATAAACTTACTTTAACCTAAAATAGAATTTCTAAAAATATAAAAATGATATATTGCTTATAAATAAGCTAAAAAGAAAACTAAAATGATAAATCCTATTAAATAGAAGCTATCACTATAATTAAAGTTGGTTTTTGGTGTTTTTTTCTTTTTCCAAACTTATTATACACTAAATACAAATACTTTTTCTGAAAACACTTTTTTTATAACCCAAAAATAAGCACTTTGAGTGCTTATTCACCCAACAGTTGACTTATGTTGACTGTGAGGGTAATTAAGCTCAAATGGATGAAAGTGGGGTCCACAATGGTGAATTTAGGTTTCTCTGAGATACTTGAACTATATTAAACAAGTTTGTGCCAAATAAGTGGCCTCAATAAGCCACAAATCACCAATAAGCAGTTTGCTTATTGAGTTTCTGAGACAGATTGGGGACAAGGTTTGGATGCAAAGCTAAGTGGGGTCCACTGGTCTATAGGTCAAATAACTGGTCAACCCTTAATCCCTGGTAGGAGGGGGGTTGAATGATGCCAAGTTGGAGGTGTGGGACCCACTGGGTCAGTCACAAAACACCACCAAAGTTGGGTGGGTGAACTGAGTGGTCTGTGCACAGGGTAAACCTTTGCCCTGCAGGTCAGTTCAAGAGGTGATTTGGTACCCAAGAAAAAATCACAAAAATACACCCAATGTGAAAATCAAAAGTTCAGCTGATAAGGTCTACTCACAACAAATTTCAAACCTTAAGACCTTCCACAAAATTCACAATAAATCATCCCATTTTTGAAAAAATATGAGTTTGGCTCTTTTGACTTTCTAGAAAAAATGTAGGTTTTGACTTTATTGAACTTTGATTGCTGATTTAGTGACCTTGATTGTTATGAAAAGCAGAAATGTGACCAAATTAAGTTAAAGGACCAACTTATGAAAAGGTTTGATGGATTTGGACTTGAAAACTCACCACAGTCAACTGTGGTGATCACTTTCTTAGGATTTTTGACTTTTGTTGTGTTTGAGAACAAAACTATGGTTCCCCTGACCTTATATTCAACTAATAGACCTAATGAACCAAAGAGCTGCTCAAATAAACAAGCAATGCAACACAAACAGTCTATAACCAAACACCCTTTTAACAGATTTTTGTGATGAATTTGTGATTAAAACAGACCCACAATATTACCTACTTGTAAGATATCTATAATCACAAACATGTATGGTTACTTGTGGTTAGATTGATTCAAGAATAAAGAAGAAGATATTTTAGAGAGAGAAAGTGAGTTGGGTGTTCCTAGAGAGAGAGAGAGAGTTGAGAGAAAAATGTAAGATTAGATTGAGAATAATGAGAAGCACCAACCCTCTCCACATGTGGAGAGGGGTATATATAGTTTCCTACAAACGCCCACACCCGGGCTGTGGATCAGGCATACAGTGGGTAAAGACCCGTCCTTCTTCCACGGTGTTACTTAAACTAACTCTAACTAACTAATATATCAACTAACTACGAGCTAACTTAATGCTATTACAATAATTAGGTGACCGAGACTTTTACAGGAATATTTGTATTCCTAACAATCTCACCCTAAGCGAGGCCACCTTTGAAATTAAGATCTTTGGTCTTTAAGCATTCTTTAGTCTTTGTAGCTCGTAGGATCTGATTCTTCACTTTTCAACACACTTCGTACTTCAAGCAAGCGAACTTGTGTCTTGAATTCCTTTGAGATATGTGATCTTTGAGCTTCTTTGAGATCATCAGCCAAAGTAAATCTCCAAGCTCATCCATAGTTGTATTGCCTTCATGTGATGTAGTAACAAAGGACCATCATGCTCACACCCTTCTGTATCTGGAGACGTTGCATTAGAGTTGTAAATCAGGAGACTTTTTCATCAGAGTTGCGGAAACGTTGTTGGTAGTCTCTCAACATATGTTGTAGCAAGTCTCTCATCTTCATTGATAGTGTGGAGGATGTGTGAGCATGAGGTATGGATTGACCCGATTCAGCTGGAAACTGGAGCCATCAACGCCATCTTTATATGTGTCCCTGAAATAAAATAGTTAGCAATAAAGATAGAGAACGAATATGGCTTTGTCATTCATTCTGCGAGGACAGACTACCCTCCGGTTTTGTCAAAACCGACCTGTGATCAGGTAGAGTCTCTTTTAAAGAAGACTCTCCTTGACAGGAATTTCCAGCTTGGAGTAATGAATTTTCCAAAGAGTCCACTTTGGAATCTTCATACTCAGCATGTTCTCATACCGGAACGTCTCAAAGCAGACAGCACGATAGAGTGAATCGGTGAATAAATATTCAAGGATTGATGAAAAATCGATTTATAGAAATCACTCGCGTGTCCTATGATAGACATTTTTGAGACACGACGAGAGTTTTATACTTTGAATCATATTTCCATCAAAAATACTTTTGTTTGAAAGATATTACACAATCAATGTGCTCGAAAAATTAGTATGTGAGCACACTGAAAGGTTTTTGCAAAAGTATCCGTCAATCCATATCCTGGAACAAGTTTGATTCAATTTTGAATCGCACCATTGTTGCTTTCCAGTTGTCACTTGATCATTGATCCAAGATGAATCTCACATGTCACCTACCAAGAGCTTGAGTGATGTTCGCTCTAGAAGGATTTCCATCGTCATTGTGAATATTTACATATCACTCGGATGTTCTGGCAATACCACAAGGATAATGCGTAGGACTCTAATTATTTTATTTTATTTTCCACATTGTGTGAAACAATAAGCATATTTGGAATGTGTCCTAACGAGATTTACGGATGATCTCATGGCTCTAGACTCAATAGTGCGTTTTGATCCGCTCCTGGAGACTGGGGAGGCGTCTCCTGTTTTAGGTATCAACATAGCTCGCAATGAGCGGTCGATACATTGCACAGGGTTCCCCGTGAGATTGAAACAAGCTCTTTTAAGAGAACTTGAGTGGTTGGGAAGTTTAGTGCAGTGCGTCACTGGGTCCATGACGTCTTGTCTTCAATACCGGTGTTACCTTAGTAACCGCCAGTAGATTATGAATTGAACCCGGTTTCTGCCCTAAGGTTGAATATTTGGAGGGCTATTTCTTTTCACCCTTTCTCTTTTCAATTCTTTTTAATTCTTCAACCCCTTCAGTGCTTACCGAGACTTCACCACTAGAACCTTGTTGGGTTTGTTCCAGTCCTAGCTCTATCTCAGTCCGCACTCTTCCCTTTCTCACTTTACTCCTTTTTTTCATAATCATTCCTAAGGACTTCTAATCTATCTATGGATTGTCCCTGGGAAGATCCTTCCGGTTCTGGTGGATCATGGGAACTTATACCTAACCTTAACCAACCTTATAACTCCGTGCATTAAAGTAAATGGTCGGTCTTAGGTATTATTTCCACAAACGCCTTTCGCTCCCCCTCAATATGTGCATCGATATTCGAAAGTGTTTAGCACATATGTGGGAGCCTATTATTGAGTCGAAAAGATCACATTAGATATCAGATTGCATATTTAAATCACATTCTCTCCCCCGATCAAAAATTTCAAATCTTTCGAGATTTTTGATCTCAATTGATTTAAATAATTTAGAAAGCGTTTTGGGAGAGAAATGCGGTCAATTTTAATATTTTCTGATAAAAAGGAACTTTTTCATGCTCCCCCTCAAACTGTGAGGGAGGTTGTTATGTGTCAGATTTGAAGAGTTATCAAAATATTCGAAGTTTTAACGAAAACTCTTTGAAAGTTTACTCATTCTGACACATAACCATCACAATTTTTTTTTTGTTGCAAGGTTTTATGTACGAAGTGTGGGGAGTTTTAATGATACATAAAATTTTGAGAAATCACTCTCCCCCTCAATCAATGACGGATGTTAAAGCATAAATATTTTCATAAACTATTTAACGTCATTGATTGAGTGAAAATTTTATCAAACTTTTGAGTTCAATTTGATTTTCATTCAAAATTTCATGGTACCACCAAGTTTTGCACAAACACTTTCCGGAAAAATCATAGAAGGGAAAGTATTTGGCGATAAAAAGAAGATTTCTCTTCTTTATCAAGAAATAATGCACTGAAGCGTACATTAGATCGAGGGTGCATGAATATAAAGTAATTCACGCTCGGATGAACGGCACCCTTTGTTAGGAACAACCGTCTTTTTGGCGACGTGTTTTCCTTAATTTTGAAAACCGGGTTGCTATCTGAAGTAATAGCAAGCCATAATTTTGAAGTCTGGGTTGTAGCCTGAAATGACTACAAGCCATAAGTTTAAGCGCGGGTTACAGCCTGAAATGACTGCAAGCCATATAGGCATGTTTTGAAAAACCTTTTGAACTTCTGTTCGAACTTCATTTAAAGACCCGTGTCATTATTGAATGACATTTCTAGGACCGTAAATGTTATCGATGCCAGAAGACATGCCTTAAAAAAAACTATTTTTGGTATTTTCTAATTTTCTGATTTTTATGGGTTTTTGTAGGTTTTATATATCTATATACATTTAGGTATAATATATGTACAAAGGATACAATTAAGTTTAAGAAGATGTTGACATGAGCACCAAAATGAGATTATCATTCAGCTCGTTGTAGAAGTATGTAGTCAACATCTCTTAAACTTTCACCACCAAAGCTTTCGAGGCTCCTGAATAATCGACTGAATCCGTAGATGCCATGATATAATCTTAAACGGGATTTTACAACTCTTGTGACTTAAACCGAGAGATCGATTCTCTCCCGGGATTTTACTAAAGTCAAAAAAAGAAACCGAAAGATCTAATATGCGAGTTAGACTTAGAGAGAGATCTTGGATAAATGACAATTAGCATTAAGTGTCAAGTCGCGACAAGTCAAGTTACAATAGATCTGATCGTAATAAGTCAAGTCGTAAAGATTAACTCACAACGTCAAATTACAATCAGACTAATTGAAACGACTTAAGTCACAACAATTCACCAAACACAAGTAGTTAACAAATCACTAGAATCTCACATCTGAGTTAATCGCTAGACACCCACCAAATTTCTGAAAGTTTTTATTGCCTCCTCAAATGTGAGGCTTTGGTAGCTTCCCCCTAAACCGACAATCATCTTCATGAGACCACTTCTCCCAAGTGGTTGAAGTGATGCAAAAAGTCTCATTGTATGAAGCTCGAGAACCCGAAGAGAACGATGACACCGAAGTAACAGGGTGAACCATGGATCATCTCTGCGGTTATCAATCCCGGAATGTATGATGAAGCCCGATCACATGACCCTGTTGTACGTCCCCAATGTACACATTACTTTCTGGTTTGGAGCAGTCGTCTATTCAGGGGAATAATATATCGACATCTTAATTTCACCGATTGCTTTCCAGTTATCTTACATATACCAACTCACTCCATATTGTACGCATGTATCCAACACAAGAAGAGAACGATGCCACCAAAGTAACAGGTTGAAGCACTGATCATCTCTACGGATATCACCTCCGGAATACGTGATTAAGCCCGATCACGTGAACCTGTTGTGCGTCCTTGATGTACACAAATCTCTCCCCTGATGGTTGCGATCTCATCGGAATCATCATACCATTGTGTACATGAAGCATTAACCAGAAGCACTTTGCGATAAATCATATCAACTCATATGAAGATGTCGATAAGCAATATCATCTCACGCTCCAATTGTTCTTCTCATAATTCTTCCTATTGAAAGCTGAAGTAATACATACCACAAGTATTAGAAGACAACTTCCCCCACATAGTTGGAATGATACACCAAATGCCACGAGTTAAGACACTGATTATCTCTGCGGTAGTGACATATGTCTTCCCGGCATATCTTCAATTAAGACGAAGTATTAAGTTCATCACGTGTACTCATTATGCATTCAGATGCATGTCTCCTTCCCCCTTGCTGGTTTTGATACCTCAGAATCAGCAACACATTAAATGCACACATACTAGAAATCTTGTGAGAAGAACAAACATTTGGTTAAATGGATCTGGTGAGAATCAACTACTACAAAAAGACTCTCTCTGACTATCTTTACCACCTCTTATGTAGGCTATTTGAAGTGACCACTGATGAAGTAAACCCAATATACCAAACTTGAAACTGAAGAAGAATTTCCCATTCTTGTGACTTAAGCTTGCACTAGTGTGTGACTAAGAGCGGTGTAGAGAGTTCGTGCAACATCGAATCTCTAAGTACTGTATACTCTTCAACCAACCAACCAACCATCAAGTATAAGACGTACAGCACCTCTTGAGACTATCCACATTCGCATTTGCGTGTGACACTGAGCACTACAATGTAACTCCTTGAAGTGATAGCCATAACCCGTGAGTACTACAATGTAACTCCTTCCATCACGTATAACTAGATAATCCAAGTCCCAATCATAGACTTTAAGAGTTCACGCAAGTCATCAATCGATACATGTAGTTTCGATGATGAAATAAGTAGACGCCTTCGTAAAATACTCTTCAATCTCAATTAAGGGATGCCAAATAAACTCCGTGATCACTTGACATTTCATGTCCAAATTGTTAGCCATTTAGACATTTTAACCGACATTTTCCATAATGTTCTTCGGGTTGATTAACAAAGTGCACATTAGTAGGAACAACAATCCTTGATTAAAGAACGAAAAGACGGATCATTATTCATGTGTGCAACTTCGTAATCATGATAGTCATCATCAACACCTTGAGGAATAACTAGAGATTGGATTACTTGAGCAAGTGATCAATCATCATTCATAATACATCTAGATGGTGCATCTTGATCAATCATCATTCGTTGAAGCTTGGAAGTAATCATCAAACATAAATCCCAGTCATCCTTAGTAAGTAGAATATTAGGTGTTGGAGGAGAGTCGTATGACGAATCGTATGACCATTCTACAATCATTAATCACCATGTGATATATTCACACTTCTCCCCCCTCAAAAATTGCAAGTGAGGTATGCCATTTTTGATTGAGCAAGTGAATAACAATACAATTAATCATGTATTTTATTCACACTTCTCCCCCTCAAAAATTGCATACGAGGTTGCCATTTTTGATTGAGCATGTGAATAAGAATACATTCAATCATGTAGTTTATTCACCCTTCTCCCCCTCAAAAATTGCATATGAAGTTTGCCATTTTTGAAAGAGCAAGTGAATACGAATACGAGCTAAGATGAGTAAATCCACTTGATGATTGAATGAGCATTGAGAAAGCATGAAGCACGTTGTAGAGAATGGTCAAGACTAAGAAGATTTCTCTTCTTCCGAAGATAAGGCGCACTGAATCGTACACCTTTCTTTTCTTTGACGAACGGGGCCTGAAATGTTGTCAGCAGACACCATAATGATGACAATAAGGACCGAGGCTTGAACAGAGGTGTTCAAACATCATAGTCATTGAAGAACGAGGCCTGAACTGATGTGAACAGACGTCATTATGCACATACATCAGCATCGACATTCTAGAACTCCTGAAGCTGGGGAAATGATTGCTTTAGGTCTCCAGACTTTGAGTTTTCTCATATAGTGAATGGTTGATGTACCTGCAACTGAGTAAGGACTACCTGCACTAACATCACAAACTTGATTGCACATATATAGGTTAGTGACAACAGTATCCAAACCCTTGGGGGTTTCATGGTCAACCATGGCATTGCCATAAGTAAGCACCTTTCCGGTAGGTATCCACTTAAGTCCAATGTCCTTAAAAATTCTACCAGTTGGAATCCACTTATAGCAAGGTCTAGGATTACTAAGCTTCTTATGCATAGTGGAAGGCTTAACGATATTCCTAGTCTCCAAAGATTTAGCAGTTTGTGTCCACCTAGGAGAAGTTTTAGGTTTGTTTTGCTTCTTATGCATTGTAGATGACTTACTGTAATTCCTAGACTTAATAGGTTGAACCTTAGCATTGTACCTCAATATCCTACGAGGGATCATACAAGGTTGAGAACCTAAGATTCCATCCTTATGAAGTAGTGCCCTTTTCCTAGCCTTTTCTAGATCATAGTTCTTGTGCAGGTCATTTATAACATAAGTGTTTTGAGCCTTAGTGCTAGGTTTCGACACTGTTTTCGAACTAATCCTAGAGGAGCTGGGTGTAGGAGTAACTACTTGTTGAGGCTTAGAAGAACTAGAAGCAATAATCTTGGGCCAATAATGTGCAGCGACTGGTTTTGTCAAAACTTGTTCCGCATCAACTTGGGAGGCAAACCGTGTTTCTGAAAATTTTGGTCTCTCATATCTAAACGCAGTCAATTGTCTAACAACTGATTGGTTTCTATTCGATTGAAAAACTGGTTTCCCCAAGATTGATGGTTTTGCAAACTTAGTGTTCACACTATTCCCTGTTGCTTTTCTTAGCTCGTTCTTTAATGCTGTTATTGTGAAACCCTTTTCCTGAACTTGAGCTTTGAGTTCATCAATTTTTGCAATCAAAGACGTTGTTTGCTCAACAGTTTTAGTATTCGTTTCTTTGATTGAATCACACAGTTCATTGCAATGAATTTTCAAAGACTCATTTTCATCACGTAATTTAGCCACATTATGTTCCAATTCAATAACATTGCAGTCATGTTTAGCTTTAACTTCATTACACATATCACATAACTCAGTAATACGTTTTTTCAGGTTGTTGATTGTCAAGTTCTTGGTTTCTAGCTGAGCTTTCAAATCATTAATCAAAAAGAATTCTCGGAAATCAGGAAGTTCCGGATCTTTACATGGTTGGTTAGTTTGAAAACTTTCTTCCTTTTGTTGCATTGCGATTTCAAGTGAAATACAATGTTTTTCAAGTTGTAAGAATCTCTTTGAAAGTTCATTAAACGTTTCTTTATCAACCATATCATTTGATTTAAAAGACTCAGTTGTAAACAGAGAACTTGACTCATCATCACGTTCAGCATCCTGTTCACTTTCTCCCCCTTTATGATTCATATTTGTTAAATCAGAAATGGTATTGCTATCAGTCTTTTTCAACAAATTGTGTCATAACTGGGCATAACTTGATCAGTATGCAGTCGTTCATCAAAAAGCACATTATGATGTACAGTTAGGGGTACCTCAGCACATGACACTTGTTCTTTTATTGGTCTGAAATCTGCATCCATGTCATGTGTAATAAGAGTCACTGAACTGCTGGTAGTGTCAGGCTTATCAGTCACTGACCCATTGCATATCAGGACAACTGACCCAACATCCGATGATATACCCGAATCGCCAATACCATCACAAGATTTCACCCTACATGCCTTCACCTTGTCATCATATGCAGGTATATGCTGTGCTTTTTCTTCAATGAATCTTTTCACTTTATCCATAAGTTGGATGAGTGTGTATCTGAACATATCAACCTCTATTCCCGTGTGATCAGCAAAACACTTTTTCGTCATCTGACTATAATGGTCATATTCCAGAGTGAATTTCGAATCGATGAACTTAAGCATTTGTTTGTTGATCACACAGAGGGCAGCCAAGGATCCAATATTTGAAGGTTCTGCTTGGTCAAGTTGTTGTCGTAATTGATCTAAATTAAGAATCATTGTGTCCGTGAAAGTCTGAACATCTTGACCAAAGAGTGTTACAAATGCACGTTCGAATCCCATCTTGAATCCAATTCCCTCTAAGAGTACTGATAGGTATGAATGAAGTTGTTGGAAACATTCTATGCAACAATCTTTTGCATTATCGAGCAATTTAAGTGGCTGGTGAAGTACATTCTCAGATCTGACAGAGTCTGAAGGAGTAGACATGATGTAACCGTGCACGGGATTTTACAATTCTATGATTTAAACCGAGAAATAAATTCTTTCGCGGGATTTTACAAAATCAAGAATAAACCGTGAAACACTGAAGTATTGATCTGTTTTAGTTGAAGTGAGTTTGAGTGGTGAGTAAGTCAAGTCACAGAGAATTTCCAACAATGTTCGTGTTTTTGAAATTCAAATAAATCCCGTTGGTATATCCAATGACCCCGATAACTCAATCCCAAATTACAACTCACAGTTACGGATTCTTGAAGCTCAATAAAAACCGTGGTCCAAAAATATGCCCCGAAAATTTAACCACACAATCAAGTTGGATTATATGAATAATATTGATCAAATCCAAAAATTTTAACTACCACTTAAGGGTTAATCCAATGATTAACAAACAATTCGACCCTTTATGGTTGATCTCGAGACCGCCCAACAAAAACAAACAATAATCCAGCCCAAGATTGTGGTATCAATGACACAGCCCACTAAAAGAATTAACCATACACGAAGCCCAAATAATCTTAAAACAATATGCAGCTCACAAAAATCTCTTAACCCTAACACCCTAGTCTCACACTATATAACACACCACTTAAACACCAATTTAACCCTAATTACTTATAAGTTGCGCCTCTCCTTTTCTTTCAGCTGCACAAAACAAAGAAAAACAAATCGTCCCAATAGCTGCTTGTACTCTGCTCGTATATGCACACTCCAAAATAATATTACGACCCTTGTTACTTGTTGTACAAACGAGACCACGATCACAAAGTCACGACACCAAGATCTTTTCAGTGGGTCACAGGTAGGACAAGTATAAGTTGTTTTTAGATCTTGTTTATCTTTGTAACTTGATAAACTATTATCAATGATCAATGATGAGCACGTGTCTGAGATATTGATTTTCTTATACTGTTTTGATGTTATCGAATGAAAAGATAGATGAAGCAATCTTGCTTTGTACTTTCTTTAAGGTTCGAATATTCAATGAAGTTTAAGCTTCAAGAATTAGACCGATGATGGTTTGGTTTCCTTCGTGTAATGGACTTTAAAAGGTCTTAGTCTTAATGTTATACCACACGGAAAAGATAAGCCAGCTGAGATCTTTATTGTATTTTCTTTTCTTTGGGTCGGTGTTTATAAATCGATTATGGATTGGAATTGTTTCTGATGATTGTTGTTGAGAGTAGTAGTTGCTTGGATTTTCTAGTTTTCTGATAACCACAAGAGTTAACCACAAGACCAAAAGTAACACACTGGTTAGGCTAACCGCAAAAATGTGAGATAACCGCAAAAAATTGGACTAACCGCAATAAAGAGCTAACCGCAATAAGAAAGTTAAACGCAGTTTAGAGTTAACCACAAGAAGAAATGAAACCGCAGCATGAAAGTTAATCTCAACCAAGAGTTAAACGCAACCAAGAACTGGAGATAATCGCAACTAGTATACAACCAAAACTATCACTCTCAAGAATTTTGTCTTCTTATCACTTTTGGACAAAAACGTTTTTGCATTCAAATGTGACAAAAGGTTAAACGCAAACAGGAACACCAATATCTCCAAAACAGTTTAGTAGCGGAAAAGTAGCCAATGATATTTGTTAACAAGACAAAGACGCACACTGAGAATTCGAACCAATGAAACAAAGAAGGCAAGAAAGACCAATTCCAACCAAAATAACAACGCAAGATTGTAATTCGAACCAAAATACAACCACAAGAACCAAACTGAAAATTCGAGATCAAACAATCCCTAGGATGTAACCATGGCTCTTGATACCAATTGTAAGATATCTATAATCACAAACATGTATGGTTACTTGTGGTTAGATTGATTCAAGAATAAAGAAGAAGATATTTTAGAGAGAGAAAGTGAGTTGGGTGTTCCTAAAGAGAGAGAGAGAGATGAGAGAAAAATGTAAGATTAGATTGAGAATAATGAGAAGCACCAACCCTCTCCACATGTGGAGAGGGGTATATATAGTTTCCTACAAACGCCCACACCCGGGCTGTGGATCAGGCATACAGTGGGTAAAGACCCGTCCTTCTTCCACGGTGTTACTTAAACTAACTCTAACTAACTAATATATCAACTAACTACGAGCTAACTTAATGCTATTACAATAATTAGGTGACCGAGACTTTTACAGGAATATTTGTATTCCTAACACTACTGATTACAACTAATCCACTTACCAATACTTAAACAAGATAAACACAATTTAACTATTAAAACTACTTATTAATAAAGAAAGGAAATTTTTGAGCTTACAAAGCCTTCCAAGCTAACTGTGAAGTGCCAAAGAACAACAATAACCAATCCTATGTGACTTCCATAAGTCTCTAACCCTCTGCAATCCAGAAATCAACCAATCCAAAGCTGCTTCCATCTATATCCATTTTTTTTTCTTGAATTTTGAGTATTTTTGCCAACTGAGTTTGTGGTTATGATAAAAGCTTGTAAAGCTTTTAAAAATTTGTTTTCTGAGTTGGTGAGAGCTTATGAGTAGCTTAAACACACATTGGATCCTTAACTTAATACTTGAGATTTTTAAGTGAGCTTGAAAATTGAAAATGAAAATTAAACTTTAAAATAGAACTTTCATTAATAGAAAAGGTTACAATACATTAAAAATAAACTAAGAAACTTAAAAACTAAAGAAATTACACACTTAGGCTCATGTGTGAGCTACAATATATATAACGAAGTAAAAATTAACCCTAGGTCTTCCCACATGGCACCTTTTTGAAATCTGAGAGTTCCAATAGCTTAGTGTTGACCTCTTGACCAAATCCTCACCATTCAATTGCTTTGAGATCATTTCTAGCCTTTGATTAGTATTTTGGCGCCAAAATGGATATGGGCAAAGTTGAGTGGTTCTGGTGGGGGGGTTGTTGTGGGCATTTATGGTGGTGGGAAAGTTTGGTGTAGGCATTAATTGTGGGGGTGGCTAAGGTGAAAAAGGTGAGGAGGGGGGGGGGGGGGGGGAAAGTATCCATGGTTTTGCGCGGGTATGTTGGGGAAGAAGGAGGGTCAAAGGTCGTTTGACCTTCGTTGACCATTTGACCCCGTGGGTTTTTTATTATTTTGAATGTGGGCCGGATGGACTGGGCTTAGGGGTGGGAATGGATTGGATTGGGATTTGTTTTGGGTTTTGGAAATAATAAGGGTCCGGTTAGGTTGTAAGTTACAAGGACCAATTTTGCAAATTTTCCAAAGATGAGGGACTGAAAGTGTGGCTTTTCCCAATTTATACCAAGGACCAAATTTGTAATTTTCAAACAAACCAAGAACCAATTTTTTGCCATTTTTCAATTTTCAAAATTCCCCAGGGACTTATTTTGCCATTTTTGGATTTTCAGGGACTAAACATGTAATTTTGGAAAACTTATTACCCAAGTGTAATTTTTTATGATTTTTGACTTTCAAAACCTTGGGTTGACTTTTCCTTTCAAAGTAAATGCATAGGGACTAAATTTCACAAGTTTTGAAACTTGGGGGACTGAAACTGCCAATATTGCAAACTTTGTACGTTTTTTTCTTTGTTTTTGCTCATTTTGCATTTAAAACACATCAAACACAATCCCTGGGATAATTTAAGTATTTTGATATCTTTTTGATTGTTTTTGTATGTTTTGGCAGTTCAAATACGTCAAAAACGATGAGTGTTTGAGCACTCATCAATCCCCCACACTAAACTATTGCTAGTTCCTAGCAATCTTTTTAGAAAACTTGATGGATTTTAAACTCTTTACCAAAAGCCATCACTTCTGGAGTAGCCAGGTGTAAGAACTGTGGCACACCTGATAACCGTGTGATTTTGAGCAAACCACCAGCTTTCAACGGATTTGTTTAGTCTTTACCAAGAGCCGTTTGCTCCTGGATTAGCCAATCCCTTTGTCGGTTAGACCTGGCGGACTGATTACCACAAAAATTTTGAAATAAAGTGAAAAATTTTTGAAAATTTTTGGCCAAAAATGGGGGTACTTGAAGATATTTTGATAAAATTCGCTAGAATTTCCCCCCACACTTAGGAATGAATATTGTCCTCAATATTCAAAGTCCCGGCTATTATGCCGACTCTTTGAACGTAAAAAGCCAAGATTCGAATCTAACTGCGGAAATACCAAGTTTCACTTTATTTCTATATATATACAACTTTTTTTTTAACATATATACATATATACATTTTTTTTCAAACAGCGGGGGGTTGGCCATTCCCCCACACTAGGTGGTAGAAAATAGAAAGAATTAGAGATACGGGTGAAAACCCGTATTGTGCTATTGTTTTTGTTCATCGAGTCGCTAGCTTGACTCGATCCCCGAATTCAATTGTCCTTGGGGAAAGTTTGGAGATCCGGGACAACCATGGATGGTATGTCTTCTCCAAAGTAATGTTTCAACCGATGTCCATTCACTTTGAAATTTGAACCGTCATTTTGAGATAATTCGATGGTACCATAAGGATAAACTTTTGCGATAGTGAATGGACCAGTCCATCGGGTTTTGAGCTTTCCCGAGAAGATCTTGAGTCTAGAGTTGAAAAGAAGGACTCGATCACCAACGTTGAAAACGCGGTTTTTGATTTTTGAGTCATGAATCTTCTTTGTCTTTTCTTTGTAGATCAAAGAGTTCTCGTAAGCTTGATCACGAAGTTCGTTTAATTCATTTAGTTGAACTTTTCTATGATCACCCGCCGTTTTGAGGTCGAAATTGGCATGCTTGAGAGCCCAATAGGCTTTGTGCTCAAGCTCGATCGGAAGATGGCACGCTTTCCCGTACACAAGTTTATAAGGCGTACACCCAATGGGTGTTTTGTAAGCTGTACGGAAAGCCCAAAGTGCATCATCTAGTTTATCCGACCACAATGCACGATTCTCACCTACAGTTCTTTCCAAGATTCTTTTAATGCCCCGATTGGAAACTTCGACTTGTCCACTCGTTTGAGGGTGGTATGCAGTGGAAAGACGGTGAGTTACACCGTACTTTTGCATGACTTTGTCAAATTTGTCATTACAGAAGTGCGTACCACGATCGCTAATAATAGCACGTGGAGTTCCGAATCGGGCAAAAAGAGCTTTTAAAAATTTCACAACTACTCGGGCATCATTTGTGGGTAAAGCTTTCGCTTCAACCCATTTTGACAAGTAGTCAACTGCCACGAGTATGTATTTGTTGCCGTGAGAGGATAGAAATGGCCCCATAAAGTCGATGCCCCAGATATCAAAAATTTCACAAACTTGAATTGCATTCTGAGGCATTTCATTCTTTTGTGAAATATTCCCGTGACGTTGACAAGCGTCACAGGACTTGACCAAATCTTGGGCATCCTTGTAGATCGAGGGCCAATAAAAGCCGAAATCAAACACCTTTTTGGCGGTGTAGTTGGGATTGTGGTGGCCCCCCGTGGGACCAGCATGGCAAGCCTTTAAAATTTCCGGTGCTTCCTGACCATACACACACCGCCGGATGACTTGATCCGCGCATATTTTGAACAAGTAGGGGTCGTCCCAGAAGTAATGTTTTACATCTTTGAAAAATTTATTTTTTTGTTGGGACGACATCCCTTTCACAATGAAGTTACCCGCAAGATAGTTTGCAAGGTCGGCAAACTATGGGATAATAGAGTCTCCACGAAATGAAACCGTATTGAGGGTTTCGAGAGGAAATGTTTCATTTATTTCCTTTTTCTCGAAAGCATTTTGGTGAGGGTTTTCAAGACGGGAGAGATGATCAGCAGCTAGGTTCTCAGCTCCTTTTTTATCACGAATAATGATATCAAATTCCTGAAGGAGGAGAACCCAACGAAGGAGTCTCGGCTTTGCATCTTGTTTTGCAAATAGATACTTCAAAGCCAAGTGATCCGTATACACTATGCTTTTGGTCAGAATCAAGTATGGCCGGAATTTTTTGAAAGCATACACCACAGCTAATAATTCTTTTTCAGTGGTGGTGTAATGACTTTGAGCCTCGGTCATAATCTTGCTGGCATAATGTATAGGCTGAAAATGTTTTGTTTTGCATTGCCCCAAGACTGTCCCTATAGCATAATCACTAGCATCACACATGAGCTCGAAGGGCAAGTCCCAATCGGGGGCAACAAGAATCGGTGCTTCGGTAAGCCTTTTATTTAATGTTTCAAAGGCTTCGATGCACTCAGGGGAGAATATAAAAGGAGCATCCTTTTCGAGGAGATGGGTCATAGGCCGGGCGATTTTAGAAAAATCTTGAATAAACCTACGATAGAAACCGGCGTGACCCAAAAAGCTCCTAACACCTTTCATAGTCGTGGGATGAGGCAATTTTGCAATGACATCCACTTTGGCTCTGTCAACCTCAATCCCGTTCTTTGAAATCTTATGGCCGAGGACAATGCCCTCCTTGACCATAAAGTGACTCTTCTCCCAATTTAGACATAACTTTGTGTCTTCACAACGTTTTAGCATGATGTCTAAATGGGAGAGACATGATTGGAACGAATCCCCAATGACTGAAAAATCGTCCATGAAGACCTCCATAGTTTTCCCGATCATGTCGGAAAAAATGGCCATCATGCATCTTTGAAACGTGCCCGGAGCATTACATAAGCCAAATGGCATACGTTTATATGCGAAAGTTCCATAGGGGCACGTAAAAGTGGTCTTTTCTTGGTCTTGCGGGTCAATGGGAATCTGAAAGTAACCCGAGAAACCATCGAGGAAGCAATAGTACTCATTCCCCGCTAATCTCTCGAGCATCTGATCCATAAAGGGCAGAGGAAAATGATCCTTACGGGTAGCGTCATTTAATTTACGATAATCAATGCAGCCGCGCCAACCCGTAACCAAACGAGTTGGAATCAACTCATTCTCCTCATTTGTGACAACGGTAATGCCACCCTTTTTTGGAACACAATGGATTGGGCTGACCCAAGGACTGTCCGAGATAGGGTAAATCAATCCGGCATCAAGAAGTTTTAAAACCTCTTGTTTGATAACCTCGTGAATTTTTGGATTCACCCTTCTTTGATGTTGGACCGCAGGTTTGAAGTCATCCTCCATTAATATCTTGTGAGTACAAAACTCAGGGTCGATGCCCTTGATGTCGGAGAGACGCCAAGCAATTGCTCGCTTATGAGACTTCAAAACCTTAATAAGAGCAGCCTTTTCCTCAACACTTAAGTCTTTAGCAATAATGATGGGTAATTTATCATCACCCTCCAGAAATGCATACTCAAGATGAGGCGGCAAGTCCTTAAGTTCAACCGCGGGAAAGTCATCAGTTTTCTCAACATTTTTTACTTCCTCCTTATGAAGTATTTGTGGTAGAACAGGAAGAGGAGAGGGATCTTCGTTTAATAACTTTTCAAGCATGAGAACGTCCCCCTCGAGGTCAATCTCTTGATTATCGATTCCATCGGGAATCGAATCACTTTTGAGAAAGGCCTCAATTTCTTCTAAGATGAAGTCACTTCCCTCAAACGGAGTGAGGGAAGGAGAAGAATTGGCAATAATGGGGTGAGAAGATGGAGTGAAGTTTTCACTCGGAGAATCATCGACAAAACCTAAAACCTCTTGAGCGTACTCCTCAGACGCAACATCAATGACATCAATCCGGTTAACTGTTTCGGCGTCATAATTAGAGGAGTACCTCGAAGTTTGATCGAGGTTAAAGGTTACAGCTTCATTACCAACACGAAGAGTTATGTCCTCTTCGTGCACATCAATTAACGCACGACCCGTCCTTAAGAATCCTCTCCCAAGAATGAGAGGAACTCGTGGGTCAGCATCGAAATCCACAACCACAAAATCTGCCGGAAAGTAGAAATTCCCCACTTTCACAAATACATCCTCGGCAATGCCGAGGGGACGAGATGTTGAGCGGTCTGCCAGCTCGAGAGTCATGCAGGTGGTTGTGAGTTCTGGAAGAGAGAGCTTTTTCCATATTGAATAAGGCATCAAGTTGATGCTTGCACCTAGATCGGCTAGGGCGAAGCACTCAACCATTCCGGGAAAAACACATGGAATGAGAAATTTTCCCGGATCTCCTAGCTTCTTAGGAAGCTTTTTCAGAAGAACTGCAGAGCAGTTTTCATTGAGTGGAGTTCGAGCCATTTCGAATAGCTTCTCTTTATTGTTCAACAGATTTTTGATTGTCGATGCGAATTTAGGCATCAACAGGAGAGCATCCGCGAAACTGATATCAAAATGAATATCTCGGAAGATTTGAAAAAACTTTTCCATTTGATGATTTGCTTTTTCGCGGAGCTTCTGGTCTTGTAACCTAGATGGATATGGTAGTGAAGGATTGGATTTAGGGTTCTCTCCAGGAGTTATTGATGGTTCAAACACAACTCCCGGTTTTGGTACAATTCCTAGTTTTGGTACGATTTCTGGTACATCCTGAGGGTAGACGTGTGCGGTACTTCGTGGGCTAGTAGATTGCACCTTGTCCGTGGTTGCCTCAGGCTCAATTTCCACTTCCTCGGAATAAAAAGGAGGAGGAATAGGAGGAAGTGGCGGCTCTTCAGAAGCTTTACCACTACGTGTAGTAATAGCTTTGAGTTCACCCTTGGGGTTGACAACTGTATTAGTCGGGAGACCTCCTGATGTAGAGGGTGGAGTGAGATGACTCATAAGACTGGCAAACATATTCTCAATCTTGTTTTGAGATTGATCAATTTTTTTGTTTGTTGCCATCAACTCACTCTTCAGCTCATGACCCTGTTTGGCTATAGATGATTGGAAATCATTCTTCAAATTTGAGATTTGATTTTGCATTGCCCTCATTTTGGTCTCATTAACTTTGATGTAGTTATTGAGCTCATTTGGGAGTGGATCTTGATAATTCGGAGCTTAATACCCTTGATTACTCCTTTGGGGTGGATACTGATTGACGGGGGCAGGATTTTGATTTTGCATATTAGGCCCCCTTGGTGGATTAGGATTAAACCTATTTGGATTTTGAGGTGTAGGAAAACCGGGTGGTCCACCCTGGTTGCTAGCTCGGTAATTTGGTTCCACTTGAGGACGGTATTGGTTACCTCCTTGGCTGGAATTGCCGGCTATTGCATTTACTTCGAATGGATTGCCTTCGGTGGCAGTGCAATTGTAATATGAGTGTGGACCACCACAAGTGACACAAACTTCTATCTTTTTGATTTCAGCTTGTGGAGAAGGATGAGGAGAAGAAATTTTCTGACTTTGAGTCAGAACTGAGTTTTGGGTAAGAACCAATGCATGGATAGCTTCCATGAGTTTGTCAAGTCTAGCATCGGTGCTAGATTGAGCCACGGGCGATGAGGTAGAAGGAACAACATTCCCTTGGGAAACAACCTGTTTGCTTCGGGGAATGCGGACCTTTGATTTATTCTCAATGATCGCTAAAGCATCCTTTGTGGTACGATTCAAGAAGTTACCTCCAGCGGAGGCATTTAGAGAGTCTTGATCGGATTGGCTTACACCATTGTAGAAAGTATCAAGTTGCATGAGATCGGAGAACCCATGGTGAGGACATTTTCGGAGCAATTCTTTGTAACGATCCCATGCCTCACTAAAGGACTCATCAAATTTCTGCGTGAATTTCATGATCTCATTCTTAAGACTCATGGTTTTGGAAGGAGGAAAGAATTCATTTACGAACTTCTTATTCAAATCTTCCCATGTTTCAATTGATCGAGGGGGTTGTTTATCAAGCCAAATCCGGGCAGCCCCATCGATAGAAAAAGGAAAGAGAAGAAGTTTGATTGCCTCTTCAGGGACATTTTTGCATTTGATGGTGGATGTGATTTTATTAAACCATCGAATGTGATCCTGAGGATCGTCCCTCTCAAAACCGTAGAATTGACGTGAGGTGGCCAGGTTTATCAACCCGGTTTTAAGCTCAAAATTATCGGCCACGATTGCCGGAACAACGATAGCATCTCCGTAACCCTCGACGGGTGCTTGGAGAAGCTCATTCATAGTGGGTTCAGCCGCCATGATGACAGCTGAAGGTGGAACAGTACGGATCTCAGATCTGACTGTTGGTGCAGAACGTCTACGAGGTCTCCGAGGTTTCCGGACAAGCTCACGTAATGGGCTAGTGGACCTTGAAGAACGAGTGCGCATGCACTAGGGATAAAAACTTTTTGGACAATATTTTTGTTATCGTCCCGTAATCCAGAATCGTTTCTCTTTAAGAATCACCTTAAAAGAAAAACCGAATCAGAAAACGTTACGATGTTTTGTTCTTTTTTAATTTTTTTGGTGTTCTAACACTTTAGGAAAAGTGTCAATGACTTTTTTTTTATGTGTTTTGATTTTGAAAATATACCCAAGTGGTGGTATTTGTACAGTGAGTGAGGTGAGATAACACTAATCTCAAAAGACGCTGCAGAAACGTGCACACCTCCCCGGCAGCGGCGCCAAAAATTGATTGATGTTAAACCACCAACTTATATTGACCAAGGAATGGTCAACAAAGTCAAATAGCTTAGATCAATGCTCCGGGTAATATAATGTATCACCAGGTCGTTAAATCCCGTTGAGGTGTGAATTGTAACTTAGCGTGCTTTGTGATCGGGTGTTTATTCACAGAAAAGGGTTGTTATGAGAATTATTTGGAAATTATTGAACAAAATAGCTTAGGAAAGCTATGTGATTGATTGCTTGAATTGAGGTTATGAAGATGTGAGCTAAAACTTAAAAACGTACGTTTTGATTAAAAACGTACACAGATGAACAAAACAAAAAGTACAACTGATGGACGGGAAAGGTTATAAGTGTAAAATTATTATTTTTACAATCCTAACAATTAAAGAAAATTTTAAGAAAAATAAAAACTATTTTTAAACTATTTAATTATTAATTATTAATTAATTACTAATTATCTAATTATTAACTTATTAAACTAATTAGAATTATTAAAAATGCTAAAAAGACTTAGAAAATTAAGAAAAATTTTACAAATCTAATTAACTATTACAGGAATCCTAAAAAATTATAAAAAGTTTATTTTATGTATTTTTAAACTAATTTACTAAATATTAATCTAATTACTTATTAATTTCTAATTATACTAATTATATTAGGAAAAATAGAAAATGAACAATTTAAATCCTAGAAAAATTTAGAAAAATGATTTAACCTAAATAAAAGCTAGAAAAATTAGAAAAACTAGGTTGTACTTTATAAAATCTAATTATGCTATTTAATTACTTAATATTAATTAAAGCTTAATTAAACTAAAATTAATTATAAAAACCACTAAAACACAAAATAAAAATCTGGAAAAATTTATAAACTTACTTTAACCTAAAATAGAATTTCTAAAAATATAAAAATGATATATTGCTTATAAATAAACTAAAATGATAAATCCTATTAAATAGAAGCTATCACTATAATTAAAGTTGGTTTTTGGTGTTTTTTTCTTTTTCCAAACTAATTATACACTAAATACAAATACTTTTTCTGAAAACACTTTTTTTATAACCCAAAAATAAGCACTTTGAGTGCTTATTCACCCAACAGTTGACTTATGTTGACTGTGAGGGTAATTAAGCTCAAATGGATGAAAGTGGGGTCCACAATGGTGAATTTAGGTTTCTCTGAGATACTTGAACTATATTAAACAAGTTTGTGCCAAATAAGTGGCCTCAATAAGCCACAAATCACCAATAAGCAGTTTGCTTATTGAGTTTCTGAGACAGATTGGGGACAAGGTTTGGATGCAAAGCTAAGTGGGGTCCACTGGTCTATAGGTCAAATAACTGGTCAACCCTTAATCCCTGGTAGGAGGGGGTTGAATGATGCCAAGTTGGAGGTATGGGACCCACTGGGTCAGTCACAAACCAAAGTTGGGTGGGTGAACTGAGTGGTCTGTGCACAGGGTAAACCTTTGCCCTGCAGGTCAGTTCAAGAGGTGATTTGGTACCCAAGAAAAAATCACAAAAATACACCCAATGTGAAAATCAAAAGTTCAGCTGATAAGGTCTACTCACAACAAATTTCAAACCTTAAGACCTTCCACAAAATTCACAATAAATCATCCCATTTTTGAAAAAATCTGAGTTTGGCTCTTTTGACTTTCTAGAAAAATGTAGGTTTTGACTTTATTGAACTTTGATTGCTGATTTAGTGACCTTGATTGTTATGAAAAGCAGAAATGTGACCAAATTAAGTTAAAGCACCAACTTATGAAAAGGTTTGATGGATTTGGACTTGAAAACTCACCACAGTCAACTGTGGTGATCACTTTCTTAGGATTTTTGACTTTTGTTGTGTTTGAGAACAAAACTATGGTTCCCCTGACCTTATATTCAACTAATAGATCTAATGAACCAAAGAGCTGCTCAAATAAACAAGCAATGCAACACAAACAGTCTATAACCAAACACCCCTTTAACAGATTTTGGTGATGAATTTATGATTAAAACAGACCCACAATATTACCTACTGATTACAACTAATCCACTTACCAATACTTAAACAAGATAAACACAATTTAACTATTAAAACTACTTATTAATAAAGAAATGAAATTTTTGAGCTTACAAAGCCTTCCAAGCTAACTGTGAAGTGCCAAAGAACAACAATAACCAATCCTATGTGACTTCCATAAGTCTCTAACCCTCTGCAATCCAGAAATCAACCAATCCAAAGCTGCTTCCATCTATATCCATTTTTTTCTTCTTGAATTTTGAGTATTTTTGCCAACTGAGTTTGTGGTTATGATAAAAGCTTGTAAAGCTTTTAAAAATTTGTTTTCTGAGTTGGTGAGAGCTTATGAGTAGCTTAAACACACATTGGATCCTTAACTTAATACTTGAGATTTTTAAGTGAGCTTGAAAATTGAAAATGAAAATTAAACTTTAAAATAGAACTTTCATTAATAGAAAAGGTTACAATACATTAAAAATAAACTGAGAAACTTAAAAACTAAAGAAATTACACACTTAGGCTCATGTGTGAGCTACAATATATATAACGAAGTAAAAATTAACCCTAGGTCTTCCCACATGGCACCTTTTTGAAATCTGAGATTTCCAATAGCTTAGTGTTGACCTCTTGACCAAATCCTCACCATTCAATTGGTTTGAGATCATTTCTAGCCTTTGATTGGTATTTTGGCGCCAAAATGGATACGGGCAAAGTTGAGTGGTTCTGGTGGGGGGGTTGTTGTGGGCATTTATGGTGGTGGAAAAGTTTGGTGTAGGCATTAATTGTGGGGGTGGCTAAGGTGAAAAAGGTGAGGAGGGGGGAAGTACCCCTGGTTTTGCGCGGGTATGTTGGGGAAGAAGGAGGGTCAAAGGTCGTTTGACCTTCGTTGACCATTTGACTCCGTGGGTTTTTTATTATTTTGAAAGTGGGCTGGGTGGACAGGGCTTAGGGGTGGGAATGGATTGGATTGGGATTTGTTTTGGGTTTTGGAAATAATAAGGGTCCGGTTAGGTTGTAAGTTACAAGGACCAATTTTGCAAATTTTCCAAAGATGAGGGACTGAAAGTGTGGCTTTTCCCAATTTATACCAAGGACCAAATTTGTAATTTTCAAACAAACCAAGAACCAAATTTTTGCCATTTTTCAATTTTCAAAATTCCCCAGGGACTTATTTTGCCATTTTTGGATTTTCAGGGACTAAACATGTAATTTTGGAAAACTTATTACCCAAGTGTAATTTTTTATGATTTTTTACTTTCAAAACCTTGGGTTGACGTTTCCTTTCAAAATAAATGCATAGGGACTAAATTTGACAAGTTTTGAAACTTGGGGGACTGAAACTGCCAATATTGCAAACTTTGTACATTTTTTTCTTTGTTTTTGCTCATTTTGCATTTAAAACACATAAAACACAATCCCTGGGATAATTTAAGTATTTTGATATCTTTTTTATTGTTTTTGTATGTTTTGGCAGTTCAAATACGTCAAAAACGATGAGTGTTTGAGCACTCATCAACATGATTATTGCAACTTTAATAGTTAAATACCATCATATTCTGATTAGTCAAATATCAGTAACATACTAACATACAGAACATGCATCCAAGCACCCTCTGGTTTTTATTTTCCGAACCCATAGAGACGTGTTTTCGCATAATATGGATGTGTTATTTTGGTCTCCTGTGTTACAGGGTATCAGGGCCGGATTTGAGCATGTGCAGAGTGCCCAACCGCACAGGGCCTCCGTATTTTCGTGGGGCCCCAAGATTTTTGACGCAGGGCTAAATTTAGTCTGAGTTTTGGTGTAAATATGATGACTACGATGACTTTTTGGTAGATTGTTGTGAAAAATCTACTAGCTTCAAGTTTCAAACGATTTTTTTAAACATGGAAACCAGGCCATATATGAGGAAGACGATGACTTTTTGTCATTTTCACATGGCACCCTCAAGTTTATAGATTTTACCCTATTGTCTTGTCTTTTAGTTTAAATTTCAAATGGGTCCAAACAAGTTTACCAACTTGACAGTTTCACCCTGATGCGTGGGAATCGCAACAGGCTTTACCTATCGAGGGATCTCAAGAAGCTTACAACCCCCATCAGGCAGTGTACCTGATCGTTGTAGTATAGTATAGTGACAAGTACCGGGGGATTGATCGTTCAGCTTAGGAATAGTGTCGCTAGGATTAGAAAGCCTAAATACTAGTTCTAAAGGTGAGGGATGATTATTTTTGTGTTTTTATATTTTTTAGAAAGCAGTTAAAATCTCGGGTTTTAGAAGAGTGGGCGGAATTAGTTGCTATTCAACTAACCCAAAACTAAGATGCAATCAAAATAAAATAATAAAAATGAAAATAAACTAATTATACTAAGGTTGTGAGCAGTAATTGGAGAAAATGTGTTTACTTAGATTTCACTACTCCCTAGATATCTTTTACACGTTAATTACTTGTTATAATTGCATGGATGACGGATCGTATTCCTTAATACCATTCATGGGGTGGCATACATAACTCCCCAATTCTATGAGCTCTTATCTCCTCCTACACCATGCCCAGCACAACTATAGGGATTGTAAACAGTGGCTCATGCATTAAATACAACCAATAAAGACCTAGTACGCCTCGGTTCATGTTTCTTAAGACGTTCAAGCATGTTACCATTTGGAGATCTGCCAGTTTTCTTAAGCCTAACATATAAATCATTCATCCACAACAAGAATAAACAAGTAATCAACACATAATCAATATCTAGGTTTCATTAGATCTAAGCAAACACAAAGGAGATCTAGTCTAGCATAATGGAATTGAAACAAGAACAAGATATATACAACCAACACATAGACATATTGATTGAATTAGAAGAACACTTATCTCAATTACAATGCAAGGTATCAAGGGTTTGGAACCCTTGAAAAACCTGTAAAAGTTGCACCAAATTCGTCTTTAGGGTTTCTCCAAAACTTCTCTCCTTTAATGTGAAAAACTAGAAAACTATATATAGGAAAATAGGGGTGACGGCGTCAAGACAAACATTGTGACGCCGTCACCTCGCCGCCAAATACTTCCTCGGACGCCCTTGATCTACTTCTGACGCCGTCAAGCCTAGGCCGTCACACAATTTGCTCTTGACGCTCTGTGTGTGACGCCGTCACCAACTACGGATTTTTATTCTTGGGGTTTTGACGCCATCAGGATGACTCTTGACGCCTTCATGAACTACGGATTTTTATTCTTGAGGTTTGACGCCGTCAGGGTGGTACTCTTGACGCCGTCACCTACTGTTCCCAGCATGGAAAATTGAGACTTTGCCGTTTTCTTCACTTTTATGCTCCAAAAACGTCCAAAATGGCTTCTTTTCCAGAATTCACTCTCCAAGTACCTAAAATCACAAAAGGAACGATTTAGGGCAATATTTGATCAAATAAATTCGGATTCGGGCTTAAATGACCCCCTAAAAACGGATCATTTTTCGCCTCATCATATACCCTTACACTTGAGATTTGCTTGTCATCAAGCAAATGCGTTTTTATTCTACTCAAAAGACAAGTTAGGGGTCATTTAACACTAATATAAAAGTAATTACAACAAATAATCGTTCCACTAAAGACCAAAGACAAGCACGGAGGTCATACACAAGCACCTCACAAATAGTGTTTAGATACTCACATCTCTCGGGTGTAATAAAGTGTAAATTACAATATGGAAACGGAAGATATCTCTCACTACCTGTCATAGCAAAATAGATTACCATAGGCTTGGGAAAGGATCAAACCTCCACCACATGGCGTAAGCACCTAGGATAAACTATCAAAGAGGTCTTTTAAAGGGTTGTAACGTTAGGTATAGGGATATGAATTACACGGTTTTGTTGGATAAAGGAAGTTTTACTGGTGGCGAGTTAACAATCTTGGTTAATTACATGTACAATATGGCGTTGCTAAGCCAAGACTAGACTCGACTTAAGCTAATAAATGAAAAATAACAAAAACATAAAATGAAAATAGAATAAAAACGGGATGGTAGTCCGTATGTTTTTTTTCTTTTTCTTTTTCTATTTTTTTTTTTTTTTTTTTTTTTTTTTTTTTTTTTTTTTACATACACTCTTACCCTACCATCCGAAATAATACATCATAGGGGATGAGAATTCCCCTTACACTTGAATCTTTACATACTTTACATTAAACTATTCTAATGACTCGAATTAAGAAAATCAAAACACTTGGAGCACTTTTAAGATTAACGTATATATGGGGGTAATAAATGATGTTCTTCCCCATTACTCCATAAAATAAGTACTTACCCATGAGTCCCAATCGTCCCAAAACAATATGTACAAGGATATGACTCGACTTAGCAACCATGTAATCAATTAGAAAGTTAACTTAGGGTTTAACAAATAACAATAATGCACTAAAAATGAGCGCATACACGGAAGGCTAAGGCGATTTGGTTGTACATTTAAGTGGGGTGTAGCAAATTCTTCCTTTAAGTAAAATGCTTAAAGTTAGAAACGAAAAGATAGGCTCGGAGGGGTGTACTAGGGGTTTCGTGTACTAAAAATGAGTACAACGCTAAGGGTGTGGGAAAAATTAGTTGACTTAACTAGCCAAGTAATATGACTTAAATGGTCAAATAATTATGATACGGGTTTAACACAAGGGTGATCCTAATGCCTCTTATCATGTAGTAAATCCTACTACACGAATGTAGTCTCACTAGCGGTCTCGGGATGCATCACTAACGCAAGTTCTAGAATCTAAATGCTACCGGTACACTCATAAGCACTAATAATGAATACTTTTCCTATCAAATCTAAAGGCGAACCTCACATTTTTTGGTGGAAAATTTTTCTGAATATACGGTTATGTGCTAGTCATACAATCTCCTATCCATGAGACGCTTGCTATGGCTAAAGTTTCACTCCTAAATGTTGTAAAAAAATTTAAATTTGGCGCTAAAATTGCACTAACAAGTATTTCTCATAGTTTTATTACACATCTACTATTAAACAAAACAAACTCAAGCGAAAGTGCATATGTAAGGTATCATCTTTTTACCCTCCCCTTACACTTAAGATGAACATTGTCCCCAATGTTCAAGTAAAGAATGTAAAAGTGAAAAAGTAAAGAGAATTAAATCAAATACTCCCCTGATTCGCTCGGTATGGATTATAGGTTGGCCAGGTTAGATCTTCCTTCAAGAAAATGAACAATCAAAGCTTCCCTTCTAGAATATAAATCATCTCCTTGTCGAACATAACCTGTAAATCCTGAAAAAATAGACAAGACAACCTCGCGTAAAATCGGCGGCATCCTATATAAGTTACTAAATCCTAGAAAACAAAGTAAGATATACTGCTTGTGGAATGAAGTTTGCAGATTTCCTGGAGATTATAAAATTTAATAATTCACAAAAACCATAAGACTCCGTTAGAAAAACAAAACCAGTAAAATTTCCAGATTTTAACTCCTGACGCCGTCAAGAGTAAACTCATGACGCCGTCAGAATGGACCTGCAGAAATTCTTATGTTAAGTTTCCAGAAAATTTCTGGAAAAACTTGGTCCTACTTCCTGGAAAATCCTGCAAAACTTCATTATGACTCAATACAAGCATTTGACTCTAACAAATACGAATATACATGTTCATTTAATATTGTGGAGAATCATGATCGGTTTGTTTCTTAAAAACATATTTGGGGTTTCCCCTTACACTTATCTTTTGCAAAAATACTTTTAGATTGGAGTTAAGACTAGGCCAAACAACATAGTAAAGTATTTCCACATTTTAGTTTAGAAACATGATCAACCAACAATAAAAACTAAACATGCATACGGAAGCAAATAACAATCAAACAAATAAAATCACACAAAACATGGGTTGCCTCCCAAGAAGCGCTTTTCTTTATTTACGAGTCTTGTAGCTAGACTCAAGGTCATGGGTTACTACGTGATTCGGGTGAGTTCCTCATTGAGGACATCTTTGGGATCAAACTTAGGTTTCAATTTTCTATCGGTTTCCTTAGTATGGTATGACCTTTCAAACTTTTCTCCATCCGGATCATACAAGGTCATTCTAATATGCCATGACCCGTCACCTTCTTTAGGTGGCTTGTCCCACCTCCATTTACACTTGTCTCCCTCTCTTTTCCATTTATTCCTCTCTATGTTAATGGGCATTACGCTTAATAACTCAATCATCTTCCTAAAGACTAACGGGTCCTCAAAGGGGTCTAGCTCTTCATCTCTAGCTATGAGTTGTTCTACCGAATGTGTCTTTTCAACAAAATCTTTTTCTAGATAAAATGGGCATTGAGGTCCTATAAAGTTCCTTTCTATCCAAGGTCCATATCTAGACGGCCTCCTATTCATCTCTACCCAATGCGGTGTTGGTTCATCATCACAATCATAACTATCTTATACTTCTCATATTTTTCTAGGAGGGCACTATAGTAAGGAGCACGCGCTAAGACATCAATGACGGGGCGTTCAAGGTGAAGTTCTTTGAATTCATCGTCAAGGTCTTGCGTAAGAGGTGTTTCAACTATGCTTTTGACCGGCTCTATAGTGGTTGTTTTATTTGATTGGTCCTTTTGGGGAACTTGGTTTTGTTTGAAACACGTGCTCGTTGATTTAACCGAGTAGTATTGTGGACACGAAGGGGGTGACGAAACTGAAGATATGGAATTAACGTTTAGTTTCGGATTCTTGATTGTGTCGCTTGGGAGTGCTCCCATTTCTCGGTCATTGAGAACTTTCAACAATGCATCAATTCTAGTGGTCATCTCGCTTTGCTTTTGTTTGAAATCGGCTTCAAACTTAGATATGCGAGCTTCTTGAGATGCCATGAACTTTGACATCAATCCTTCAAGATTGTTGGTACTACCATAGTTGTTAGAAGGATTGTTGTTGAAAGTACGGTTGGATGGTGGACCGTTTGGTTGGTAACGATTAGGTGGGTTGGAAGAATTGGGTTGATTTTGTTTCCACCTAAGGTTTGGGTGATTTTTCCATGAGTGGTTGTATGAATCACCGTAAGGGTTTGGCTCGGGCTTGAAAGTGTACCACTTATCTCCCGCTTCGTCGGTACGCGTGGATGCGTAGTCCGCAAAAGCTGTTCCGGGGAGTTCCACACAATCACGAGTGTCATGGGGACCACTACATAATTTGCATGAAGAAGTGATTTTGTTCACTTGGCTTGAAGGCTTAAGAGCATCGTAGGATTTCATGAGAAACTTGACTTGGTCCTCAAGTTCTATGATCCTACGGTCGGGAGTGCTAGAGTTGTTCGAAGGCAAAGATATTGCCTTGACCGTTTTGTTCAAATCACAGGGATCATTCCAACTTTCGTTGTCATAGAGAGCAAGATCTTCTATGAGTTCCCATGATTGTTCCGCACTAAGATCACGTAGCTTACCACCGGCCGATTGGTCAATGGCTCGCCTCGTGGAGATGTCGATATGGTCATAAAAAATTTGGACTTGGAGCCAAAGATCTATGCCATGATGAGGGACTTTTTGGAGTAAGTCCTTGAAACGAGTCCATGCTCCATAAAGAGATTCATTTTGATGTTGTTGGAACATCAAGATGTCATTCCTAAGCTTAGTAGTTCTCCCCGGTGGGAAAAATTGAGCAAGGAAATGAGTGGTGAGATCATCCCATGTGGTGATGGATCCCGCGGGTAAACGCTCAAGCCATTGACTAGCTTGATCCCGTAGAGAGAATTGAAATAGGCGTAAACGGGTAGTCTCTCTAGTTTCAACACCTAGGTCTATGGAATCTACGATTTTGAGAAAGTCCTTAAGATGTTGGTTTGGATCTTCGGAACGAAGTCCATGGAATGCACATCCGCTTTGCACCAACCGGATGGTGTCGGATCGCAAGGGGGTCACATTGGCTCCGGTGAGCTCAATGGTGTTTCGGTAGCCTTGGTGGCTAGGTCGGGAGTACTCTTCTAAGGTTCGGGGCCTAAGGGGTTCTAGTGGTGGGTTTTGTTGTGGTGGGATGACGGGTTCAAAGATGTTACCACCTTCCATGATGTCGGATGGTAAAGAGTTACGAACAAAGGCACGAAGAAATAAGATAGACTAAAGAAGACCTAAAAATAAAAATAAAATCTTACTAGAAAGGAATCTAGCAAGTAGACCTAATAAAAAGAAATTCTAACCTAGACAATAACTATTCCCCGGGCTGCGGCGCCAAAAACTTGATGCGTGGGAATCGCAACAGGCTTTACCTCTCGAGGGATCTCAAGAAGCTTACAACCCCCACCAGGCAGTGTACCTGATCGTTGTAGTATAGTATAGTGACAAGTACCAGGGGATTGATCGTTCAGCTTAGGAATAGTGTCGCTAGGATTAGAAAGCCTAAATACTAGTTCTAAAGGTGAGGGATGATTATTTTTGTGTTTTTATATTTTTTAGAAAGCAGTTAAAATCTCGGGTTTTAGAAGAGTAGGCGGAATTAGTTGCTATTCAACTAACCCAAAACTAAGATGCAATCAAAATAAAATAATAAAAATGAAAATAAACTAATTATACTAAGGTTGTGAGCAGTAATTGGAGAAAATGTGTTTACTTAGATTTCACTACTCCCTAGATATCTTTTACACGTTAATTACTTGTTATAATTGCATGGATGACGGATCGTATTCCTTAATACCATTCATGGGGTGGCATACATAACTCCCCAATTCTATGAGCTCTTATCTCCTCCTACACCATGCCCAGCACAACTATAGGGATTGTAAACAGTGGCTCATGCATTAAATATAACCAATAAAGACCTAGTACGCCTCGGTTCATGTTTCTTAAGACGTTCAAGCATGTTACCATTTGGAGATCTGCCAGTTTTCTTAAGCCTAACATATAAATCATTCATCCACAACAAGAATAAACAAGTAATCAACACATAATCAATATCTAGGTTTCATTAGATCTAAGCAAACACAAAGGAGATCTAGCCTAGCATAATGGAATTGAGACAAGAACAAGATATAGACAACCAACACATAGACATATTGATTGAATTAGAAGAACACTTATCTCAATTACAATGCAAGGTATCAAGGGTTTGGAACCCTTGAAAAACCTATAAAAGTTGCACCAAATTCGTCTTTAGGGTTTCTCCAAAACTTCTCTCCTTTAATGTGAAAAACTAGAAAACTATATATAGGAAAATAGGGGTGACGGCGTCAAGACAAACATTGCGACGCCGTCACCTCGCCGCCAAATACTTCCTCGGACGCCCTTGATCTACTTCTGACGCCGTCAAGCCTAGGCCGTCACACAATTTGCTCTTGACGCCCTGTGTGTGACGCCGTCACCAACTACGGATTTTTATTCTTGGGGTTTTGACGCCGTCAGGATGACTCTTGACGCCTTCATGAACTACGGATTTTCATTCTTGAGGTTTGACGCCGTCAGGGTGGTACTCTTGACGCCGTCACCTACTGTTCCCAGCATGGAAAATTGAGACTTTGCCGTTTTCTTCACTTTTATGCTCCAAAAATGTCCAAAATGGCTTCTTTTCCAGAATTCACTCTCCAAGTACCTAAAATCACAAAAGGAACGATTTAGGGCAATATTTGATCAAATAAATTCGGATTCGGGCTTAAATGACCCCCTAAAAACGGATCATTTTTTGCCTCATCATATACCCTTACACTTGAGATTTGCTTGTCCTCAAGCAAATGCGTTTTTATTCTACTCAAAAGACAAGTTAGGGGTCATTTAACACTAATATAAAAGTAATTACAACAAATAATCATTCCACTAAAGACCAAAGACAAGCACGGAGGTCATACACAAGCACCTCACAAATAGTGTTTAGATACTCACATCTCTCGGGTGTAATAAAGTGTAAATTACAATATGGAAACGGAAAGTATCTCTCACTACCTGTCATAGCAAAATAGATTGCCATAGGCTTGGGAAAGGATCAAACCTCCACCACATGGCGTAAGCACCTAGGATAAACTATCAAAGAGGTCTTTTAAAGGGTTGTAACGTTAGGTATAGGGATATGAATTACACGGTTTTGTTGGATAAAGGAAGTTTTACTGGTGGCGAGTTAACATTCTTGGTTAATTACATGTACAATATGGCGTTGCTAAGCCAAGACTAGACTCGACTTAAGCTAATAAATGAAAAATAACAAAAACATAAAATGAACATAGAATAAAAACGGGATGGTAGCCCGTATGTTTTTTTCTTTTTCTTTTTCTATTTTTTTTTTTTTTTTTTTTTTTGCATACACTCTTACCCTACCATCCGAAATAATACATCATTGGGGATGAGAATTCCCCTTACACTTGAATCTTTACATACTTTACATTAAACTATTCTAATGACTCGAATTAAGAAAATCAAAACACTTGGAGCACTTTTAAGATTAACGTATATATGGGGGTAATAAATGATGTTCTTCCCCATTACTCCATAAAATAAGTACTTACCCATGAGTCCCAATCGTCCCAAAACAATATGTACAAGGATATGACTCGACTTAGCAACCATGTAATCAATTAGAAAGTTAACTTAGGGTTTAACAAATAACAATAATGCACTAAAAATGAGCGCATACACGGAAGGCTAAGGCGATTTGGTTGTACATTTAAGTGGGGTGTAGCAAATTCTTCCTTTAAGTAAAATGCTTAAAGTTAGAAACGAAAAGATAGGCTCGGAGGGGTGTACTAGGGGTTTCGTGTACTAAAAATGAGTACAACGCTAAGGGTGTGGGAAAAATTAGTTGACTTAACTAGCCAAGTAATATGACTTAAATGGTCAAGTAATTATGATACGGGTTTAACAAAAGGGTGATCCTAATGCCTCTTATCATGTAGTAAATCCTACTACACGAATGTAGTCTCACTAGCGGTCTCGGGATGCATCACTAACGCAAGTTCTAGAATCTAAATGCTACCGGTACACTCATAAACACTAATAATGAATGCTTTTCCTATCAAATCTAAAGGCGAACCTCACATTTTTGGGTGGAAAATTTTTCTGAATATACGGTTATGTGCTAGTCATACAATCTCCTATCCATGAGACGCTTGCTATGGCTAAAGTTTCACTCCTAAATGTTGTAAAAAAATTTAAATTTGGCGCTAAAATTGCACTAACAAGTATTTCTCATAGTTTTATTACACATCTACTATTAAACAAAACAAACTCAAGCGAAAGTGCATATGTAAGGTATCATCTTTTTACCCTCCCCTTACACTTAAGATGAACATTGTCCCCAATGTTCAAGTAAAGAATGTAAAAGTGAAAAAGTAAAGAGAATGAAATCAAATACTCCCCTAATTCGCTCGGTATGGATTATAGGTTGGCCAAGTTAGATCTTCCTTCAAGAAAATGAACAATCAAAGCTTCCCTTCCAGAATATAAATCATCTCCTTGTCAAACATAACCTGTAAATCCTGACAAAATAGACAAGACAACCTCGCGTAAAATCGGCGGCATCCTATATAAGTTACTAAATCCTAGAAAACAAAGTAAGATATAATGCTTGTGGAATGAAGTTTGCAGATTTCCTGGAGATTATAAAATTTAATAATTCACAAAAACCATAAGACTCCGTTAGAAAAACAAAACCGGTAAAATTTCCAGATTTTAACTCCTGACGCCGTCAAGAGTAAACTCATGACGCCGTCAGAATGGACCTGCAGAAATTCTTATGTTAAGTTTCCGAAAAATTTCTGGAAAAACTTGGTCCTACTTCCTGGAAAATCCTGCAAAACTTCATTATGACTCAATACAAGCATTTGACTCTAACAAATACGAATATACATGTTCATTTAATATTGTGGAGAATCGTGATCGGTTTGTTTCTTAAAAACATATTTGGGGTTTCCCCTTACACTTATCTTTTGCAAAAATACTTTTAGATTGGAGTTAAGACTAGGCCAAACAACATAGTAAAGTATTTCCACATTTTAGTTTAGAAACATGATCAACCAACAATAAAAACTAAACATGCATACGGAAGCAAATAACAATCAAACAAATAAAATCACACAAAACATGGGTTGCCTCCCAAGAAGCGCTTTTCTTTATTTACGAGTCTTGTAGCTAGACTCAAGGTCATGGGTTACTACGTGATTCGGGTGAGTTCCTCATTGAGTACATCTTTGGGATCAAACTTAGGTTTCAATTTTCTATCGGTTTCCTTAGTATGGTATGACCTTTCAAACTTTTCTCCATCCGGATCATACAAGGTCATTCTAATATGCCATGACCCGTCACCTTCTTTAGGTGGCTTGTCCCACCTCCATTTACACTTGTCTCCCTCTCTTTTCCATTTATTCCTCTCTATGTTAATGGGCATTACGCTTAATAACTCAATCATCTTCCTAAAGACTAACGGGTCCTCAAAGGGGTCTAGCTCTTCATCACTAGCTATGAGTTGTTCTACCGAATGTGTCTTTTCAACAAAATCTTTTTCTAGATAAAATGGGCATTGAGGTCCTATAAAGTTCCTTTCTATCCAAGGTCCATATCTAGACGGCCTCCTATTCATCTCTACCCAATGCGGTGTTGGTTCATCATCACAATCATAATTATGCTTCTTAACATCATACACCGACCAAGTATCGCCTTCTCCTACCGCTATCTTGGATTCCTTGCAATCTATCATGGCACTAGCGGTTGCTAAAAATCCTCTTCCTACCAATAATGGGCATGTAGTGTCACTAACCATGTCTAGGATGTGAAAATCCGCTAATATAGTTAACCTTCCTACGTGAACAACTACATCCTTAATCATTCCAACCGGGTGGGCAATACTCCCATCCGCTAGCCCTATCAATACCTCCGTTTCCTCTAACTTTCCTAGCTTAAGAGCGGTGAATAAGGATAAGGTAATCAAGTTGAGGCTTGATCCTAAATCGGCTAGTGTGTCGAAAGCTTCGGATCTTCCTATCTTACAAGGCAAAACAAATATACCCGGATCATCAAGCTTTTTAGGCAACTTGTTTTGAACGAAGGCGGTCCCATTTTTACCTAGCTTATACTTCTCATATTTTTCTAGGAGGGCACTATAGTAAGGAGCACGCGCTAAGACATCAATGACGGGGCGTTCAAGGTGAAGTTCTTTGAATTCATCGTCAAGGTCTTGCGTAAGAGGTGTTTCAACTATGCTTTTGACCGGCTCTATAGTGGTTGTTTTATTTGATTGGTCCTTTTGGGGAACTTGGTTTTGTTTGAAACACGTGCTCGTTGATTTAACCGAGTAGTATTGTGGACACGAAGTGGGTGACGAAACTGAAGATATGGAATTAACGTTTAGTTTCGGATTCTTGATTGTGTCGCTTGGGAGTGCTCCCATTTCTCGGTCATTGAGAACTTTCAACAATGCATCAATTCTAGTGGTCATCTCGCTTTGCTTTTGTTTGAAATCGGCTTCAAACTTAGATATGCGAGCTTCTTGAGATGCCATGAACTTTGACATCAATCCTTCAAGATTGTTGGTACTACCATAGTTGTTAGAAGGATTGTTGTTGAAAGTACGGTTGGATGGTGGACCGTTTGGTTGGTAACGATTAGGTGGGTTGGAAGAATTGGGTTGATTTTGTTTCCACCTAAGGTTTGGGTGATTTTTCCATGAGGGGTTGTATGAATCACCGTAAGGGTTTGGCTCGGGCTTGAAAGTGTACCACTTATCTCCCGCTTCGTCGGTACGCGTGGATGCGTAGTTCGCAAAAGCTGTTCCGGGGAGTTCCACACAATCACGAGTGTCATGGGGACCACTACATAATTTGCATGAAGAAGTGATTTTGTTCACTTGGCTTGAAGGCTTAAGAGCATCGTAGGATTTCATGAGAAACTTGACTTGGTCCTCAAGTTCCATGATCCTATGGTCGGGAGTGCTAGAGTTGTTCGAAGGCAAAGATATTGCCTTGACCGTTTTGTTCAAATCACGGGGATCATTCCAACTTTCGTTGTCATAGAGAGCAAGATCTTCTATGAGTTCCCATGATTGTTCCGCACTAAGATCACGTAGCTTACCACCGGCCGATTGGTCAATGGCTCGCCTCGTGGAGATGTCGATATGGTCATAAAAAATTTGGACTTGGAGCCAAAGATCTATGCCATGATGAGGGACTTTTTGGAGTAAGTCCTTGAAACGAGTCCATGCTTCATAAAGAGATTCATTTTGATGTTGTTGGAACATCAAGATGTCATTCCTAAGCTTAGTAGTTCTCCCCGGTGGGAAAAATTGAGCAAGGAAACGAGTGGTGAGATCATCCCATGTGGTGATGGATCCCGCGGGTAAACGCTCAAGCCATTGACTAGCTTGATCCCGTAGAGAGAATTGGAATAGGCGTAAACAGGTAGTCTCTCTAGTTTCAACACCTAGGTCTATGGAATCTACGATTTTGAGAAAGTCCTTAAGATGTTGGTTTGGATCTTCGGAACGAAGTCCATGGAATGCACATCCGCTTTGCACCAACCGGATGGTGTCGGATCGCAAGGGGGTCACATTGGCTCCGGTGAGCTCAATGGTGTTTCGGTAGCCTTGGTGGCTAGGTCGGGAGTACTCTCCTAAGGTTCGGGGCCTAAGGGGTTCTAGTGGTGGGTTTTGTTGTGGTGGGATGACGGGTTCAAAGATGTTACCACCTTCCATGATGTCGGATGGTAAAGAGTTACGAACAAAGGCACGAAGAAATAAGATAGACTAAAGAAGACCTAAAAATAAAAATAAAATCTTACTAGAAAGGAATCTAGCAAGTAGACCTAATAAAAAGAAATTCTAACCTAGACAATAACTATTCCCCGGGCTGCGGCGCCAAAAACTTGATGCGTGGGAATCGCAACAGGCTTTACCTCTCGAGGGATCTCAAGAAGCTTACAAACCCCACCAGGCAGTGTACCTGATCGTTGTAGTATAGTATAGTGACAAGTACCGGGGGATTGATCGTTCAGCTTAGGAATAGTGTCGCTAGGATTAGAAAGCCTAAATACTAGTTCTAAAGGTGAGGGATGATTATTTTTGTGTTTTTATATTTTTTTGAAAGCAGTTAAAATCTCGGGTTTTAGAAGAGTGGGCGGAATTAGTTGCTATTCAACTAACCCAAAACTAAGATGCAATCAAAATTAAATAATATAAATGAAAATAAACTAATTATACTAAGGTTGTGAGCAGTAATTGGAGAAAATGTGTTTACTTAGATTTCACTACTCCCTAGATATCTTTTACACGTTAATTGCATGGATGACGGATCGTATTCCTTAATACCATTCATGGGGTGGCATACATAACTCCCCAATTCTATGAGCTCTTATCTCCTCCTACACCATGCCCAGCACAACTATAGGGATTGTAAACAGTGGCTCATGCATTAAATACAACCAATAAAGACCTAGTACGCCTCGGTTCATGTTTCTTAAGACGTTCAAGCATGTTACCATTTGGAGATCTGCCAGTTTTCTTAAGCCTAACATATAAATCATTCATCCACAACAAGAATAAACAAGTAATCAACACATAATCAATATCTAGGTTTCATTAGATCTAAGCAAACACAAAGGAGATCTAGCCTAGCATAATGGAATTGAGACAAGAACAAGATATAGACAACCAACACATAGACATATTGATTGAATTAGAAGAACACTTATCTCAATTACAATGCAAGGTATCAAGGGTTTGGAACCCTTGAAAAACCTGTAAAAGTTGCACCAAATTCGTCTTTAGGGTTTCTCCAAAACTTCTCTCCTTTAATGTGAAAAACTAGAAAACTATATATAGGAAAATAGGGGTGACGGCGTCAAGACAAACATTGTGACGCCGTCACCTCGCAGCCAAATACTTCCTCGGACGCCCTTGATCTACTTCTGACGCCGTCAAGCCTAGGCCGTCACACAATTTGCTCTTGACGCCCTGTGTGTGACGCCGTCACCAACTACGGATTTTTATTCTTGGGGTTTTGACGCCGTCAGGATGACTCTTGACGCCTTCATGAACTACGGATTTTTATTCTTGAGGTTTGACGCCGTCAGGGTGGTACTCTTGACGCCGTCACCTACTGTTCCC
The DNA here is from genome assembly GCA_030686995.1 of Artemisia argyi. Taxonomy (NCBI): domain Eukaryota; kingdom Viridiplantae; phylum Streptophyta; class Magnoliopsida; order Asterales; family Asteraceae; genus Artemisia; species Artemisia argyi. Next base: position 55,183,447 of record CM060685.1, read on the forward strand.
AGCATGGAAAATTGAGACTTTGCCGTTTTCTTCACTTTTATGCTCCAAAAACGTCCAAAATGGCTTCTTTTCCATAATTCACTCTCCAAGTACCTAAAATCACAAAAGGAACGATTTAGGGCAATATTTGATCTAATTAATTCGGATTCGGGCTTAAATGACCCCCTAAAAACGGATCATTTTTCGCCTCATCACACCCCAAGTTTGATATTTTATGTTAAGAATGGATCTATATGAAGTTATAGAACCTTTATAAATTTTCAATAAAAATATTTCAACAGTGATCAATCGTGACATGTTATACTTTTCTAAATTTTTCTTATACTCATAACACTATTTTTTAGTATTTCCATTTTGTGTAAATAATTTTTTTTAGTTTCTAAGCGATCTAAGTCGTAGTTGTCGCACAAGGCCCCCAAAATCCACGAGCCGTCCCTGCAGGGTATAAAGCCCGCTGGTCTTTCACAAGTCAAAGACCCACAAGTCAAGGAGCGTGTACATGAGCCTATTAACCTTAACTTGGTGAGCCTTTCATTGCCAAACTCATGTTCCATAGATGTAGAGCATAATGACAAGATGTCCTCTCGTAGCTCATTAGTGGAGAGCAATACAGCCCCCATTTTCCGTCAGCTAAAGTTTAAAATGTCAATGAGAGAAACGATATACAATTAAAAGGCGAGATGACCGAAAAGAACTCCATCACAATCAACTTGAGATTAGCTCTTCTAATAGTTTGTCGCTCTTCCAAGAAGATGAAAGAGATAAGTGTGAAGATTTGAATTAAGAGCTTGATGCAATTGACGCATAGTACCTTCAATGTTTTAGTGTTCTCTAGAAGAATAAGGAAGAAGCAATTAAGACTGCAAAGAAGAAATGGGACTTGAAGAAGAAAGCGCTGACTTTTTAACTTTTGGTTTGAAAATTAGTTAGAGAGTGAGATTTGCACATTCAAGTGCTGTTTTGCATGTCTGTGGATTGTTAGTTTATCTTTCACTTTATTCCATTTGATTTTATGGTTGTGTCTTTAAAGTTTATGAAATGCGTTTATTTTTTGACAAGTGATTTTATTTTGAGTTGCATTTTTTGAACATTTTTTCTTGTGTCTGTTGTTTGTCTGTTCCAACTAATAACCAATTGTGGGTAGATCTACTGGTGTTAGCTAAACAGGTGGTCAGTTGTGTTCTAGGAAAGTTTGTTAAGTTACTAAACGTTCAATGTTTCATGACAGTAAAAAGAAATCAGAATCACATAGTGAAAGGTGAAATGTTATTGATAGATAATGAAAGTTACAAAGTGAGTTATTGTTACATCAAGCTATTTATACTACTTCACTTCTAGACTGCTGAACTATACTAACTATACAACACATTAAGCTAATTGAACATGTATCACAACTACATTCTTCCACATAGAACTTGTGCTCTGTGTAACAACTTGTAGCTTAGCTTTAGACATGAAGGAGTGTTTGGCATAGTCTTTATCTTGACTGTGGTGTTGACTTTGTGAGTTTGACCTTCTTGATTTTGACTTCCTGATGTATTCTCTTTACCCCCCCCCCCCCCCCACAAGTTGGCAGTGTGAAAGGATCACAAATGCCAAACTTGCCTAAACAATTGTAATGTAGAATCTTTGGGAGTGCTTTTGTTAAAACATCAGCAGCTTGAGCTCTAGTAGGAATGTAGGATGGTAAAATATTCTTGCTCTTAATCTTGTCTCTTACAAAGTGGCAATCCAGCTCTATATGTTTGGTTCTTGCATGTTGAACAGGGTTGGAAGCCAAAGCAATTGCAGAAACATTATCACATAAGATGTTGACTGGAGTTGGAATGTTGACACCTAGATCTTTAAAGAGACAAAGTAACCATGTAATTTCACAAGTACAATCTGCCAAGGCTCTGTATTCTGCTTCTGTTGAAGATCTAGAGACCACTAGTTGTTTCTTAGAAATCCAGGAGATAAGACTTGAACCTAAGAAGATTGCATAACCTGTGATTGATCTTCTTGTTATAGGACATGTGGCCCAATCACTGTCACAGTAAGCCTGGAGATGTAGAGAATTGGATATAGGAAAGAATAAACCTTGACCTGGACAGAATTTAATGTATCTCATAACTCTCATGAGAGCTTTTAGGTGTGGAGTTCTTGGTGCCTTAGAGAATTGACTGAGAAGTTGAGCAGCAAAAGATAAGTCAGGCCTTGTAATTGTCAAATAAATGAGCTTCCCAACTAAGGTTCTGTAGGTTGAGGGATCAGAAATGAGTTCACCATCTGTTTCATTAAGAGTGACTGTAGGATCAAGGGGTGTAATAATTGGCTTCTGATCAAGAACCCCTGCACTTTGAATAAGTTCTAGAGCATATTTCCTTTGAGAAAGAGTGATGCTAGACTTGTTTCTAAGAAATTATATGCCCAAGTAATAGTGAAGAGCTCCTAAATCCTTGATACTGAACTTGTGATGAAGTTGTTGTTTGACATAGGTGAGAAGAACAGGGGAATCACCAGCTAGAATTATATCATCTACATATACCAAGAGTACCACTGTATGACCATCTTGAGTGAGAGTGCATAAGGAAGTATCTACATAGCTTTGTCTGAAGTTGAGAGAAGTTAAGAACTCTGAAAGCTTGATATACCATTGTCTATTAGCTTGTTTGAGGCCATATAGTGATTTGTTGAGCTTGCACACAGAATTGGGTGGAAGAGACTTTGAGTAACCTTGAGGAATGGTCATGTAGATTTCTTCAGGAAGATCTCCATGTAAGAATGCATTATTGACATCCATTTGTTCAATAAACCAGTTGTTGTGAACTGCTAATGCAAGAAGAGCTCTTACTGTGACCATTTTGGCAACTGGTGCAAATGTATCTTTGTAATCAATGCCTTCTTTCTGTGTGTAACCCTTTGCAACTAGCCTTGCTTTGTATTTTTCAATGGATCCATCTGCAAAATACTTGATTCTATACACCCATTTGGAATCAATTGGAATTTTGTTAGTAACTGTAACAATTCGTAATTTCAGGTTAATTACTATTCCTAGAAAATTTCACTATTCACTTTTACTATTCATTTTTCCCGAAATTTTTCCGAAACTTGATTTTTGTTTCTTGGCCTCGAGTGATAAATCATTTCCATGACAAATTAAAAGTTTGACATTTATAAGCTCATTTTCGTGAAAGTTAATAAGGAATTACACGTTTTAGGGTAAAACGTCATTCAAAAATTCTACGAACAACGAAACTCGACCGCGTTAAGTGACCCCGCATCAGAAAAATGTTTGACACACTCATGATTTATTTGAGAATTAACCATGACTGTGAAAAACATGACCAAAATAAGCCTCGGCCGTGAAAAACTGGAATTTTCAGTTTTTAAGCGTTTTTACTCAGCCGTAACCTTAGCCTATACTTGCACCGCATTTCTAAGACGATTTAAGTTTTCACATTTTTGGAATAAGTCAACATATTTTTCCCTCCTCCTTTGACCAAAAATCATTCCTTGATTTTATAAGTCATTCCTTGATTTTTAGGCTTACGGTTTGATGTCTAAAAGACATTTAATACCAACCGACACTAGACTGAGCCCAGTCTAGACATTATAAGTCATTTTAAATCATTTGTATCCTATTAGAAAAGTAACATTTTACTTTTCTCAATCTTACGCAATATTCGTACGTTTTACGTATTACGCGTTTTAGACCCGTGTTTCCAGTTTTAGCAGGGTTTTACCACCCCAATGGAACCTACCACTCATTTTAGATTTTATTATGGAGTATTTTGACAAGTTTAGTCATTCTTTCAAGTTTCGTATTTTTACGATACCCGGTTTTACGTATTATGACTTAATCGTTTACGGTTAGCATTTTACGGAGTCGAAACTAACTACATAAGCTTGGATAATATCATCAAAAGTCAACACTTCCTCCCCAAGTATATGAACCGACTTAGGGGGAGGGATTCAGCCCATAGGTGGCTTGATCTCATGCTAGGAGGCCTTAGATTGCATGCATGTGTACAACTTGGTCTCCAAGGTTTGACAAGTCAATGAACTAACCTCCTTAAGACCCTATAAAAGCCCCCGCCCCCCTCTCCCCTCCTTGGCTGTCCCATATCACACACACACCAACACCCTTTCATTAGCTAATTTCTTCCAAGTTTCATACAAGATTCAAGTGCTACAACAACATAGAAACACTAGTTTGGTTTTGATTCATCAAACTACTTCCAAACCCTAGAAACTTTGGTGATTCTCTTGAGTTTGAATCCACTCAAGTCACCTCAACTTTCATCATCTCTCTTTCAAGAATACAAGGGTAGAAAGATTGCTTGAAGTGAAGTGGGTTAAAGCTAAAGTCTATCAAAGTCCTTTTCCTTACATGCTACTTACCTTTCTTTGTTGAAAGCCAAAAGTTGTAAGCGAAACCCTAACATACTTCTTGTTAAATATAATAATCATGTTATTTACATATCATTCATGCTATATTATGTCTTGTTGTCATGTCCATGATGTATAAAAATGAGTAAAACAAGTTATTGTAAATGATTGTTAAGTTAAGTTATTTAAACAAGTAAACTAGTGAATTTCTTGGTAAAACCTGATCAAAATGGTAAAATTATGATATTGGATCATTACATATTGTAGTAGAGGACCTAACAAGGAAAACATAGCAATTTGAACCACCTAAAACGAGTACACGAGTCAAAAGTTATGACCATTTGAAGTTACCAAAACTTTGCGGCAAAACTGCCTAAATAGTTTCTGTGACAGAACCTTAAACACGCAAAAAGAGGCCTTTCTGGTCCGTTTCATGAAAAAGTTAAAGCACGAAAGTTGTCCGGAATCACGTTTTCTTCAGAAACTCAGGTGCACGTCTCCAGAAAATCAATAACGAATGAGATTTTTCTCAGTTTCTTAACAGCTATTTACATATATATAAGTCACTATATAATGGTTATGTTTTAAAAAGAACAAGAGGTCTTATGACCTAGAATCAAGACCACAACCATGGCTAGAGCCAAGGTTGAGTCTCAAGACCATGGAACAATGACCAAAGGTCATGTCAAGGCCATGACTAAATGACCATATAAACTTACTTAGGCAAAAACATGAACCAAAGTATTGGCGATAACTTGAACATACAATTTGGGTCTACTTCATCTAAAGAACCATGAGATCTTACAAGTAATTGTCATACAAGATTTAAGAAACTCACCCTAATAACAATCTTCATGTAATCATAAACTTTCCTAAGTTTACTTTTCGGATCAAAACTTATATATATATATATATATATATATATATATATATATATATATATATATATATATATATATATATATATATATATATATATATATTATCAGCTACTACAATAGTAGGGAGCCTCATGTGAGGAGTTCATTATGTAAGCCGTCGAGATGAGTTGTGGATTTACGAATTAAAGTGTCCTGGCTCCTCGAACGTTTACTAACATGACTTCTGAATTATGTCGGCCCGAACGGTAGTAAACGATATATAAACTATACATGTTTCATGAACCATTTCTTTTCAAAGACTTACACTATACATTGTACCACATCATGGACTAAGTGCAAGACATATATCGGCATGTTTATGTTTCCTTAGACATTATTCCAAACCTAAGTTACAACAATTATTCTAGGTTGCTCGTAGAAGTTCTCACGGCATATCCATCATTCTCATTAAACATCATCCAACTCAAGGTGAGTTCATAGCCCCACTTTCCATTACTTAATTGTTTTACAAACCCTTGGGGGGAATACATGCTATTTTAACTGAACACAATGCTTTCAAATTGTATGCTTGCCTGATTGTTTTATTATCACTAAGTAACCAGCCTTGCTAAACCGAGATCCTTTATTATGAACCATTTAATCACTAGCAATAGTGAGCACGAATATTGTGAATAGGCCTATTGGGATTGACGAATCCCATTTGTATTGACTAAGTTCATACAAATGCATTAATATTTGAGACATGGGTATGACAGCAAAGTACCTACCGGGATAAATCTGCCGATCGATATTGGTACATGTTAACGTTTTGGTGTCATAAGCTTAGTAATGATAATAACTGTTTTGTTTTCCAACCATTGGTGTGAGCCTATAACTCACACTACCAACATATTGTGTTCAACCATTAAACAAACTCTATGAATATCACTCAACCTTTGTGTTGACCTTTTAAGCATGTATTTCAGGTTCATGATGATCAAGGATGGCACGGAAGGGCACGGATGTTCAAGAGGGCTATAAATTTTATTATCATTCGAAAACTCATTTAATGTGATTTGTAAACATGGAACCATTTGGGACCTCATTTTGTAATCTCTGATATTTATACAATTTGAATGATAAATCTTTTAAAACGACTCAATTGGAGTTCGTTTTCTATTATTGTGACTATTGTGCCGTCGAGTAACACCCAGTTTGAATTCCGCTGCTCCATGAATTGGGGGTGTTACAGATTGGTACCAGAGCCATGGTTATAGAGAAACGGGTCTAATTGAGACCTAAACTATAACCACACTTACAAGCAAAAACATTTTTATAGCCTTCCGCTCTCCGTGTCTTCCATCCTCCAGACGATTATGGACTTATTAAGCATTTTATGCTACATGAACATATAAGTATATTCATATATACACACTAGGCATTTTACACTACACGAACAAATACTAGTATATTTATATATACATTCGAGTTATTTTCAATCATTTTATCTAAACATATCTGCGTATGCCTATTCTAGGGCATTTCGGCACAACTACATTCTCCCAATCATGTTCCTACTCCAACATTTTATGTCCAAGATATTGTAACGAATTACAATGGTCTTCCCTATTCCTGGACATTGTATTATACAATGGTCTTAATCACTTCTCAAATGTTTTGAGTCACACAATGGTCTAACCTACTTCCCAGACATTGTGAATTGCACAATCTACTTCCGAGACATTGTGATTTGCGTAATGGTCTCTGGCATTATTCCATCACATCATCAATATCATTTCATATGATATCAAAAACCCATCACAATCTATCGATTTCCAAATAAGAAATATGAGATTTCTAAAGGACAAACTAATCCATCATCGACAAAAGCTGAACTTTCTCTACATTCATCAAAGTTTTCTTCTGAAACCTTCATTGTTAAAAGTTCGTGATCCTGGCTAAGTATGGACTATTACTTAAAACTTCCTTTCCACACACATACCTACCCGTACTATCTTCTATGCGATGGAATGTGAAAACATGGGTTACAAGTCTTGTATGGGCGGGACTTACAACTGAAGGGTTTGACATCGCCTTTGTTTAGTGGACAGTTTCCCGAAAGCAACGGACATATCACAAGTATACATATCACAAGTATACCTAATTTAGGTATTTGAAAATTTTATCGAACCTCGGCTAAATATAGACTAGTCACCTATATTTAACCTAGGGACAGTGGAATATAGTCTGACTAACTATATTCGACTTAAAATTTTCAAATACTGAGAATAGTTGTACTGGGGTTATGTTCAGATTAATTTCCTACTTGAACTCGATAAACTACCAGAATTCTTTAAAACGATCTAGAGACACGATAGTGTCTTACCACTCAGCGAAATCTTAACACCTTATTTGTACTACCTAATTTCATTCTTGAAAGTTTTCATTTATGAGATAATCCGAACTACTATCTTGGGATAGTTATCAATTATTCTCTTCATCCTGTAGAAGTACTATCCTGTTTAGGTCCTAAGGATACCATTCCATCATAAACCTTTAAAATCTCTTAAGATTTTCAAAACAAACTCAACATCTATACCTAAGAGTATTAATGTTAAGCATACACACTTTTGTTCATCAACATATCACAACATTATCTTCACAACCGTTGCAAACACAAGCTCATTAACAGATTTTGATGCACTTTTAAAGCTCAAATCATCCTTAGTTACACCACAAGTACCCTCATCAGCTTTACAAGATTGAATATTCATCTTGTACTTTTGGAACACCAGTATCATCTCGTAATACACTACCTTGTAACTCACCGGCTAATTGTGAATGTTGTGTTGGGAATTCTTAAGTAGGATGATTTGTAATTATTTGAATGGATTGGGATGCCTTTTCATTTAAATAAAGAAATTGTAAATCACCGAACCATAAGTTTATATTCCTCTATTTACATTGTTTGGGATGCCTCTCTATGTAAATAAAGAATTATAAACAAGTGGGCTTGTTTGTATCCGAAATAACATAAGTATGAAGTCAATAAACACTAGGTACAACAACCGATTACCTACTAGGTTATGATTGCAATTAATATCTCAATTCCTATTAATATTCGACTGCTATATCAATTTCCTTTGATATGCGACTATTATATGAATCTCTATTAATCACTCTTACCCTACCTTTCCTACATAAAAGTAAGCCTCATCCTATGCCATACACTGAAATGACAAATCAAACTGCATCACTGGTAATCCCAGATTTTAGTCCTCATAAATAGCCACACCTTTTCATTGACACCACTCCAACATATGAAACACATAGAACTTCGGGACGAAGTTCCCCGTAAGGGGTAGAGACTGTAACAATTCGCAATTTCAGGTTAATTACTATTCTCGGAAAATTTCACTATTCACTTTTACTATTCATTTTCCCGAAATTTTCCCGAAACTTGATTTTTGTTTCTTGGCCTCGAGTGATAAATCATTTCCATGACAAATTAAAAGTTTGACATTTATAAGCTCATTTTCGTGAAAGTTAATAAGGAATTACACGTTTTAGGGTAAAACGTCATTCAAAAATTCTACGCACAACGAAACTCGACCGCGTTAAGTGACCCCGCATCAGAAAAATGTTTGACAGACTCATGATTTATTTGAGAATTAATCATGACTGTGAAAAACATGACCAAAATAAGTCTCGGCCGTGAAAAACTGGAATTTTCAGTTTTTAAGCGTTTTTACTCAGCCGTAACTGATGAGGCGAAAAATGATCCGTTTTTAGGGGGTCATTTAAGCCCGAATTCGAATTTATTTGATCAAATATTGCCCTAAATCGTTCCTTTTGTGATTTTAGGTACTTTGGGAGTAAAATCTGGAAAAGGAAGCAATTCGGACGTTTTTGGAGCATAAAAGTGAAAAAAACGCCAAAGTCTTAATTTTCCATGCTGGGAACAGTAGGTGACGGCGTCAAGAGTAACTCTCTGACGGCGTCAAGAGCAAAATTCCATGACGACCCAGTACAGATTTGACGGCGTCACGAAGGTAGGGCGTCAAGAGTAAAAGTCATGACGGCCTGGAAATGATTAAGTCTTGACGGCGTCAAATGTAGATCAAGGCAGTCCGAGAATAGTTTTGGCGGCGAGGTGACGGCGTCACAAGGTTGGTCTTGACGCCGTCAGACCCCTTTTCCTATATATAGTTTTCTAATTTTCACATTAAAAAGAGAGAAGTTTTGGAGAAACCCTAAGTACGATTTTGGTGCGAATTTTACAGGTTTTTCAAGGGTTCCAAGCCCTTGATACCTTTCATGTGTAATTGAGATAAGTGTTCTTTCAATTCAATCAATATGTCTATGTGTTGCTTGTCTATATCTTGTTCTTGTCTTAATTCCATCATGCTAGGCTAGATCTATCTTGTGTTTGCTTGGATCTAATGAAACCTATGAGGCATGGAAGGATAAACCTAATTTCAAAGGGTACCAAACGCGGAGCGTATCTTTTAATGACTCCTCACCACTTACTTGGTCCGAGCATTTTCCGTCACAAGGCATTCCCAGGCAAAGCTGTGAAGATGCCCTAAAAAAAATCATTCTATCTCAAGAATTACAGCTCTCTACGCTCGAGGCTAAATTTAGACAACAACAGGCTGATGTGAACAACAAGATTTGTAATCTGTTAACGGCTATCAAAGAACATGTTGTTAATAAGCCCATTCACGTTGATGAGGTTAAGTCTGTTACCGTCATGAGTCCACCAACCTCCCATGTGAAAATAAAAAGCCCTAGCAAGTTATTCAAACATCTATCTCCTAAAGGAAAAGAACCTGTCAACCCCTTAGGACCAATCCATTTCGTAAACACCATCACCACGATATCTGCTTTTACACCCAACTCAACCCAACAACAAACTAACAAATTTGGTCATACAGCTAAAGATGAGACCTTAAGGGTAGACCACGATTCGGCCAGAAAACCTACCGAATCATCCGAGCAGTACACCGCGTGGGAATCTGGCAAATTGGATGAAGAGAAAGAGAGACCGGAAGAGCATGAGAGAAATCCAACCATTTTGGGTAAATCTATTATAGAAGAACCCGAGAGAAAAATGGAGGATGTTACTAATGGGAGTAGCGACAGGACTAAGGATGATAACCATAAAGTTTTCAAGATCTCCTGCACCATTAAGGAAAAGCTCCTAACTGATAGTCATGTAGATCCTAACTCCCCAGTCAACCTAATCCCCCTTTCCTTATACCATGAGACCTTCCCAAAACGCATTGCGTGCGAAAGGGTAATGAATAATTTATCAATCAGGGTCTGAGAGCTTGTTTACAATACTGACCTCGCCGTGGTCGATGACGTAGACCCTCTCACCAATCAAACGTTAACCAACCTTGTTCTTGGGAAGCCATTTATCAATGAATCGGGAGTGATCCTTGATGAGAAAGATGGTAGTGCATTATTCACCAATGGTGTTAAGAAGGTAATTTTTCGTAGGGGTAATGAGGAGGTGTACGAGTATCGTCCTTCCCTTGAGGGGAATATATATGGGTCGAAGGATGGGGAGTCGGAGAAGATAAGACGGCGTAATCCGAATAATCTCAAAATCCCCTGCATGATTGGTCATAAGTACTTGGATAACGTCTACATTAACGTATTCCTGCCGAAGAATTTTATGTCCTTATTCCATTATAACAATATCTGCAGATGGGGAATGATTTACAAGGGAGAGAAAGTGGTTGGTAAGGATCATGAAATCCAGGTGTTTGTAGGAAATATGGCATTTACTATGGAGTTTACGATCGTGGACAACATCGAAGACTATGTCGACACTAGATTATCACAAATTGTTTTTGGAGCGCCATTTTGCGAGATCACTAATCTGATAATTGATGATCGGAACGGTATTATGACCTTCGCTGATGGGATTAGGAGGGTTTCATACCAAACGCCATACAAGAGAAGAGACCTTAAGGAAATCGATTGTGACGGGCTTGATAAGATAAGTTCCCAACTTATTTTGTGCGATGAAGATGTTCGGAGAGGGTGTAAGGACACTTCTTATTTATCATGTGGTTTCTTTAAGGATGTTAGTAAGCTTGGTTCTAAGTATCGAAAAGATATCTTCGAGTTCGAATACCCGAAGTACTTACACTATGAAAGCGATACTAGTTTAGAAGACGACCTAGAGAGTGGAACCAATGATGAGATCACGTAGTAACCCATGACCTTGAGTCTAGCTACAAGACTCGTAAATAAAGAAAAGCGCTTCTTGGGAGGCAACCCATGTTTTGTGTGATTTTATTTGTTTGATTGTTATTTGCTTCCGTATGCATGCTTAATTTTTATTGTTGGTAGATCATGTTTCTAAACTAAATAGTGGAAATACTTTACTTTGTTGTTTTGGCCTAGTCTTAACTCCACTTAAAGGTATTTTTGTAAAAGATAAGTGTAAGGGGAAACCCCAAATATGTTTTTAAGAAACAAACCGATCATGATTCTCCACAATATTAAATGAACATGTATATTCGTATTTGTTAGAGTCAAATGCTTGTATTGAGTCATAATGAAGTTTTGCAGGATTTTCCAGGACGTAGGACCAAGTTTTTCCATAAATTTTCCGGAAACTTAACATAAGAATTTCTGCAGGTCACTTCTGACGGCGTCAAGAGTTTACTCTTGACGGCGTCAAGTGTAAAAATCTGGAAATTTTACCAGTTTTGTTTTTCTAACGGAGTCTTATGGTTTTTGTGAATTATTAAGTTTTATAATCTCCAGGAGATCTGCAAACTTCATTCCACAAGCATTATATCTTATCTTGTTTTCTTGGATTTAGTAACTTATATAGGATGCCGCCGATTTTACGCGAGGTTGTCTTGTCTATTTTATCAGGTTTTACAGGTTATGTATGACAAGAATATGATTTATATTCTGGAAGGGAAGCTTTGATTGTTCATTTTCTTGGAGGAAGATTTAACCTGGCCACCCTATTATCCATACCGAGCGAATCAGGGGAGTATTTGATTTCATTCTCTTTACTTTTTCACTTTTACATTCTTTACTTGAACATTGGGGACAATGTTCATCTTAAGTGTAAGGGGAGGGTAAAAAGATGATACCTTACATATGCACTTTCGCTTGAGTTTGTTTTGTTTAATGGTAGATGTGTAATAAAACTATGAGAAATACTTGTTAGTGCAATTTTAGCGCCAAATTTAAAATTTTTTACAACATTTAGGAGTGAAACTTTAGCCATAGCAAGCGTCTCATGGATAGGAGATTGTATGACTAGCACAAAACCGTATATTCAGAAAAATTTTCCACCCAAATATGTGAGGTTCGCCTTTAGATTTGATAGGAAAAGCATCTACTATTAGTGCTTATGAGTGTACCGGTAGCATTTAGATTCTAGAACTTGCGTTAGTGATGCATCCCGAGACCGCTAGTGAGACTACATTCGTGTAGTAGGATTTACTACATGATAAGAGGCATTAGGATCACCCTTGTGTTAAACCCGTATCATAATTACTTGACCATTTAAGTCATATTACTTGGCTAGTTAAGTCAACTAATTTTTCCCACACCTTAGCGTTGTACTCATTTTTAGTACACGAAACCCCTAGTACACCCCTCCGAGCCTATCTTTTCGTTTCTAACTTTAAGCATTTTACTTAAAGGAAGAATTTGTTACACCCCACTTAAATGTACAACCAAATCGCCTTAGCCTTCCGTGTATGCGCTCATTTTTAGTGCATTATTGTTATTTGTTAAACCCTAAGTTAACTTTCTAATTGATTACATGGTTGCTAAGTCGAGTCATATCCTTGTACATATTGTTTTGGGACGATTGGGACTCATGGGTAAAGTACTTATTGTATGGAGTAATGGGGAAGAACATCATATTATTACCCCCATATGTGCGTTAATCTTAACAATGCTCCAAGTGTTTTGATTTTCCTAATTCAAGTCATTAGATTAGTGTAAGGGAAATGTTCATTCCCTATGATGTATTATTTTGGATGGTAGGGCAAGAGTGTATGCAAAAAAAAAAAAAAAAAAAAAAAAAAAAAAAAAAAAAAAAAAAAAATCGAAAAAATCAAGAAAAAGAAAAAAAAAATAGAAAAAGGAAAAGAGAAAAAACATACGGACTACCATCCCTTTTTATTCTATGTTTATTTTATGTTTTTGTTATTTTTCGTTTATTAGCTTTAGTCGAGTCTAGTCTTGGCTTAGCAACGCCATATTGTACATGTAATTAACCAAGATTGTTAACTCGCCACCAGTAAAACTTCCTTTATCCAACAAAACCGTGTATTTCATATCCCTACACCTAACGTTACAACCCTTTAAAAGACCTCTTTGATAGTTTATCCTAGGTGCTTACGCCATGTGGTGGAGGTTTGATCCTTTCCCAAGCCTATGGTAATCTATTTTGCTATGACAGGTAGTGAGAGATATCTTCCGTTTCCATATTGTAATTTACACTTTATTACACCCGAGAGATGTGAGTATCTAAACACTATTTGTGAGGTGCTAGTGTATGACCTCCGTGCTTGTCTATTGGTCTTTAGTGGAACGATTATTTGTTCTAATTACTTTTATATTAGTGTTAAATGACCCCTCACTTGTATTTTGAGTAGAATAAAAGCGCATTTGCTTGAGGACAAGCAAATCTCAAGTGTAAGGGTATATGATGAGGCGAAAAATGATCCGTTTTTAGGGGGTCATTTAAGCCCGAATTCGAATTTATTTGATCAAATATTGCCCTAAATCGTTCCTTTTGTGATTTTAGGTACTTTGGGAGTAAAATCTGGAAAAGGAAGCAATTCGGACGTTTTTGGAGCATAAAAGTGAGGAAAATGCCAAAGTCTTAATTTTCCATCCTGGGAACAGTAGGTGACGGCGTCAAGAGTAACTCTCTGACGGCGTCAAGAGCAAAATTCCATGACGACCCAGTACAGATTTGACGGCGTCACGAAGGTAGGGCGTCAAGAGTAAAAGTCATGATGGCCTGGAAATGATTAAGTCTTGACGGCGTCAAATGTAGATCAAGGCAGTCCGAGAATAGTTTTGGCGGCGAGGTGACGGCGTCACAAGGTTGGTCTTGACGCCGTCAGACCCCTTTTCCTATATATAGTTTTCTAATTTTCACATTAAAAAGAGATAAGTTTTGGAGAAACCTTAAGTACGATTTTGGTGCGAATTTTACAGGTTTTTCAAGGGTTCCAAGCCCTTGATACCTTTCATGTGTAATTGAGATAAGTGTTCTTTCAATTCAATCAATATGTCTATGTGTTGCTTGTCTATATCTTGTTCTTGTCTTAATTCCATCATGCTAGGCTAGATCTATCTTGTGTTTGCTTGGATCTAATGAAACCTAGATGTTAATTTACTTGTTTATACTTGTCTTGGATGAATGATTTATATGTTAGGCTTAAGAAAACTGGCAGATCTCCAATTGGTAACATGCTTGAACGTCTTAAGAAACATGAACCGACGCGCACTAGGTCTTTATTGGTTGTATTTAATGCATGAGCCACTGTTTACAATCCCTATAGTTGTGTTGGGCATGGTGTAGGAGGAGATAAGAGCTCATAGAATTGGGGAGTTAAGTGTGCCACCCCATGAATGGTATTAAGGAATACGATCCGTCATCCATGCAATTATAACAAGTAATTAACGTGTAAAAGATGTCTAGGGAGTAGTGAAATCTAAGTAAACACATTTTCTCCACTTATTGCTCACAACTTTAGTATAATTTAGTTTATTTTCATTTCTAGTATTTTATTTTGATTGCATCTTTAGTACTGGGTTAGTTGATTAGCAACTAATTCCGCCCAAATCCTTCAAACCCGAGATTTTTACTTGCTTTCAAAAAAATATAAAAACATAAAAATAATCATCCCTCACCTTTAGAACTAGTATTTAGGTTTTCTAATCCTAGCGACACTATTCCTAAGCTGAACGATCAATCCCCCGGTACTTGTCACTATACTATACTACAACGATCAGGTACACTGCCTGGTGGGGGTTGTAAGCTTCTCAAGATCCCTTGAGAGGTAAAACCTGGTGCGATTCCCACGTCATCAAGTTTTTGGCGCCGCTGCCGAGGAATAGTTATTGTCTAGGTTAGAATCTCTTTTTATTAGGTCTACTTGCTAGATTCCTTTCTAGTAAGATTTTAATTTTATTTTTAGGTTCTCTTTAGTCTATCTTATTTCTTTGTGCCTTTGTTCGTAACCACCCGACATCATGGACAACGGGAACATCTTTGAACCCGTCATCCCACCACAACAAAACCCACCATTAGAACCCCTTAGGCCCCGAACCTTAGGAGAGTATTCCCGACCTAGCCACCAAGGCTACCGAAACACCATTGAGCTCACCGGAGCCAATGTGACCCCCTTGCGAACCGACACCATCCGGTTGGTGCAAAGCGGATGTGCATTCCATGGACTTCGTTCCGAAGATCCAAACCAACATCTTAAGGACTTCCTCAAAATCGTAGATTCCATAGACCTAGATGTTGCAACTAGAGAGACAACCCGATTACGCCTATTCCAATTCTCTCTACGGGATCAAGCTAGTCAATGGCTTGAGCGTTTACCCGCGGGATCCATCACCACATGGGATGATCTCACCACTCGTTTCCTTGCTCAATTTTTCCCACCGGGGAGAACTACTAAGCTTAGAAATGACATCTTGATGTTCCAACAACGTCAAAATGAATCTCTTTATGAAGCATGGACTCGTTTCAAGGACTTACTCCAAAAAGTCCCTCATCATGGCATAGATCTTTGGCTCCAAGTCCAAATTTTTTATGACCATATCGACATCTCCACGAGGCGAGCCATTGACCAATCGGCCGGTGGTAAGCTACGTGATCTAAGTGCGGAACAATCATGGGAACTCATAGAAGATCTTGCTCTCTATGACAACGAAAGTTGGAATGATCCCCGTGACTTGAACAAAACGGTCAAGGCAATATCTTTGCCTTCGAACAATTCTAGCACTCCCGACCATAGGATCATGGAACTTGAAGGTCGAGTCAAGTCTCTCATGAAATCCTACGAAGCTCCAAAATCCTTAAGCCAAGTAAGCAGAATCGCTTCTACATGTAAATTATGTAGTGGTCCTCACGAGACTCATAACTGCATGGAGTTTCCAAAACGTGCTTATAACGAATTCACGTCATCACACGTGGGTAAAGGCCCTCGAACTTCTGGCGAGGCCTATGAGGCATGGAAGGATAAACCTAATTTCAAAGGGTACCAAACGCGGAGCGTATCTTTTAATGACTCCTCACCACTTACTTGGTCCGAGCATTTTCCGTCACAAGGCATTCCCAGGCAAAGCTGTGAAGATGCCCTAAAAAAAATCATTCTATCTCAAGAATTACAGCTCTCTACGCTCGAGGCTAAATTTAGACAACAACAGGCTGATGTGAACAACAAGATTTGTAATCTGTTAACGGCTATCAAAGAACATGTTGTTAATAAGCCCATTCACGTTGATGAGGTTAAGTCTGTTACCGTCATGAGTCCACCAACCTCCCATGTGAAAATAAAAAGCCCTAGCAAGTTATTCAAACATCTATCTCCTAAAGGAAAAGAACCTGTCAACCCCTTAGGACCAATCCATTTCGTAAACACCATCACCACGATATCTGCTTTTACACCCAACTCAACCCAACAACAAACTAACAAATTTGGTCATACAGCTAAAGATGAGACCTTAAGGGTAGACCACGATTCGGCCAGAAAACCTACCGAATCATCCGAGCAGTACACCGCGTGGGAATCTGGCAAATTGGATGAAGAGAAAGAGAGACCGGAAGAGCATGAGAGAAATCCAACCATTTTGGGTAAATCTATTATAGAAGAACCCGAGAGAAAAATGGAGGATGTTACTAATGGGAGTAGCGACAGGACTAAGGATGATAACCATAAAGTTTTCAAGATCTCCTGCACCATTAAGGAAAAGCTCCTAACTGATAGTCATGTAGATCCTAACTCCCCAGTCAACCTAATCCCCCTTTCCTTATACCATGAGACCTTCCCAAAACGCATTGCGTGCGAAAGGGTAATGAATAATTTATCAATCAGGGTCTGAGAGCTTGTTTACAATACTGACCTCGCCGTGGTCGATGACGTAGACCCTCTCACCAATCAAACGTTAACCAACCTTGTTCTTGGGAAGCCATTTATCAATGAATTGGGAGTGATCCTTGATGAGAAAGATGGTAGTGCATTATTCACCAATGGTGTTAAGAAGGTAATTTTTCGTAGGGATAATGAGGAGGTGTACGAGTATCGTCCTTCCCTTGAGGGGAATATATATGGGTCGAAGGATGGGGAGTCGGAGAAGATAAGACGGCGTAATCCGAATAATCTCAAAATCCCCTGCATGATTGGTCATAAGTACTTGGATAACGTCTACATTAACGTATTCCTGCCGAAGAATTTTATGTCCTTATTCCATTATAACATTATCTGCAGATGGGGAATGATTTACAAGGGAGAGAAAGTGGTTGGTAAGGATCATGAAATCCAGGTGTTTGTAGGAAATATGGCATTTACTATGGAGTTTATGATCGTGGACAACATCGAAGACTATGTCGACCCTAGATTATCACAAATTGTTTTTGGAGCGCCATTTTGCGAGATCACTAATCTGATAATTGATGATCGGAACGGTATTATGACCTTCGCTGATGGGATTAGGAGGGTTTCATACCAAACGCCATACAAGAGAAGAGACCTTAAGGAAATCGATTGTGACGGGCTTGATAAGATAAGTTCCCAACTTATTTTGTGCGATAAAGATGTTCGGAGAGGGTGTAAGGACACTTCTTATTTATCATGTGGATTCTTTAAGGATGTTAGTAAGCTTGGTTCTAAGTATCGAAAAGATATCTTCGAGTTCGAATACCCGAAGTACTTACACTATGAAAGCGATACTAGTTTAGAAGACGACCTAGAGAGTGGAACCAATGATGAGATCACGTAGTAACCCATGACCTTGAGTCTAGCTACAAGACTCGTAAATAAAGAAAAGCGCTTCTTGGGAGGCAACCCATGTTTTGTGTGATTTTATTTGTTTGATTGTTATTTGCTTCCGTATGCATGCTTAATTTTTATTGTTGGTAGATCATGTTTCTAAACTAAATAGTGGAAATACTTTACTTTGTTGTTTTGGCCTAGTCTTAACTCCACTTAAAGGTATTTTTGTAAAAGATAAGTGTAAGGGGAAACCCCAAATATGTTTTTAAGAAACAAACCGATCATGATTCTCCACAATATTAAATGAACATGTATATTCGTATTTGTTAGAGTCAAATGCTTGTATTGAGTCATAATGAAGTTTTGCAGGATTTTCCAGGACGTAGGACCAAGTTTTTCCATAAATTTTCCGGAAACTTAACATAAGAATTTCTGCAGGTCACTTCTGACGGCGTCAAGAGTTTACTCTTGACGGCGTCAAGTGTAAAAATCTGGAAATTTTACCAGTTTTGTTTTTCTAACGGAGTCTTATGGTTTTTGTGAATTATTAAGTTTTATAATCTCCAGGAGATCTGCAAACTTCATTCCACAAGCATTATATCTTATCTTGTTTTCTTGGATTTAGTAACTTATATAGGATGCCGCCGATTTTACGCGAGGTTGTCTTGTCTATTTTATCAGGTTTTACAGGTTATGTATGACAAGAATATGATTTATATTCTGGAAGGGAAGCTTTGATTGTTCATTTTCTTGGAGGAAGATTTAACCTGGCCACCCTATTATCCATACCGAGCGAATCAGGGGAGTACCATCCCTTTTTATTCTATGTTTATTTTATGTTTTTGTTATTTTTCGTTTATTTGCTTTAGTCGAGTCTAGTCTTGGCTTAGCAACGCCATATTGTACATGTAATTAACCAAGATTGTTAACTCGCCACCAGTAAAACTTCCTTTATCCAACAAAACCGTTTATTTCATATCCCTACACCTAACGTTACAACCCTTTAAAAGACCTCTTTGATAGTTTATCCTAGGTGCTTACGCCATGTGGTGGAGGTTTGATCCTTTCCCAAGCCTATGGTAATCTATTTTGCTATGACAGGTAGTGAGAGATATCTTCCGTTTCCATATTGTAATTTACACTTTATTACACCCGAGAGATGTGAGTATCTAAACACTATTTGTGAGGTGCTAGTGTATGACCTCCGTGCTTGTCTATTGGTCTTTAGTGGAACGATTATTTGTTGTAATTACTTTTATATTAGTGTTAAATGACCCCTCACTTGTATTTTGAGTAGAATAAAAGCGCATTTGCTTGAGGACAAGCAAATCTCAAGTGTAAGGGTATATGATGAGGCGAAAAATGATCCGTTTTTAGGGGGTCATTTAAGCCCGAATTCGAATTTATTTGATCAAATATTGCCCTAAATCGTTCCTTTTGTGATTTTAGGTACTTTGGGAGTAAAATCTGGAAAAGGAAGCAATTCGGACGTTTTTGGAGCATAAAAGTGAAGAAAACGCCAAAGTCTTAATTTTCCATGCTGGGAACAGTAGGTGACGGCGTCAAGAGTAACTCTCTGACGGCGTCAAGAGCAAAATTCCATGACGACCCAGTACAGATTTGACGGCGTCACGAAGGTAGGGCGTCAAGAGTAAAAGTCATGACGGCCTGGAAATGATTAAGTCTTGACGGCGTCAAATGTAGATCAAGGCAGTCCGAGAATAGTTTTGGCGGCGAGGTGACGGCGTCACAAGGTTGGTCTTGACGCCGTCAGACCCCTTTTCCTATATATAGTTTTCTAATTTTCACATTAAAAAGAGAGAAGTTTTGGAGAAACCCTAAGTACGATTTTGGTGCGAATTTTACAGGTTTTTCAAGGGTTCCAAGCCCTTGATACCTTTCATGTGTAATTGAGATAAGTGTTCTTTCAATTCAATCAATATGTCTATGTGTTGCTTGTCTATATCTTGTTATTGTCTTAATTCCATCATGCTAGGCTAGATCTATCTTGTGTTTGCTTGGATCTAATGAAACCTAGATGTTAATTATGTGTTGATTACTTGTTTATACTTGTCTTGGATAAATGATTTATATGTTAGGCTTAAGAAAACTGACAGATCTCCAATTGGTAACATGCTTGAACGTCTTAAGAAACATGAACTGACGCGCACTAGGTCTTTATTGGTTGTATTTAATGCATGAGCCACTGTTTACAATCCCTATAGTTGTGTTGGGCATGGTGTAGGAGGAGATAAGAGCTCATAGAATTGGGGAGTTAAGTGTGCCACCCCATGAATGGTATTAAGGAATACGATCCGTCATCCATGCAATTATAACAAGTAATTAACGTGTAAAAGATGTCTAGGGAGTAGTGAAATCTAAGTAAACACATTTTCTCCACTTATTGCTCACAACTTTAGTATAATTTAGTTTATTTTCATTTCTAGTATTTTATTTTGATTGCATCTTTAGTATTGGGTTAGTTGATTAGCAACTAATTCCGCCCAAATCCTTCAAACCTGAGATTTTTACTTGCTTTCAAAAAAATATAAAAACATAAAAATAATCATCCCTCACCTTTAGAACTAGTATTTAGGTTTTCTAATCCTAGCGACACTATTCCTAAGCTGAACGATCAATCCCCGGTACTTGTCACTATACTATACTACAACGATCAGGTACACAGCCTGGTGGGGGTTGTAAGCTTCTCAAGATCCCTTGAGAGGTAAAACCTGGTGCGATTCCCACGTCATCAGTAACCTTAGCCTATACCTGCACCGCATTTCTAATACGATTTAAGTTTTCACATTTTTGGAATAAGTCAACATATTTTTCCCTCCTCCTTTGACCAAAAATCATTCCTTGATTTTATAAGTCATTCCTTGATTTTTAGGCTTACGGTTTGATGTCTAAAAGACATTTAATACCAACCGACACTAGACTGAGCCCAGTCTAGATATTATAAGTCATTTTAAATCATTTGTATCCTATTAGAAAAGTAACATTTTACTTTTCTCAATCTTACGCAATATTCGTACGTTTTACGTATTACGCGTTTTAGACCCGTGTTTCCAGTTTTAGCAGGGTTTTACCACCCCAATGGAACCTACCACTCATTTTAGATTTTATTATGGAGTATTTTGACAAGTTTAGTCATTCTTTCAAGTTTCGTATTTTTACGATACCCGGTTTTACGTATTATGGCTTAATCGTTTACGGTTAGCATTTTACGGAGTCGAAACTAACTACATAAGCTTGGATAATATCATCAAAAGTCAACACTTCCTCCCCAAGTATATGAACCGACTTAGGGGGAGGGATTCAGCCCATAGGTGGCTTGATCTCATGCTAGGAGGCCTTAGATTGCATGCATGTGTACAACTTGGTCTCCAAGGTTTGACAAGTCAATGAACTAACCTCCTTAAGACCCTATAAAAGCCCCCCCTCTCCCCTCCTTGGTTGTCCCATATCACACACACACCAACACCCTTTCATTAGCTAATTTCTTCCAAGTTTCATACAAGATTCAAGTGCTACAACAACATAGAAACACTAGTTTGGTTTTGATTCATCAAACTACTTCCAAACCCTAGAAACTTTGGTGATTCTCTTGAGTTTGAATCCACTCAAGTCACCTCAACTTTCATCATCTCTCTTTCAAGAATACAAGGGTAGAAAGATTGCTTGAAGTGAAGTGGGTTAAAGCTAAAGTCTATCAAAGTCCTTTTCCTTACATGCTACTTACCTTTCTTTGTTGAATGCCAAAAGTTGTAAGCGAAACCCTAACATACTTCTTGTTAAATATCATAATCATGTTATTTACATATCATTCATGCTATATTATGTCTTGTTGTCATGTCCATGATGTATAAAAATGAGTAAAACAAGTTATTGTAAATGATTGTTAAGTTAAGTTATTTAAACAAGTAAACTAGTGAATTTCTTGGTAAAACCTGATCAAAATGGTAAAATTATGATATTGGATCATTACATATTGTATTAGAGGACCTAATAAGGAAAACATAGCAATTTGAACCACCTAAAACGAGTACACGAGTCAAAAGTTATGACCATTTGAAGTTACCAAAACTTTGCGGCAAAACTGCCTAAATAGTTTCTGTGACAGAACCTTAAACACGCAAAAAGAGGCCTTTCTGGTCCGTTTCATGAAAAAGTTAAAGCACGAAAGTTGTCCGGAATCACGTTTTCTTCAGAAACTCAAGAGCACGTCTCTAGAAAATCAATAACGAATGAGATTTTTCTCAGTTTCTTAACAGCTATTTACATATATATAAGTCACTATATAATGGTTATGTTTTAAAAAGAACAAGAGGTCTTATGACCTAGAATCAAGACCACAACCATGGCTAGAGCCAAGGTTGAATCTCAAGACCATGGAACAATGACCAAAGGTCATGGCAAGGCCATGACTAAATGACCATATAAACTTACTTAGGCGAAAACATGAACCAAAGTATTGGCGATAACTTGAACATACAATTTGGGTCTACTTCATCTAAAGAACCATGAGATCTTACAAGTAATTGTCATACAAGATTTAAGAAACTCACCCTAATAACAATCTTCATGTAATCATAAACTTTCCTAAGTTTATTCAAATATTAGACATGTAACTTTTCGGATCAAAACTTATATATATATATATATATATATATATATATATATATATATATATATATATATATATATATATATATATATATATATATATATATATATTATCAACTACTACAATAGTAGGGAGCCTCATGTGAGGAGTTCATTATGTAAGCCGTCGAGATGAGTTGTGGATTTACGAATTAAAGTGTCCTGGCTCCTCGAACGTTTACTAACATGACTTCTGAATTATGTCGGCCCGAACGGTAGTAAACGATATATAAACTATACATGTTTCATGAACCATTTCTTTTCAAAGACTTACACTATACATTGTACCACATCATGGACTAAGTGCAAGACATATATCGGCATGTTTATGTTTCCTTAGACATTATTCCAAACCTAAGTTACAACAATTATTCTAGGTTGCTCGTAGAAGTTCTAACGGCATATCCATCATTCTCATTAAACATCATCCAACTCAAGGTGAGTTCATAGCCCCACTTTCCATTACTTAATTGTTTTACAAACCCTTGGGGGGAATACATGCTATTTTAACCGAACACAATGCTTTCAAATTGTATGCTTGCCTGATTGTTTTATTATCACTAAGTACCAGCCTTGCTAAACCGAGATCCTTTATTATGAACCATTTAATCACTAGCAATAGTGAGCGCGAATATTGTGAATATGCCTATTGGGATTGACGAATCCCATTTGTATTGACTAAGTTCATACAAATGCATTAATATTTGAGACATGGGTATGACAGAAAAGTACCTACCGGGATAAATCTGCCGATCGATATTGGTACATGTTAACGTTTTGGTGTCATAAGCTTAGTAATGATAATAACTGTTTTGTTTTCCAACCATTGGTGTGAGCCTATAACTCACACTACCAACATATTGTGTTCAACCATTAAACAAACTCTATGAATATCACTCAACCTTTGTGTTGACCTTTTAAGCATGTATTTCAGGTTCATGATGATCAAGGATGGCACGGAAGGGCACGGATGTTCAAGAGGGCTATAAATTTTATTATCATTCGAAAACTCATTTAATGTGATTTGTAAACATGGAACCATTTGGGACCTCATTTTGTAATCTCTGATATTTATACAATTTGAATGACAAATCTTTTAAAACGACTCAATTGGAGTTCGTTTTCTATTATTGTGACTATTGTGCCGTCGAGTAACACCCAGTTTGAATTCCGCTGCTCCATGAATTGGGGTGTTACAGTAGGCAAGGTAGTAACAGTCCAAGTATCATTCTTTTCTAAAGCATGTATTTCCTTGTCCATTGCATCTCTCCATTTTGGGTTAGTGGATGCTTGTTTGTATGTTTTAGGTTCAATGTGTGTGTTTATGTTATGAATGAGGTGTCTGGTGTGTGGTTTTGTGATGTTGATATAATTAATGAAATTAGTGTAATGATGCTTTGACACATAATTGAGTTTGGAAGTTGGAAGATTATGATGAAAATCTTTGAGTTTGGTAGGAATTGTTCTGTGTCTTGTTGAGGTTCTGAGGGGTTGAGTTGTGGGTAGTGGTGCTGGTGTTGGTGATGGTGCAGCTTGTGGTTGTTGGTCTGCAGTGACAGAGGGATTGTTTGTTTCAGGTTGAGTGTGTGAAGAAGAAGGGTTTGGAATAGTTTGTGTTTCAGGTTGAGTGTGTGAAGAAGAAAGGTTTGGAATGGTTTGTGTTGCTTCAGTTGGTTCAAATGGAGGTGGAATTGGAAATGTGGGGATGGTGAATGGATCTGCCATATTAGTAATGTGACTTGGTGGAGGGGTGTTTGGTTGTGAGGGTTTATGAAATGGAAATTGAGTTTCATCAAACTCCACATGTCTGTTGGTGATAATCTTATGTGTGAGTGGATCATATAAAAGATAACCTTTCTGATGAGGAGGATAACCAATAAGTATTGTTGGAATGGATCTTGGTTGAAATTTGTCTGAGGTATGGTGATGTACATAAGCTCTACAACCAATAGTTCTCAAGTGGTCTAAGGTAGGAGGTTTGTTGTGAATCATCTCATATGGTGATTTGTTTTGTAGAGCTGTGGATGGCAATCTATTGATGATGTAAGCTGCAGTGAGTATGCAATAGGGATGAGCACGGTATCGGTCCCGTACCGATCCCGTACCGAATTAGTGGTACCGATTTTTTCCCGAGCATAAATAGTGGTACCGGTACCGTACCGAACGGGATTCGGATACCGGTACCGGTTTCGGTACCGGTACCGGGAAATCGGGTTTTTTCCTGTTTTTATTCGGGAATTTCCCGATTTGGTACCGGTCCCGTACCGAATTAGTGGTCCCGAATTTTTTTCATCTTATTTCTTAGTCCCAGTCCCGTACCGTATATCGGGAACGGTACCGTTTCGGTACCGTTTCGGTACGGTTTCGGTACGGTTCCGGTTCGGTTCCGGGATTCGGGTCGAAATGCTCATCCCTAGTATGCAATAACCCCATAGGTGAATAGGTAGATTTGCTTGAAACTTAAGGGCTCTTGCTATCTCCAATAGTTGTTTATGTTTCCTTTCTACTCTTGAATTCTGCTGTGGTGTGTAGGGACAAGATGTTTGGTGAGTAATTCCATTATTGGTGAGGTATTCTTTCAGTGTTGCATTGAGAAATTCACTCCCATTATCACTCCTAATTGTCTTAATGTTGGTGTTGTAGTGATTTTGAACAAATGCATGAAATGCCTTAAGATGTGAAGTTGTGTGTTGTTTACTTGGCATTAAGTGTACCCAAAAAGCCCTGGAGTAATCATCCACTATGGTTAGAAAGTATGTGCATTTATCAATAGTGGGGTGTCTATAGGGGCCCCAAACATCCACATGGATGAGATCAAACAATTTCTTGGCATGAGATGAACTATCAGTGAATGGTAAGGCATGTTGTTTTGAAAGCATACAAATATCACACTTAAAGCTAGAGTTACACTTGATAACAGAGGATAATTCTTTTATTTGCTTGAGCACAGGAAAAGATGAATGGCCAAGCCTTGAGTGCCATAAATGAGAGGGTGAGTTTTGAGTAGATGTAGAACAAATGGTGTGTTTGGGTGAAGTAGGTAGCAGATAAAGTCCATCACAGAGAGTACCAAGAGCAATCTTCTTACTCTTGTCTTGAAAAAATGCATTGTGTGGCAGTTAAAGTTAGTGAAATGGTTGTTCCTTTGAGTAACTGGCTCACTGAGATGAGGTTATAGGCAAATGATGGTATATAAAGCATATTGTGAAGGGTAATGTCAGCATTAATAATGACAGATCCATAGGTTGTGACTTTTGTTGTGTGTCCATTTGGTAAGGTGACAAATATTGGTTTTGCAAATGTGTGTATGTTAATCATGAAAGTGAGTTTGGTAGAAATATGATCAGTTGCACCACTATCAATAATCCAACCAGTTTTGAAATGTGAAATGAGAGATGCAATAAATTTTGGAATTGTAATGCTAGTAGAAGAAAATATACCATTAACTGATCCCTTCTGATTGTTCTGCATCATCATGATCACTTGATTGAGTTGATTCTGAAGGAAATCAATCCTAGCAATGAAGTTAGCCTGAGAAAACTTGTTTGATTGAGCATTCTGTGATGAATTGTTCTGAACAGAAGGTTCTTCTTGAGTTGAAGCCATGTTGACAATCCTGGTTTGCTTGTACACTTGATGTTGTCTCTGAAATCTTGATGGAAATTGGTATTTTCCATATGATGAATGTCCAACTGGATACCCTACTTGCTTATAACAATACTCCCTGATGTGTCCTTCTTTACCACAATTGTGACGGATAACTTCTTTCTTGAAACTATACCTCCTCTCCAAATCAACTTGATTGTTTCTTGATCGTGATTTGTAATTTCCTTGACCATTGGAAAAGATTGAAAATGCAACAGAAGTGAATGGTGTGGATAATAGACCTTTTGTGTTTGAACTGAATCTAGCATTATTTGCCATTGCATTGAAGGTTTGTTGATTGTGAATGATTTGTGAATGATTTGTGAATTTTAATGAAGATAACAGAATTAGTGTATGAAGATAACAGAATTTTAATGAAGGTAACAGAAAGTTAATGAAGGTAACAGAATTTTAATAAAGGTAACTGAATTTGTTAAGGAAGATAACAGAATTTGTGGCTGAATTTGGTGGTTTAGTAATGAGCAGATCTATGATCTTTGCTCTGATACCATAAAAAGAAATCAAAATCACATAGTGAAAGGTGAAATGTTATTGATAGAGAATGAAAGTTACAAAGTGAGTTATTGTTACATCAAGCTATTTATACTACTTCACTTCTAGACTGCTGAACTATACTAACTATACAACACATTAAGCTAACTGAACATGTATCACAACTACATTCTTCCACATAGGACTTGTGCTCTGTGTAACAGCTTGTAGCTTAGCTTTAGACATGAAGGAGTGTTTGGCATAGTCTTTATCTTGACTGTGGTGTTGACTTTGTGAGTTTGACCTTCTTGATTTTGACTTCCTGATGTATTCTCTTTGACAGTCCAACTCAATAAACCTGATTCTATTTCAAGTGATTTCGTTATCTTCCGGTGATACAGTTTCATCGACAAGTCTAAACAAAGTTACCTCTGACCAGACCCGATCACACGCTCTTAAAACACCCTTTAGCTTCTTTATCATATGCAGAATTAAATAAGCATGCACACATATTAAAGAGTGTCCATCAATTTAGCAGATCAATGAAAGCTCATCAATTGCAACACTATACATATATACAGATCGTAAACACCAATATTTGAGATTATTTACATTATTTACTTTACAAGAAATCTGAACACCAATTTAAGCTTTTCCATAAATGCGGAGAAACAACAAAGAAACGCTATGCAAACAATATGAGATTATTTAATAGCATCAACACTAGACAGACATTTCATACACTTGCATTCGTAGTCGGTGATCCAAAGATGATGTGTGTGTGGGCTTTTGTTATTCTTTGGTGAATAAGAGTAAAGGAGAAGATTTATATGTGTTATAATTCAAATATATGAAATGACCATTATACCCTTCACTGAAAACAAAGGAAAACAGCTAATAACAGTGTTGACTAACGGATTACGGTCAAAAGGATGCAATTGGCCTCAAAAACTTGTGTTTTGGACTCCAGGGCCCAAGCGATGATTTTTCCAAGTTTAGGGCCCAGACGATGTTTTTAGGAAAGTTTAGGGACCAACGGTGTATTTTTGTCTAAAACGAATATAGCGTCATTCGTTTCAAAACTTGATCATGTCAAGAAATAATAATGTGAACATAGATAATTAAATATGAGATATCATATCTATTACACGTACATAAGAATATTTTCTTCTCTTATAAGTTATAACACTTGGGTAGTTAGGTGCTAATAATTTATCGCCACGATTGTAGATTGATTCAAAAGTTATCATATCGGTTTTGTTTAAAGAGAAGAAAAAACTTAAAAACTGAGAAAATACCTACACGTCTGCTTCTTGTCAAGTTATTGTATCGAAGTTTCTTCAGACTTTTATCTGTATCTTTGAAAAATATTAATAAAATGTTGAATGAATAAAGTAAGTTTATCACATAAAATAATCTTAAGTACACTGTGCGTATACCTTTTATGTGCATGAAACATGTGAAATTTTCTATAAAAGTAACTCCATTAAAAAAACTAAAGAAGGAATTGCAAGGAAAATAATCGAAAACAAAGTACACTGAAAGGGCAGTGATTAGCACAACATATATTGAAAGTGTTTTTATTATGACATTATAATATATAAGCAGTTAAAGTAGGTTATATTTAAAATATAATTATTTAATGCGTATATTAGAGTATGACAATAAAAATTGAGAGTGCGCAAATCAATTCTCTTACCAAAGAGTTTCTAAAACATTATTTTGTCAATTTATAAATCTTAAAATGATAAAATCTATAAACCTATTAATCGCCTAAGATAACCCAAATAGAATAAACAGACTAGAAATAGCCCAACAATCAACTATTCAAATGAAAATAAGCCCAATCTATTATGAACTTTGTTCCTGTAAATCATAAAGCTAAAAAGATATAACAAATTTACAACTGTCTGTTACAGTATATAACAACAATGTTACAATTCCAAAGTGACACAATTCAGAAATGACACCCTCTATAGTTTGCGCCACTTTTATAATCTAGCTATTTGTTTGGAACAACCCATTCACATTTTGGACTACTATTGAAAGAACACCACAAATAAGACAATTGTCTCAAAATTCCATAACAAAAATTAGAAACAAAAACAAGATTTTTAAACTATCTTTTGATCTCACTTTTGATGGCTTTAAATTCCAAAGATCTTGTATTTCCCCTATCATTTTCATCATCCACCAATTGATAAATCATAAGATATGGATAAGAATATAATATATTTATAACTAGAAAATATACTCAAAAAAGAGTTTTAAATAAAAATAGTTATCTCATGAACGAAATACTCATTTCTTCAACAGCCAAAAATAGGTTTAAAAAAAAAAAAAAAAAAAAAGTTGACACACGATTTCTAAGTGAAATGTTTACCACAACCTTTTAACTAAGAGAAGAAATACTAAGATGTTAATGAATCCAAGTCAATCTACTAATACCATGTAATGATTCTTTTACAATGCTATGCATTTTGACCTATGGACCTGTTTATGATTAAAAGATCAAACTCTTTTTTATGTCAATAACTCAATTTTATTTAGAACATATGTTCACAGGTCAAAATATAAAATCAAACACTAATTTTGTGTCTATAACATTTAAGACAAAATAAATACAAAAGTGGTCAAGTCAAAATTATTCGAATTAAAGCTATGTTTGGCGTGGAGTTTTTTGGGGCAATTAGCAGTGAGCAAGAAGTTTTTTGATTTTTATGGTTCGTTTGACAAAGAAGCGGTGAGCTTTGCTATTTTTTAAGAATGCTCATTTTTCCAATGCTTCTTTAAGAAACTGTGAGCGGTGAGCTGTGGCCTAAGTTGACCGCTTGGTTTTCTATGAAAATGTGCGACAAATGAGTTCATACCGTTAATTCAATTATTGCTAAATAAAATAAGGAATTTTTAATAAGCAACTTAATACTGCTAAGCTTATTTAAAAAACACAAAAGGCAGACAAGCTGCTACTTTTAATAAGAAATGCTAACCTGATATGATACTCAAATATATACATATAGGTTAGTAAATAAGAAACAGGACACATTTAGCCATTGATAAAAGTTTCACCTTATAACACAGATGTGTAACAATAACATCAAAACTCAGATTAATGAAATTATTCTTAACTTTGTTTGATACACATGGTTTGCATTCTAGGCACATTTAAGAAGGGACAAAAAAAAGAATTTGTAAACCTCAAGGCAAATAGTTGACCAATGCCGATGAAATGTATATTTACATTTACGACTAGTACAACCTCACAAAGCTCCACCCATTTCAACATCCAAAAACCAGTTTCTTCAGTTTAACCTATAAATACAACCTATATACACTTTCAATCTCCATTGTCTAAAACACTCTCAAGTTAACTACTTAAACAATTTTTTAGCCTCGAAAAACATGGGTATCGTGACATATAATGATGAGCACACGTCCTCAGTCACTCCTGCAAGGCTTTTTAAGGCCTCAATTGTCGACTCACACAATTTGATGCCAAAGATCTTGCCAGATGCTATTAAAAGCATTGAGTTCACAAAAGGTGATGGCGGGGCTGGAAGCATCAAGCAAATTAACTTCGCTGGAGGTAAACCATATATCCAATATGCTGAATCAAATAGTAATATAAGTGAGCAAATCAATGGGTCAAAAACATACCAGGTTTGACCCAGAACATTTTTTTTGTCCAAAATTTGTAACCTTTTTATATGATTAGTGTGTCTATATTCCAACAGAAATAATATTATTTGAGTAATAATAAAAGAATGTTAGTTGAATGATTTTAATGGTTCTATGTGTTAGACGACTCCTTGTCCATTTTACCTGTTTTCTTTTTATCATTTTTACCTGTTTGACGAAAATGGGTCAAATGGGTCAGGAGTCTAAGGATTTAATTAAAATCTATAGCAGGCTCAAAAAGATGAACCGCCTTTAATCATATGCTCACTTTTTACATAAAATTATGGTATGCAGGTTCCGTGAAACACCAAATAGATGAACTTGATGAAAAGACATTCACATACAAGTATACTTTAATCGAAGGGATGGGCATATCAGACAAGATTGAGAAAGTTTCGTATGATATTAAGTTTGAGGGTTCGACTGATGGTGGGACTATCTCAAAGATGACCACAACTATTTACACACATGGTGATTTCGAGATCAAGGAAGAAGAGCTGAAGGCGGGAAAAGAAAAGGTTTTAGGCCTTTACAAGGTTGTGGAAGCCTATCTTCTTAAGAACCCAGATGCATATGCATAATGATTATGGTTTTAACATTGTGCTGTAGCCATGTTTGGCATTTTTAAGTTGTTTGAATAAATATCATATCCTCAATAATGTTTGACTGAAAAACTTGTTTTAATGAAATAACTGATGGCTTATCATATATCCATTGTGATAAATATTATCAAAGTTATGTTAACTGTAATCACTCGATTACTAGTGATTTGAGAGTTGGGTTAATAAATGGTAAAACGACTAAACTGGTAACTTATGGACTATTAAATTTTTGAACTTGTTTTCATGGTTTAGTCTACCCATTTTGGGGCTAACTTTTAGCAGTTTTTATGCTTATTCCAAAAGTTATAAACATTCGCATCCCTCCTAATAAAAGAATTGACCAATTTTCAAGTACTAGTTTACAAAAAAAAAAGGGGGGGGGGGGGGGGGGGGGGGGGGGGGGGGGGGGGGCTTATTCCAAAAGCTGTTCAACAATCCAAAACTTATTAAACAACTAGAAGGTGCCCGCGCGATGCGGGGGCGGATTGTTGGGGTGAAGAGGAGGGAGGTGGGGTGGTGGAAAGTGGTTGTTGAGGTGGTTATAAATTGTTGGGGGTGGTTGTTGAAGTGGTTATAAATTGTGGGGGTGATTGTTAGGGGTGGTTGTTTCCATAATTAGTAATTAAAAGTCTGAATTTTTAAGCCTTTCTAATTATAGAATAGTCTCAAATACATTATATAGTAGTATAGATAGTGGGTTTTCAGCCTACAATTAAGGAGTACAGATACTGATCCGCGTGGTACATTATACTTGACCAGTATGTCTTCAGATAAACCAAGTATGCCAATCTTGTATGTTCCGGTGTCGGTTTTTCAGGATTATATGTACGTTGGGTTTTCAGCTCTCATTATATCTTCAGTTGGAGCTTTAGTACAAGCGGAAAAGCTGAGTCTTTGGATCTCAACAACCTCCCATCAATACCAGAAACAAGAAAGAATCACAGACGTTTAATAATCAGCCTTTCAAGCTGCTGTTTTTTTAGCTGTTACCATCATTGTCGTTGTTGGTATTGTTTCTGTGATCAAAAAAATAAAGAACTTCGATGAGATTGAGGAATGGGAGCTTGATGTAGGCTTACATAGATTAATAGATATTCCTACAAGGAGTTGAAGAAAGCTATAAAGGGATTTAGAAATGAAGGATTGCCTGGGCGTGGGGGTTTTGCCTAATTCTAAAACCCTAGTAGTGGTTAAGACGGGTTTCAAATGAATCACAACAGGGTATGAGGGCGTTTGGATTGTAGATCTCAACTATGGCCGCCTCCAACATAGAAATTTGGTTTAGTTGTTGGTTGGTGTAGAAAGAGAGAAGATTTGTTTCTTGTATATGAATTCATGGCTAATGGTCGTCTAGATAAGTATATTTATGATGATCCTGAACTTACTTTAACTTGGGAAAAACGATTCAAGGTTATAAAGGTTGTAGCTTGTGGATTGTTGTATTTACATGAAGAAAGGGATCAAACAGTGCTTCATAGGGACGTTAAAGCATGTAATTTGTTGTTAGATTCAGAGCTAAATGGATGTTTAGGTGATTTATTTTTTTTGGGTGCAAAGGGTGAACTTGTATTATTAATTATCAAACATTTTACAACCATTTAAAACATAACTGAAAGGACATGCCCAGTCAGAAAGGACATGCAGTCAGTATTCACAACAGACAATTCAAAGCTCTAACAGATATCGGATAACACTATCTATTCTAATATCTCAGACAAGCTATACTAAAGCTGATTCAACAGACCAATAGAACAGATTCCTCATCTGCACTTCTTCCATCATAAGAACAGCAGCAAGATCACTCAAAATTCACCCATAATGCACCTATACAATAGCTCCATAACTACATTCCAATCCATCCCTCACCCAAGATCATTAAACGCACATCCACAATAATCAAGGGGAGAAAATGGATATGCATCATTATGAAAGCTATAGATCCTATTCCTCTCCAATCAAGGGCTATATTAGTTATCTACATTTCCATCTCAGACAAGCTAAGAGGCATCAATAACTAGGAAGTAGGAACACACACCTTGATTGAGTACCATCCAAACCTCCTATAGCAATGTATAGATTGGACCAAGTAGGTTCATCTTTCACTCCTCACTATTCCAATCAACAGACATTGTCCACCAAACTCACTTACCCTTCACAGAAGGAAACCTACTTTATGGACCTAATAATTCATAAACTGATGTAAAACTAATCAACATAACAATACCTAACAAAGGCCAACTGATATCTTATTTAGTTTACACAGTAATGAACTATAAAAGACCAAGATACAAGGCCATCCTCTGTAGTGACTAGTGAGTTTAAAATACTCAGGCATTTTGTTAAAAGTGGATCAAAATACCTGAATTTTGGTAAATAACCATAATTGCAGAGTTATCTTGAACCTCAATTGTCTGCTAAGGATGTCATTTTGAAGGATTGTCAATTATTCTTCAAATAAAACACTGATCCAAACATAATGGAAGTCAAAACCATTGTTGTGAAACCATTCCTTCTGGACCAAAACTGCAGCAACACCATTTAAACTGACAGTTGTAAGAGCCAAGCAGGAAACTACATTATGGTAGGTACTATCCTTCCAGCTTGGACCATCTATAACACCATTCATGTTTAGGTGATTTGGGGTTGACTAAGTTATGTGAACATGGATCAAACTTGAGCATAACTAAAGTGGTGGGCACTTTAGGTTATTTAGCTCCTGAGTTGACAAGAACAGGTAAGCCCACCACAAGCTCAGATGTGTTTGCTTATGGAGCTTTGTTGTTAAAGGTGGTGTGCGGGCGACCAACACCTACTGAACCAAAGGCGTTGCCTGAGGAGCTCATTTTGGTGGAATGGATGTGGGATAAGGGACTAAAGAGGCAGTTCTTGAGGTAGTTGATTCACGTTTAAAAGGCAAATTCGATGGGGTTGAGGTTTTGGATATTAACTGGCTAATGTGTTCTAGTAATGCACCTTCAGTACAGCCCACTATGAGGCAGGTTGTTAGGTACTTGGAAGGGGAGATTCCCTTTCCTGAAGGTTTGGCTCTACCGTGTGAGGCCAGTGAGAAGGGTACTCACGGGTGGGTTTTTGAGGATTATGTGCATTCTTATCTATCTTCCTCTATTCTAGACAAGCTAAGCAATTGATCAGTGGGAGTTGAGGAAGAGTATGTTGATGTTGAAGCAGGTTTTAGTTCAACACACTTGATCTCCAGCAAGGAGGAGAGCAAGTTAGAATTTACATTTTCTAATTTTTTGGGCCTGTTTTGATTTTTTCTTCTTCAAGCTTTAAGTTGTGTAGATTGCTGTATGTAGTAATGTAACTGGTGGTGATTTTTTTTTTCGTTGCCAGAATCAAGGATTTTATCTAATATCTATCCCTCTTCTAAATACGCATTCAAGGGACATGTAGGGGGGTCTTTTTTTTGGTTAACGCAATGGTATATGGCATTGGAACAACATTTACTGATTTACATCACAAAGAAATAGGTGATCAGTTTCTGACAGAATATCATGTCCATTACTAAGAATAAAAAAGTACAAAAATAAACTAACTAAGCTTACCTATAGTTGTACATTATTTTCACCATTTTCATCTTCACCATCTTTCAACCCATCAAAAATTTCTTGATCACCAAACCCTGCACAGAGAACACCGTAAATAAAGGCCTAAGAAATTAACACCTTTCTAAAAGTAAAGAGAGCATAAACTATTGGCATGCCGTGATTCAACGGTTTATTTATATTACTAATATCAGAAACTCACACGCACTGCCTAAAATTATGCAGCGACTACTTTACATTTGTTCCTCTTTAAAATTAACAAAAGGTTGAATAAACATTACATGTACCTTCACCAAGGTCTTCAATATCATCAACTTGGGGTCCTAATGGGGGCTCAACTGTCATCCAATCTGACATATCAACATCATCTGCGTGAATCTCCCTCTCTGTTACCCATGCCTCAACCGACTTGATGTTGTCATAAGAAAAAGGATCAGGATTATCCTGCTCTTTGTTCATCAACCTAAAACATCATTTTTATTCAGATTATTTCCTATATAAAAAGATACACTGAAAAAACCATAGTTTTTGTATAAAAGATTGCAAGAAGCATTTGTCACTTACATTTGCTTTAATCTCATGTTATATTTAACAAATACGATATCACTCAGCCTCTGGTATTCCACATAATTCTTTGTTTCATGCATCTGTTGGAAAGGGATCTTGTTTGGCATACACCGAACCAAACTGCAAGTTTGACTGAGAATACGAATGGCGAAACGAGTCATATTTGGACAAGCCCCTCCATATGTTGACCACCATTCAGCTATGCCAATCAACAGATTAGATAAAATTAGTCTAATGACAGCTTAAAACACCATATTGTTACAGAAAACATATGCTTTTAAATATAAACAGCAATCTTATGGGTTACCAGGAAATAGTGTATTTCTGCCTCTTATTGCAATTTTCCTTCCAAAATCACCCGCAGCTTCACGATAAGAAGCTGTCTCTCTCATAATTTTATCTTGGATTTTAGTGTCGGGAATCAACTTTTCAACACAATCATAAACCGATAACCTGATCTGATAATGTATATCTTCTTCAGTACTGTAAAAGAACTTTGGATTTAGATAAAAACCAGCCATGTGAAGAGGGTGACGATGAAGTTGTCCCCACCTATGATCTATTATGTTCCAATAAACCATATAGTTTTTCTTATCGACAAGTTCTTTCTTAATTGCTTCTTTTGTCCGATACACCCCTGCATAAACATAACCCATCCCTGGTGTCTTTTTACCATTAACAATTCGCCGAAGCCTTAACAAAGGATCTGTTAGTTGGGTGATTACTGAACACATGGACCAAAATAACGGATTGCTGATATCATCCAAAGTAGGGCATCCCTCTTCGTTTTTGGAGTACCTACATTCCATCCACTCGTCTGAGGCTACCATGGATTGGAGGTTGTGCTTTACACTTACCATCCGCTTCAGAGTTAAGAAATCTGTTGAAGAACGCGTGGGACCCACTACAACAATGTCAACTCCAAAAGTGTACCTTCTCATCATATTTAAAACAAGGCTATGACTGTATATGAATCTTGATATTGATCTCGCCTGTTCAAGTACCGAACTTATCCATTCAAGTTCCCTAAAATCCTCTAATATTAAATCAACACATTCCGTCGCACACGGAGCCCAGAAAATAGCAGGGAAATAATCAGCAATTTGTTTCCCTACTTCAACATAACGCGCTTCATTATTAGTAATGATTTGCAGCACATTTTTCACTCCAACTTCTTCAACAACCTCCTTAAACAAACTCAACAAACCTTGTGTCGAATCCAAAATATTGGTTCCATCAACAGACCTCAAAAACACCAGCCCTTGAGGACAATAAACTGAAAAATTCAAAAACATTCTACCATTTTCCGATCTACATTCATCAACTAAAACAGAACAAGCGGTCTTACCCAAAGTCCCCATACATTGATCAACATCACTTCTCACTTCCTGAACCACATTCTTCAAAACCCATCCTCTCATATCATGATACGTAGGCCCCACAACACCCGAACCTTGTGATGCAATCGCATCAATCATAGGCTGGAAATGCACAGAATTCACAGCATCCAACGACGCACCAACATCAATCAAAAACCGCCCAATCGCTAAACTAACTTGATGATTCCCATTCACATTCACATTCACCCTTTCCGCATCATCATCACCATAGTCATCATCACCCGCAACAACTAACCCACCCGACCCTTTTCTCACTCTCCCCCCTTTCTTCCTCCTACCTACAACTACACTCGCCGTCTTATCATTACTCACCACACTACCACTCGGGTCAACACTTTCATCAACCGTAACCGGAAGCAAAACAACTTCATTACCATTACCATCATTACTATCATTAATATAATTCAAATCAAATGAATCAGTTTCGTTAGGGGCCAACAACTTTTGTTTCTTCTTTCTATTCTTAACAATGCCGTGGCCGTTTAAACTGTGGTGCATTAGCAAGCGAACATCGGGGTGAACGTGTAAACAGGTGCTGCCATTACCTTTGTGACCAGCTAAATGTTCCTTAATCCTATGAATACCACCACCTTTAAACATTTTACCACAGTAAATACACTTGAGCTGAACCTTACCATTAATCCTACTTTTGTACATTTCACAATGTTTCCATGCTGGGTCATGTTTTTTGGGATTTACTGCTACTTGTTCCAAATCCATTATATAATGAATCCTATGACTAATTGTTCACTAATTACTGTTACAATACAATTTTATATAACTGGAATTGTAATAAAGAAACACTTACAGTATAATTTTTTTGAAATTGGTCGCTGAAAATTGGGTGAGAACCGAATTGAGAGGGTTAATAAGAATATAAGATGAGTATATGGGCGAGATTAAATAACATCAATGTTTTTGTATATTGACTAGTCAACAATAATCTTTAAATATCCGCTTAATAAAAAGTATGTTATATTACGTATTATTTTAAGACTACTAAAAATAAATTTTTAATTATAACAAATAAAACTAAAAAAATACTGATCATCTAATATAATTAATACACTATTAAAAACACCTTTTCATAAAAAAATACAACTATTTAACAATAATGTACAATATGATTAAGCTTTCAAAACATAAATATAAGATCCAGTAGCCCAAAACAAAAATTCAAGATATTCATCGACGCAAGTTTTATTATAGGATATCTGATGCCGCATCACACGGTACCTGGTAGTAAAACTTAATCTTAAAAAAAAAAAAAAAAAAAAAAAAAAAAAAAAAAAAAAAAAAAAACTTTGAAGGTGTTTCATGAATACTTTTAAATAATGCATACAACTTTTCTCCAAATAGTATAAACTTATAAATCATAAAAAGTAACAAACTCATCTTATGTCAGAATTTTTAAAATAAAAAAAAGAAAAATAATAATAATAAAATAAAAATAAGTAGAAGGGCCTTTATGTGACTTTGTTTATTGGAGTTTTAAAAGAGTTTTAAGTTTTTAAAAATTTACATTCGCCACTTAAATATTAACTTTTTAACATATTAAATAACAGTCTTTAATGTAATTTTACATCTTCAATACTTACATATGTTGCATAAACTCAACATTTAAAGTTATAAATAAGTTTAAAATATTTGATATTTACATTTGTCGCATGAAACTTTAAGTTTAACATATTAAATACTCCTTAATATTTTATAATAAAAATATAAATCTTAAGATGTATTTGTGGCATGAAACTCAAATTTTTATTATTATATTTATATTTTAGTATAACTTTATTACTATATGGTTTTTATTTACTTATAAAAAGAATTTATTATCTACTTTGCATTTATTACATGAAACTCAATTTTTATAGATATAAATATATAGAATATATATGTTCATACTTTGTCCTAACCTCAGAGTTATCTAGTTATCTAGATCGCTTTTAGCATGTAATAGCCGATATGTTTTTGGTTGATACTTAGTACTTAGTAGTGACATATATGGGAAGTCGTGTACTATCGACCGATTACAACTACATCGGCCTGGCCATATATTGTTTCTCTATTTTATTTAGTATGATATATGCTTAAAAACTCAGTTGAAAACCTTGTGTACACGAGATATGCTCGATAAAGCTACATTGTGTATGTATTTTGATAATAATAATAATGTTAATTATGTAAACTCTTTTAATGACTGGTGCTTGATTAGATACCTATACATGAATAGGAGTTAGGGATGTTGTGTGTTTGTTTGATAAAGTGAAAAATGAAAAAGGATTAGCTTCATTATATAGGTGATCTTTTCTTATCCAACAAGAATTCTTCCATCTTTCATTCTTCCCATATGATCATTTTAGTTTACATTCTTAGTTATATCTTTTATAACTCATTGCCCGCTTGGTTCAAAGTGGGGAAAGGGAAAAGGAAAGGGAGTGCAAAGGAATGAGTGAGGTGGGTAATCAATACCTTACCCTCTAATTTACTCTATAATGGTTGATTACCCACTTTGGGGTAATCAATCCCTTTGCACTCCCTTACCAAGCACAATATAATGAGGGAGTTGGGCTCTTTTGAATACCTTACCCATTCCCCACCCTTTTAAACCCTCCACCAAGCACCCCCTTAATTAAGCCCGTTAATTTGGTTATCTCTATATCCTCTTATTTAGTATCTGCATAATAAATATTCATTCTCATTTGTGATATACCGGTGTGACCTTTTAGGCTTTATTTACCGGACGTGATTCACTCATATATTATTAAGTATATAAATATATAATATATGTACAATCACTAGTTAATTACGGAGTAGTATTATACTTTTAATGATGTACTTATTATTAAGTTGTTATTTCTGTTTTTATGATACATATTATTTGAAACAAATGATTGTAGATAGCTTACTACACTAAGTTAACTTTTATATTTTTAATGTATGTATAGAAGTATTTCAGGTGATAAGTGCATCATTTCATGGGTTGCAAATCATCATCCATATTTGTTATTTGATGCACTAAATATTCATATCCATATCCACTATTCACCCATCTAGTACCATCTGTTCATCCATGTAAAAGGACTAATAGTTCTTTCATTTTTATGTTTCTTTATATCTTACCTTTTGGAAGTTGGGTTTATGCATTTGTTTCTTAAAAACTAGTTGCAAATTAGTATTAACTCTAGCAATGTTAGAGAT
Organism: Artemisia argyi; assembly: GCA_030686995.1. Lineage (NCBI taxonomy): Eukaryota > Viridiplantae > Streptophyta > Magnoliopsida > Asterales > Asteraceae > Artemisia > Artemisia argyi. The sequence continues at coordinate 55,223,507 of CM060685.1, forward strand.
AAAATTGTCATTTAGTATATTTTAAGTCGAGGAGGGATGTAATGTGGTAAACATTTAGAGGTCGTTAGACAAAATAGAATGATTTAGTGCTGAATCATTTATCGTCCTGAATGATTCAAATGCTTTGTATGAAATTGGTTATGAATCAAAATAGAGCGTTTGTTAAACTGTTTTGAATGAAAGATTTTAAGGATATAAAATTACCATTTTAACTATATGTATAATCCGAAACTACTTGTAATGAATAAGACATAACTACATTCATAGTTCTAAGAAAAATGCTAATTGAAATGGTAATATCAACTTTAATATTTTCTTTCAAAATTTTTGCTGTAATTGAGATATATTTCATGTACTATTTATACAAATCGATTTAAGTCATTTTCTTAAATGCTAATTGAAATGGTAATATCAACTTTAATATTTTCTTTCAAAATTTTTGCTGTAATTGAGATATATTTCATGTACTATTTATACAAATCGATTTAAGTCATTTTCTTAGTGGATGTTTTTAACTTACATCATTAAAGAGAATGAGTTAAATAAATGTAAATTAAATTTTTTTTTGTAGCGCATGAAATTGATAAAACCAATTCGGGAACCTGAATTATATATAAAATGGCAATATTAGGAAAACTTTGGTGTTGAATGGTATTGCTTGCTCACCATCCAGAATGGATAAGAACCAATAGGAATCATTCAGCGTATGAAATTGTTGCTAACAAACAACCACATCTTTGACCAATTTAGATTTGTCCTCTTAATTACACCATTCAAAGGCTATCAAACATCCCCTCTTCCAATATATTCTTGATAAAGTGTCGAATGAATAAAGTAAGTGCATCACATGAAGTATCTTGGATACATTAATGTCTATACCTTTACCAGGGGCGGATTCAAGTGTTGAGTTTGGGGGGCGGTGCCCTCCACGATTCGCCGAAAAATCCATATTTTATTGTAAAATTTTTTTTTTTTTTTTTTTACCTTTTTATTTAAGTGCACCCTTTCAAAAAATCAAATTGCCCCCATCTTGAAACCAAAAATGTAAAAACCTTAGTTTTTAGTGAAAAAAAAAAAAAAAAAAAAAAAAAAAAAAAAAAAAAAAAAAAAAAACTTGCCTCCCGCCATCTAAAATCCTGGATCCGCCACTGCCTTTTAGTTATAATTCTTATTTTATTCAATTTCAACTTAAAGGTATACTAACAAATCTACAACAATTATGTCTGTTTAGCCATAACGATATTATTATCCCAAAATCCAAAGTGGCACAATTTAAAAATGATCCCCTTTAGTTTGTGGCATTTTTAAAATCCAGCCGTTTGTTTGGAATAGCATATTCACATTTTGGACTACCACTAAAACAAACACCACAAGTAAGACAATTGTCTCAAAATTCCACAACAAAAATTATAGAAACAAAGACAAGATTTTAACCTATTTCACAATTTCACCTTTGTCACTTTTGATGGCCATTAATCCAAAGATCTCGTATTCTTTCCTATCATTTTCATCATAAAGATCCACCAATTGATAAATCATAAGATATGGATAAGAATATAAGATATTCATAAGTAGAAAAAATACTCAAAAAAAAGTTTTGAATAAAAATAGTTATCTCATGAATGAAAAAAAATGGAAAAAATAAAGAAACAATATTCAACCTGATACATAATTTCTAAGTGAAATGTTTACCATAACCTTTACCTAAGGAGAAAAATATACAAGAAGGTAATGAATCCAAGTCAATCTACCAATACCATGTAATGATTCTATTACAAATTTACAATATTGTTGGTCAATTTATACTCGTAATATGTTAGTTGCACTCTTTTAGACCAATGAATATAAAGTGTTTGCATTGTACAAAGGGGACAAAACACATTGATAGAAAGTGACATATTGATCGAAATATTACACCAAATACAACAATTTGCCATTGTTATTAACACCCAACATTTGGAAGTCCCTAGTGATAGCCGGCACACTTTTGTAACCTTCATTTTCATATATACGCCAATCGAACGTTGTTCAACAAATCTTTCTTCATTTTGGTTTCCAATTTCCTCTCGAAAAACCAACAAAAACGAGACCGATACAAGCATCTTAGCACAAGATCATGGATAGGTTGATAAGCTTAGAGCCATCTAGTGTGGTTGCAATACGTATCGAACAAGGCCAAAAATGTTATGGTCAAGTCACGTTGAGAAATGTTATGTACACAATGCCCGTAGCTTTTCGTTTGCAACCAATGAACAAGGCTCGTTACACCATTCGTCCTCAATCCGGGATCATATCTCCTTTAACGACACTTGTCGTTGAGATCATTTACGAGTTTTCTCAAGGTTCTAGTCTCCCGGGGTCGTTTCCTTATTGTGAGGACTCATTTCTATTACATAGTGTAGTTGTCCCAGGAGCCGCGGTTAAAAATCCCTCATCTACTCATGACTCGGTCCCTATCGATTGGTTTACTACACGGAAAAAGCAAGTGTTTGTTGATAGTGGTATTAGAGTCATTTTTGTTGGCTCAATGGTGATAACTAGGCTTGTAAAAAACGGGTCTATGAACGAAATAAGGGACGTGTTAGAAAAAAGTGATCCGAGTTGGAAGGCAGTCGACTCGGTTGACTCTGAAGGTCAAACATTACTCCATTTGGCGATTTCACAAAGCCGACCTGACCTAGTTCAAGTACTACTTGAATTTGAGCCAGATGTTGAGGCTCGAAGTAGGTCAGGAACGACACCACTTGAGGAAGCAGCAGCTTCAGGTGAAAATTTAATTGTTGAGCTATTGTTAGCTCATAGAGCTAGTACCGAGAGGTCTGAGTCATCCACATGGGGCCCACTTCATCTCGCTGCTTGTGGGGGCCATGTGGATGTTCTGAAGCTCCTTTTACTAAAAGGAGCTAATGTGAATGCTCTTACAAAAGACGGTAACACCGCTTTACATCTAGCAGTGGAGGAACGGAGACGTGATTGTGCTCGATTACTATTATCCGGTGGAGCCAACCCTGATATCGAAAATGTAGCCGATAACGAGACCCCGTTGCATATAGCTTCGGCTCTTGGAGATGACAATATGGTCAAATTCTTACTACTTAAAGGAGCTAATAAAGACATCCGAAACCGATCAGGAAAAATGGCTTATGAAGTGGCGGTTGAGCACGGCCACACAAGACTATTTGACTCACTTAGGCTCAGTGACCGGTTATGTATAGCTTCAAGGAAAGGCGAAGTGAGAACCATAAACCGGGTTCTCGAAAGTGGAGCTGCCATCAATGGTATTGATCAGCATGGATGGACAGCTTTACATCGAGCATCTTTTAAGGGCTACACTGATGTGGTTCGGATATTGATTGAAATGGGTGTTAACATTGATGCAAGGGATGAGGAAGGATACACGGCTATGCATTGTGCGGTTGAGTCTGGAAATGCTGATGTGCTTGAATTGCTAGTGAAAAAAGGGGCAGATGTAAAAGTCAGAACCAACAAAGGTGTAACCGCGATGCAAATAGCTTATTCACTAAACTATGCAGGAATTACGCGAATACTAATCAATGGAGGCGCAAATAAGGATGAAATTAAGAATGTTAGTAAAAATTCAATGGTGTTTGGGAATAAAATCGGCAGGAGGGGATCTGATAAGGGTATCGGTTCTATAAAAAAGAAGACTACACGAGCACAAGCACATCGTGGTAGTTTTGAACGATCTGCTTCACCGTTGGCTATGGTTTAGTTAGCCCAAAATTACTTATAATCATTTAGTTTTGATAATTATTGGCTGTAGTATAGTATTTGTCCTAAAATTCTATAGGGTTATATTGTAAGATTATTACTTTGGTGGTTAATATGATAAAGAAGTGAATGCTAATGTGAAGATAAGTAACAAGAATGCATTTAATCACCATTACACCAGGTTATAATTTTAAAATACCTCACGTTATGAGTTTGAGAAACTTTGAACACACACAAGCCAACGCCTAGTTAGTATAGACTAGTACACATGTTACCAGAGCTTGTCATTTTATGGCCAAAAACTAGAATAATGATTTTCACTAATGACAACCCACTTTCATTTCAACTTTTAAGAAAAAGTTACCGGAAACAATTGATTACCATTAATTTTTTTGAACATCAACAAACTCACAATATATACACAAATTTATTTTACATATCCTAAACAAGACTTAAACCTACTACTATTTGGTTGAAAAGTTTCTCACACAATAAGGAGTTAGGGATTGCTCGACATCTGGACTTGGTCAAGATGTCAATTATCAGACAATATGTAGTCAAGATACACAAAAATAAACAATGTTTGGGCTGACACACAAATCGAACAATAAAGCAACGGTGTCTTTCTTTGGCTAAACCTACTCCAATCTGGATAACAAATCAGATTTATGATGGCAAAATCCTAATCCAAATTCTGATGGACATGAGATTTTGCCCTACATCACAAAACATTTGATGCAGTAGTAGACAAAATCATTTCACTGGTTAATGAAACATGTTGAAAAGGTAATATGCAAAGTATTAAACAGAGCATGGGAAACTACACCACAAACCATCATCGTTGACCCCTCCGTCATAAAAACGACGATACTAGCACCACTAAGACATACAAACCAAGGTGGTATGAAAGAGCTAACTCACACAAGAAACAACATTATAACAGCGGGTCGAAGACCATCGTCTAGGTAACACCCGCAGTTCTGATCAGACATAACAAGTTGATACAGAGATCATAAGTGTCCGCAGTTCTGATCAGACATAACAAGTTGATACAGAGATCATAAGGGTAAAGCAGAAGTTTTCAGATGAAAAACAATAGTAATGTTATTCACATAATCTCTAGGGACTAGGATTCCATACAAAAGCACTGGACTGCAGGAAGTACAAACCTATTCCATCATTGGGATTGATCCACCAGCTTGCAAGATTTGTTGCTCCAACTGATGATAAGACAATAAAAGGGTAAATTTCTATGTTCTATCAGCAGGAATGAAGAAAGTAGCATCACTATAAGCATGCAGAATTTGCCATCGAACAAAGGCAAAAATGTATATATCTATGTTTATGAATAGTAGAATTACCCTGAACAAGGCTTCCAGTTTGCTCCTAACATTAATGTATTCATGTTTTAATTGCTGCTGACACCTCAAGCACCTGCCACATGAGCCATTTACACAAGTGATTATTAGTGGTAACAAGGTTGAAATTCCAATTTGGAATGGGTTCGATTACACAAAAACCAGGAAATGTACTATTTAAGTGTAGGGTGTGCATAATCTGGGTCAACCTGAAAACCCCACTGATCTAATAAAAACCGGGTAATTTAGGGAGTCCAAGATCAGGTTAAACCATATTTCTGTTCAGGTGATTCCTTTAATTTCAACTTTGGGTACTCTTATTCAAGACCCGGCTGAACTTCCAAATTAGAACCTCAACTAAACCTTTAACTAGAATTTAAAAGGCCTCTCAACCTTTTGAATAACATTTCTAAACATCCAAATACCCCAAATAAGTATTATATAATTTAACAAATCGTGAGAATTTGATCAAAACGAGAAATTGAAAATGACAAAATTTGGAGAATTTGGTCAAACTATGTAATATAGTGCAAGAATTTAGTGACACCAGTGAAAAACAAGATGCAGACAAAGTTCAATCGTTTTTGATATCTATATTCTAGAAGTACAAGAACTGCTGTATATCCAAAAAGAAACGGGTAAACAGATGAGGTTTTCCAAGTTCAGGTTAGTTGGAGAGGGCAAGTCTTTGACTCAGATGTAAGTGGCCTAACTGAGGTATCCCCATGACCATTTCCGACCCTTCCCCTGGCCACCCAAATGTGTACCTAGTGAGGTTTGAACTTTGAACCCTAGACGTCTTACACCAGGCCATTTGGTGATTGTTTGTATATCCAAAAAGAATCAGTTACAAAAATATTCAGAGAAGTACTTGGCAATTTGGCAAATAAAGTTTGACCATCAAAATCATATGTGACTAACAGGTATAAAATGAGCAGTATTTGTGGATCAGTGGCGTCCTTAGATTAAAAGGAGCACAAAGTAGAAAACTATCATCTGCTTGAGATTATATGTATCTAAAAGACATCAAAAACTGGAATTTTCAAGACCAGAAAATTGCATACCACATATATTATAAGAACCATAACCATGGAGCTAGAAATATGTCCTAACCTTTATAATCCTAACAACGCTACTACATCTTAGAGCACAAAAAACATTGTCACATAATTCAATAAACCTTGGGGGGGGGGGGGGGGGGGGGGGGGGGGGACCCATTGAATAATAACCAAGTTTATACTTGAACTAAATCTAAAAATCAAGAGTATTATCTTCAAATTTTGAGTATCCAAAATGTCACGGGTACTACTGTACGTGTAACGTATTCCAGCAGATTGAATATAAAAACATGTATCTTATACACTCAGCAAATCATCAGATTAAGTGTCCAGAAGCACAAGCACTTTTGTGTCCATCACATAATCATTGCATCCACCGGAACCCCGCCCGTTGCCACCTCTAACTGAACCATGGCGTAACCAATAGCAAATGGGTAATATTATTGGATAGAAAGGCAAATTGCACAAAAAAGTGAACATACTCTACACACATTCCCACTTTACACACCTTTTAAAACAACCTAAAGTCTATATTTTAAGTTTTAATTGATTCAGGTATCAACTTGCAGTATGAGACATTAACCAGTCGCTTAAAGAATAAAAAACATTGTTGAATTCCACCAGCTTGGTCTTCCCCCTTTTGTCCCTAATTGTTTTATTCCTCAACTCTTTGTCACTCATCAATGGAAATATAAAGGCATAATATGGTGCTAAATCATATAGATTGGACACTGATCTCGAACTGGTTTACAAACGTTGACGCAATCCTGATTGGCACTTAAGGGGGTTTAGGGTTTTGGCTTTTATCAGAAGTCTGGTTCCTATAAGGGGGTTGGCAATGGGTCATTCACCATCTCTCCCATCATTCACTCATTCACCCACTTTTTCCATCATTCATCCTTATTTTTGTTGGCAATGGGTCATTCACCCTTCACTCAAATGAAGCTTCATGCAAACGGACAAAAAAGAGATACCAACGTTCGAAAAGATGGCTCATCCCGTGAATGAAACTTTCATGCAAATGATCCATCATTTGCGGTACCGAGCACATGGCGGCGGTGTTCCCGCAAATGATCCTTCCCGTACCGTGCCTTCATTCATGTGCTGCCAACCCCCTAATGAAGATGGCATTCATGATTTTTCTGTCTAGCTAAATAAGACATACCATGTGTCAATCTAATGTTGAGTTGCATTGATATATTAGAAATAACTTCTGACCTCTGACCGCTACACTACCTCTTTGATGGTCTATATGAATAAAAGTCCCGACCGAGTGGTCACAAATTCAGTTTTTGGTTTTGAGCGGATTGGTAATCTGCCAAAAACCACCCACAAAAACTTCTTGTGTTAAGTTTGCCAGACTTAATCCCATTTTACAAAAATATTACTGTACATTATTTGACCAAGTGCATATTTCAGAGAAAAGTCGAAGATGCCTTTTAGCAACAATATAAAGAGTTATGAACTATTTCACAGTGTTGTAAAAATCGGCCATGGCGGCCGATATGGCGGCACCATGGCAGATTTCGGTGGTCCACCGCCACGATATTTCCCATATCGGTCTAACTTGGCGTTTTTGGTCAAAATTGGAGCTTGGCGGTCAAAATCGGTCAAAAATCGGCCTTGCTATATTTACAACCTTGCTATTTCACCGGGTAAAACCGATATGGCGGATTTCGGGGGTCGACCGCCACGGTACCGCCGAGCGATATTTACAACCTTGCTATTTCACCGGGTAAAACCCTTTACCCAAAAAGTCTTATGAACCCAAACCAACATCGTTATTTTTTGTACCTATAAGAATACGTAAATTGGTGAGCTAAAAATACTGCAACTATCACGGGACGGGCATAGTGCATATTGATTTCTATTTTGATAACAAGTAATATACTTGAACAAAAAGTTAATAATGTTTCTCCTATTCTCAAATTGTGGAGGTCCAAAACAATGAACTACCACAGCAAAATTACACGTAGAACCCAAAAGTCAATACAGTTTATCATCATAATTGGAGAATCAGTAAACATATGGGTCAATGAGAAAGTTACTCACCCGTCAAGGTTTTTCTCCTCACAGCAGTTTCTGAAGAGAACACACACGCTCGTGACTCGTTGTGCCCCTATGCTGTTATAACAAATTACCAAAGAGCACAAAAAACTTTCAATTTTGTTTATTAAAATGGTAAACATTGCAATCTATATGGTAACAAACAAACAGGCTCATTTCATCAGCATACTGAAACTTTTGGTCCAAAAAAGGTTTATTGACGAAAGCTGACAAATAGATCTGATTACACAGTATAATACCTGGAACTGCTACCCTTAAACTGATGAACATGAGAATCAACCTGTTTATAGTCCACAATATTCTGTTGACTTTTTTTGACAGTTCAAAACAAAAAGATTATGATAAGAAACTGCTAAGATACCTCAAGAAAAAGAACGATGAACAGCACAAAAACGAGCTTACAGAGCGGTGGCCAAATTATTAAGGAGCTTTTCAGAGTCTTCAAAAAAAAGAGACACGACTTCAACCACGAAGTCAGGGTTGCTCTCATCTTGCAGCTTCTGAAGTTGTGTGAATTGATCATCGAGATACCCCTAACAACGCCCATAAATTCAAGTCAGAAATATCCATTAAGATATCAGATAATTCCTAGTTTTCCCGGATGAAACCCAAAAACATGAAAAAGATTCTAAGGTTTATGTAACATTTACTATCATTTTAAAAGAGTTTACAAACCTCATTATACAGAGATGTTGTGTACTCGATAAACTGTCTTTGCAATTGAGCGACAGCAGCCATGGATTCTTACTTTTTTAAAGAACACCGGTTATTCTTTATCGTTCTCGATATGAAAGCTTATCTGCAATATTAGCAATACCATCAGTCATATCATATATGCACTACATATACATAAACATGTGCATACATATAACATACTGAAGACATGATGATCTAAAGGTACAGATAGAAAAAATAGCACTGACATACCAAATCCACATAACTATTGGTTTATGTAGATGCATATACATGCATACATATTTACATAAATACACACTTTTTACTTGAAACGTAAAGGTATGGACTTAATGATCGGACAACTCTTATTAACTTACCAAAATGAGAGCAATAATACAGCTCATTTATCAGCTCCAAATAAATGCACATAAATACATACATACACTTATATATATGTCCCATGTCCGTGGGACCGGTTGGTGAGGGTTCCACCCCGTGGCATTTAAGCTCAATGGCTGAGAAAACATCAGTGCTAACTTACGTAAAGGAGTGAACGGGATAACAAGTCATTATTTGGTTTGTTTTAAAAAAGTTTTCCCAAATAAGAATCTTTTTGTTGCCAAAAGTGATGCAAGAACTTAGCTTTTCTACAAGATCACATTCAATTCCCTTATATCATAACGCCACCATTGATTTAATAGTGGGACACAAAACCACATTTAATGGCTTTTAGCATTTTTGAATAATTCTATGATTCCAAACTGAAAGACTATTTGGTTTTTTATTCAAATTATCGTGTCATTGGCCGTATCTATTCTGTGATAATGTTAATAATCAGACCAAAATCAAATATTTAAAGCTACATAAGCACATGGGATTCGTTAATGAAAAGAGGAAAGATCATACATCTTTGAAAAGCATATTTGCTTGAGTTATTAATTAGCAGAAAATCAAATGATGTACTTCCCACATAGGAAGAATCAATATTAATTATTATTGAATAGGAGATGAGATAATATTGGGTCCCACACATATCAGGATAACAACCAAGAAATCAATCAAGCTTAGAAGACACTCATTTTATTTATTTCCCCTTTTTGGTTTCCGTTTACAAATTCGACATTATAAATCCGTTAGATCAAATCGTTCCAGAAAAAGATGGAACACTACTCAATTTTTCAGTTTCAGGATCGTACACAATACTTTTTCACAAACAAAAGATTGAAAAAATGAAATTTTAAGAAACTATACTAGCTTAAAGTCAAAACTCAAAAGAGCTTTGAAAGTCCACTAAACCATGTCTAAAACTGAGAAAATCGATGGTTAAAGCTTCTACCACCCGCTAATTGACAAGAAACACATGCCACACAGACGACATCCTAAGCCAGAAATGAACATATAGTCATTTGAATTATGGTTACAAAAAATTGGAACAACACCATACCTACTAGTCAATAGCCATACCGTGAATAGAGCTGGCTGTTAAGACACGAACCTGTTAAGTTCGAACACGATAACAATTCGTGTCATTTTTTTGGAACACGAACACGACATGAAAATTAACAGACATGAACCTGTTAAAGGACCTGTTAACAAAAATACTAAATTTATACCAAATACATAACAAAACATCAACACCAAGTTTCTGCCGAGACTAAAAGGGTCTCGGCTTGGTTCTTTTCTCGCCACAGTCAACCATTAATCCAAATCCGCTCCCAGAAACAACCACAAGAACAAATAAACAACAAGAACAATAACAGCAGGAACAAATATCACCAAATCAACAACAAAAGAATGGAAACATCAAGTATACACAAACACGATACCATCTTAGTTTTCAAGTTTTTATTTATTTTTAAAATCTTAATAAAAATCACGCGTAAAACGCGTTTCCTACCTTTTCTTTATAGATCTACTGGTATATGGCGTCAAGAGTGGTGGTGTGATGGTTTCAGGCGGCGGTGGTGCAAGATAAGGGTGGTGGAGATCTCTTTTGGGCGCGTGTGGTATAGTAATGGAAAGAGGAGATGGAGTGGAGTTTATTTGTGGTGGTGGTGAAGTTGGGTGGCCGGCGGTGGTGGTGATACAGGTGGCCGGCGGCGGCTGAAGTGAGAGAGAGCGAAGACAGAGAGAAATAGAGAATATGAGAAAAGAGTAAAGTGTTATAGGGTTTACTTTTGAACATATATATATATATAACCTCTTAAGGTGTCTTAACATGTCTGGACCTGTTAAGACACGGAACCTGTTAATTTTATTCGTGTCTTAACAGGTCCGGACCTGTTAAGACACGAAACCTGTTAAGACCTGACATGAAACATGTTAAGAGCAGGTCGTGTCGTGTCGTATTAACAGATCCGTGTTAGAAATTGTCAGCTCTAACCGTGAACCCAGTAAGGTTTCAGGCAAACTAATTGAACCATAAAGTAACATCATTTCACATAATAGATAAGTGAAATGATGTCCTCACAAGAGGTCTAAGGTTTGAACCTCACTAAGTATCATCTTGGAGAAATGGTTGGGAAACAATCATGGGGTTGCCGCGGTTAGGCTGCGTACACATGAGTTAAGGATTCACCCTCCATGGGAGGGAAAACCTCATTTGTTTAGCATTTCACCTTATAAATAAGTAACTAAACATAAAAATTCGAAGGGTAAACGCTATAAATACTCTTATGTACTTCCCATCAGATCTCATTATGCTTCCTCTACAAAACATATTGTCATTTACATTAACATTGTTTAGGTCAACAGGTCATTATTCAGAACAGTGTAGTCAAAAGCGAGAAAAAGCGAGCTTTAAGCGAAGTGAAGCGCCCTAAAGCGCTTTGATTCTAAAGAAGCGAGGCGTTTTACTAGAGCGAGCAAAAGTGTTGTCAGGCGACCGAAAAGCGCTCGCTTTTTTGTATAATAGCTAGTTTTTAATTTTTTAGCTAATGAAGTTGTGCAACCAGCCCTAATCTTCTAAATTAGGTTAAATAATTACAAAACTAACCCTTTAGTAAATACCAACACTTATTAACAATTATTAAATACCGGCATCTACAAGTAGGACACTCTATGATGAATCCGACGAGGATCTTGTAGATGAAGATGATATAGTGGATATCGGAAACGATGGGAAAATAAGAAATGAGAACTTAGATGATTATTCTGAATAAAAATAGTAGACTTAAGATAATTATGTTTTTATTTAATCAATGTCTTCATACTAGACACTATTATATGCACAAAGGGTAAAAAGTTAACTGAAGCGCTTGCTTTTGTCGCTTATCGCTTTAGGGAAAGGCATGTCGCTTTGAGGTCGCTTTCGCTTTTAACTACCTTGATTTAGAACTACATCATTCTCATATGAAAAGACTAAAATGCCCTTTATATTCTTAACACCAGGGTTAATACTGCTAGTTAGAAAAACTTGAGGGACTATTTTTGTAGCTATAGTAATACCAGTCATTTTACTGAATGTGTATGAACGGAAATCAGTTGTATGGCCAAGCATATGCCTCATTTTATTTCTTTGTTACTTTAATAATTTCTTCAGTAAATCATATCCGGTCTCCTTCATGTTATTTCACGACCATTTTCATGTTTTCTGGCAACTCTCAAGATTAGAAATCAATAGCAACAACTAACTAATTTTAGTAACATGAAAAAAAAATCTAATAGTTACCTTAACGTGATTTTAATCAAATATATATGTAACCCACTTCGTTGGAAATACGGTATTGCCCGAATAAATTGAGGTTTTTGTCGGAAAAAATCGTTGATTGCCGAAAATATACATTTGTGAAGATAGTTGTTTTGACAACTGATTACAAATCTTTTACTTGACTAAGCTGCATTCTAGACTTGAATTTTAGTTAGTAACATTTCGAAATATTTAATTTGAGATAGTCGTTAGTTATACCGGAGACAAAACTAGAAGAAGGTGCGTACACTATTATTTTATTTTTGGACATGTGAGAAGATGGCCGCAACTTATGGTGTTTGGTCGGTTTAATAAACATAGAAGATGAAGATGTGAGGAATGACCAAAATACCCTTAACAAATCATTTCAGTTATTTATTATGAGAATTAATGAAGTAGAGAAAGCATACTGAGTTATAATGAAAGTGAGTATTTATAGCTTTTACCCAAATTCAAAACAAAAGTTAAAAACATAAGCATATAGCATTATAGCATTCTACAAAAGAGGATCTGGATAACGCTCTTAACTTTATAAGAATACTCTACTAAGAAATCATTTCTACCAAAATTTACACTAACAGATCCACAATTTCAGCCAAAAAAAAATACCACCCTTAACTAAAACAAGATAAACCCACAACATAGAACAACCAAATTCAAATAATACACTACAAAATAGCTAAAAAAAAGTTACTATCTTGTTTTTTTTTTTTTTTTTTTTTTTTTTTTTTTTTTTTTTTTTAGCTACTAAAGTAAGTTCCGAGATGGCAAAAAGTTACTTAGATCATTTCTACCAAAACTTATCCTAAAGATCTAAAAGCTCAACAAAAAGACATAGATTTCACTAAAACAAGATAAACCCACAAAACTAAACAACTAAATTCATACAACACAGTAAAAATTAGCTCTAAAAGACAAGACTTTATAGTAAAATAAACACATTTAAGCAATACCTAGATGAGATAAAGTTCTTAACTTTATAAAATTATTAACTTTATCTAAAGATCTCAATTCCAACCAAATGGGAAAAAGGGTAAAAAAAAGAAAGTTACCAAGATGGAATATTCCGGTGAAAGTAGGGTGGTCAACGGTGGATGCAGTAGAAACAAGAAACAAAACAGGCTGACATATAAAGGGATTATGTATTGGGATAATTCTTGATTTGCCCCACAAGTACAAATGTACTTACCCTTAGTACCCCACAAAAAAATTTTCTTCTTCAAATGCCCCAGAGGCGGAGGTTGCTTCAAAAACTTGGGCGGGATACATTATAATGTGACACTTGTCCCTAGTGGTGTCCCTACCATGTACCTTTATGGCAGATGTACTTTTTGGGCGATTGGGACCCACATTTCTTGGGCGACTTGTATTTTTTGTCTTTTTGTCAAAAAGTGTTAAATACATTTTTAGTCCTTGTGGTTTACTTTATATTTCATTTTTGTCTATATCAATAATCAGTGGTAAACATAACAGATCCAAAACCCAAATACATAAACACAAAAACACATCTCAATCTTCATCTTCATCAAAAGAAAGAAAACCATCTCCATCTTCTCTCCCTTCTCTCCACCATCGACACCACCAAAACTCAATCGCCACCACCACCACCAAAACTCCATCGCCGCCACCACCACCAAAATATGAATGGTTGGTGGTCTACTCTAATATATATAGTACTCATATTAACTGAAAGTGATTATCATCTTATCCAAAACCCATATCTACTCTAATATATATCTACTCAAATCAAAAACTTCATCACAAACCGATCTACAAACCGTTCTAAAACTTCATCATAATCACAAAAGATACGACCGAGATCCAGTAGTATCATCTTCTTGCATATCATCTTCTTGTTCATGTTCTCAACTTTTACATATCTTTTTTTTTTCTTTTTCAAGTCTAAGATCTATGATGGGTTTAATCTTTCGTGTTCTTGATCTATGGTGTTTGGATGGTGGTGTCGATAATGGTGGCGGATCTGTGGTGTTTGGATGGTGGTGTCGATGATGGTGGCGGATCTACGGTGTTTTGATGGTGGTGTTTGGATGGTGGTGTCGATGGTGGTGTTTGGATGGTGGTGGTGGTGGTGCTGCAAATTCTGGAAATAAAGAATGAATATATGCCTGCAAAATTAAATACGAATAAAAGTCTACACCAAAAAAGAATATTCAATCTTTATTCGAGAGTTTATGTGGTTTTGGTCAAAAACTTTTTTTTTTTGAAGAAGTAAAAAAAATAGTTTTCTTTGGATGAAGATATGTTTTTTGTTTTTTTTTTCTTTTTTTTGAAGAAGTAAAAAAAATAATACTAATACCTTAAGATTTGTGTAATAATAATAACAATAATAACCACATAGTTCAAAAATGAAATATCAAGCAAACCACAATGACCAAAATGTAGTTAATAATTTTTACACAAAAGGACAAAAAAATAAGTCGCCCAAGAAATGTAGACCCCAGTCGCCCAAGAATTTACCTACTTTAAGTTGTACTTGTAAGGTACATGGTGGGGACACCACTAGGGACAAGTGTCACATTATTAAGCTATCCGCCCAAGTTTTTTGGGCAACCTCCGCCTCTGGGGCATTTGAAGAAAAAAAAATTGAGGGTAGTTGTAGCCTCTCGTAATTTTCCCAACGGTTAGTAAACACTTGCACTATTTAAATTTCCCATTATTACGTGTGACAAATTTTTTTTTTATATGACTTATTATCTGAATCACTAACGGAATATTGTGATATATTATTTGCCTAGAGACATCGCTTGCACACAAACCTAGATAGTCTAAATTATCGCGAATACATTTTAACGTTTGTAATGATAATTATTAAACGTATATATTAATAATTATATATTATACGACACCTTTTACGTACAATATTTATATATTCCGGAACCTACGAAAATTCTCGAGATCATTCACTATCGTTACTTGAACTTATCCCGACTCCCTAAAATTTCTATGTGGACCCCACATCTTAAATGGGCCCCACTTTCTAGCATAAATACCAAACGGACTAATACTATCTTTTTCTTTCTTTTCTATTTTTGGGCCGAAGCAACCCAAAACCCACAAGCCCATTTCCCGGCCTGTTTTCTTTTCTTTTTCTTTTGTTTCCAGCCACGATCGAGCCAAGGAACACCCCTATTATCCTATAAATTCGACACATAACACACACATATTTTTACATAACTTAAATTACGAGCTAACAAGGAATTAAGAATGACCAAGTTTACAATTTGAGTCGCTCGTTTACTACCTAAATTTTGCCCAAAGTAAAACTCGAAAGCCATGTTACAAGATAACTCAAAACGTGTCAATAAATCCCTTAACACCACCCCTTGCTCTCCAATCCCATCTAAATGAACAATGTGAATGTAAGAATGCGTCAGGAGTGAGCAGGAACAATCACACGAGATCTTGGCTATGTAAATACTCGATTGGTTTAGATTTGTGGCGTCACTATTCACCTAACGTGCCACCTCCATCCTTGTGAACTTATCTTGTCCATACACATTCAAAATGCAGCCTATATAAGCTTTACATGCAAACCACATCACTTCATACACTCATACATACCATACCACTAAAATAAATAACGAAAAGGAGCTATGGAGGGACGAAGGGATTGCTAGGAGAGCCACACTTAGAAGAGAACCTAGGAAGCAAGCTTGGAGTCTACTTGAACCTTGGTGTGCCGTGAACCACGCTACAATCCTCCTTGAACCAAACTCGATCCATACGTACAATTTTACCCCACCCTTTTGAGGTGAGGTGAGAACTCACGAACTCCTTTCTATTTTTATATCGTTACTATTAAATTGTGCACGTTTACTTTACTAAATTAATTCGTTATATTAAAACGTAACATGTATATGTTTTCCTTTCTTTTCATTTTTAACCATGCTAGCAATCACGTATAATAAAGATTCGAAGCTAATAATATCGTTTACATATTTATTTAGACACGTTTAGAAGGTCACTTGACCCTTTGATTCACAAACCCAACACTTAGAATATTTCTAAGTATAGAAACCATTTTTAATATAAATTTCGGTCATAAGCTTTGGACTAGTCATTTCTAAATTCGACCCACGACCTACATGTTTTATTGCTCGACCCCATTGTCACCTTGGTAAACAATTAGAGAACGCTTTTCATTTGACCTAACTAGCTCGTATATCTACTTCACTCGACCCCTTTTGTCTCGACAAAAACCGGATTTTACAAAACTTATATAAGCTACGTGGGCTTATGTTAAGCCCACTAAGCTTATGTGCTACACTGGGCCTGGGAGCCCAACACCAGTGTTTTTAGTGTTCTAAAATGAGTCCAAAGTCAGGCCCAAACCTTTCGTAAGCCCATTGGATCACAAAACGTTAACGGACCCTTAATTTGGCTCGTTAAGGCCCATTTTGTATAAAAATTGGTTTTTAAGCTAATAAGCTAATCAAATAAGCTATTTGAAATATTCTGAGCTTATTCAATAAATAAAAATGTTAAACTTTTCATTTGGTGAAATTTGGACTAAGTTTGCAAATTTTTCAAATCGAGGGACTAAAAGTGTCAAAATGGTAAACTATGGGTAGAAACTGTCAAAACGTAAAACTTTGAGTTCTAAACTGTTAAAAATGATAATTAGAGTTGAAAAATGTAAATATTGATGCTTTTGGACCTAAAATGTAAATTGTATATATTTTGGACTAACGGTGTAAAATATATATAGTTAGGGTTAAAAATGTAAATTTTGAATAATATTAACCTTTTACATATTTAAACATATAATTAATATAAGACTTATATAAACATAAACTTATATATATATATATACGATATATAATTAAACAATATAACAATACGTTAATTATTCTTGTAAAACGATACGTTTATTTCTGTTATAAAAACTAACTTTATATCAATCATCGATATTTTTACTTACGAGATATAATTATATATGACATTGTTTTTGAACTTTAGACACTTAAACAAACACGAGATTTATTCATAACTAAATAACAAGTAATCGCGATAAAACCAGATTTAGACTATCAACTGAAACTTGCATTATCTTTTAGGTTGTGTTGTGTGAAGCCGTTTCCTTGCTTTGTTGAGACTACGATACCACTGTACTACTAAGGTGATTTCATAGCCCACTCTTTAACTATTTTCCCGTGGGGAGATACATGCTTAAAACTCGATCACAAGTCTTTTATACCGGGTATTGAAATACCGTCAGGCCAATGTTATTTGCTTAAGTTACTATTGTCAGAAGTCCCTCTATCATGAACCTTAATCACCTGAAGGGTGAACGTAAATAATTGTGGATAGTACTATTAGTGATTAACAATCCTCGTTTGGTTATTGGAGAAAACACCAGGCGCACTTTATTGTTCTTATAAATAGGTTATTGACAAATACCTATCTTTGGGGGCCTATTACTTACCATCATAATTCATATTTATGATTGGCTGTTAATCGTTGAGTATCATGAGCTTAAGGCAATAACAGGAACATTAAATTTTCTTAACATATTGATTGTATGTGATTACAATACATTCGTAACTTGTGATTAAACTCTTAAACTTAAACCTATGAATATCACTCAACTTTATGTTGACTTTAGCATGTTTATCTCAGGTAACTAAACAAGATGGATCTGGATGGCACGGAGTGGGCAAAAGCATGACAAGAACTATAATAAACTACTTATTTTCCTTCAGAATAAAACACGTTCTTGACTTAATAATGTTTTGTATTCCTGATATTTGGTATTTTGAAATAAAATAAATCTTTAATACTTCACTTTGTGATATCTACTATGATTGTGACAAAGATCCTCGAAGTAATACCCCGAAAGTCTTCCGCTGACATGTTAAGTCTTCCGCTGTTATTAAACGGCTTTTGGGGGTGTTACAGTAGTAGGGGTAAGTACATTGTACTTTTGGGGGAAATAGGGAATATTCTCTTATGTATTTATGTGTTTTGAGATATGTTTTGCTTCACCTAAAAATAAAATATAAATAAATTTATATTTTATGTGATTAAATTATGGGATGGCACGTTGTGTGACAAAAAGGATCTTGTGCGGTTCAGATTCATTGAATTTGTGGTTTAAAGTTTTTGGGGTTTGGTGGTGGGGTGATCTTTCAATTATTTGCAAGTTTTTTGAATTGTTTTGTACTTTTGTATTTATGGATGGATTGTGGTGTGAATTAATGGTGAAAGTATATCTACTTTATCTAATAAACGTGAAAACTTTACAAGCCCACTAAAGCACATCCTGCAATTAATATTCTGATGTGTCTTTGCTCTCATTGGCTGTGTATTTAATGCGTACAACTTGCTACTGCGTTTGTTTTTTCACCTCTTTTTTTGGTAACTACACAATTCTTCCTTCATACGATTGTTCATTTGAGCAAAAGGTTAGACGCTCCACTTTGATTTATTTATGTAAGGTATTCAATCACCAATAACACCACCATCAATTCATATACGCTCCTTCTCTAAAATCAATAATTCATTAATTCGCATCATTCACAAATCTTCTGTTTCAATATTGAGCTTCAAATCATACGCGTTTTTCTTCTTCAATACAGATCCAATCCTTTCCATCTCTTCACACCATACGATTCACAATTTAAACCCAAACCGATTCAACCACCATCAAGAAATTTTTTTGTAACTGAATCTCACAAACCAGTTCAAAACAAAATCAAAAAAGTCAATCAACCATATAAAAAAAATCATCTGTGTTGTCCAAACCCTAAAATCGAGGATGATCTTGATTCAAGGCAAAAGTTCAATTGTGAGTTTGTTATATATATATTTTTTATAAATTGTTTATGGTATATTATATCTCGAGTCCATATTAGTTTTTATGCATAATTTCTATGTTTTTTTAGTTTTTTGAATTTAATTTTCCGCTGATTGATTTGGGTAATTTATATATTTGATATCAGTAAAAGAGAACTGTTGAAAGATTCGAATTCAGGATTTAATGGTGTATGTGTTATGTATTTTATTTATAATGAATTGTTTTTAAAAAATTAGGGTCTTTTATGTTTGTTTATAGGGTTTCAAAAAATTATGGCTTTTTTAATATCTGCTTTTGAATAATTGTGTATTTGTTGACTGCATACGCATTATTTGAAGCCCGCATAGAAGATGTTCGACGAAATGTTTAAGAGAAAGGAAACTGTGGGAGGTAATCATTTGTGCATTGATTTAGTAATTTAATCATTTGAGCATTCTTTTAGTATTTTAATCATAGATTTAGTTTTTATATCGTCACTGATTTCAGTCCTTTTTATGCTTTCAAACTTTTGATGGATGAGTGGCTGTAAAAAGAAACTATTACTGTCATGTACTATCCCAATTTCCCAAACTGTCTGATGATAATGAGATCATCAAAGCACTAATTTCAATGGTAACACCTTGAAAGGTACACTGAAACTTGGTATGCATTTGGTTGTTTACTTTGTTGGTATGAGTTCTTAAACGAATTTGAATTTGCAACAGGGTGATGTATACATGTTGGTATGTGTTGTTTGTTGGTATGTGTTCTTATATGTTCTTTGTTGGTATGTGTTTTTATCAATTAGTAGAATACGTTTGGTTATTTAACTGTATAATGAGTGTATCATTGTTTATATACTATGAGCAGTTTTTTGCATATTAAGTAATGTTGTGTTTGGTTTCACAATAAGGAAGAACACTACAATGTGATTTTGTGTTTGCATATTAAGTAATGTTTTTTACATGACTGAAGTATACCTGTCGAAAAAGTTAATCGTCAAGCTTTTCCGCAATGTGTGTTTGTTAGTCATTGAGTATGTGATACTTGATGTGAAACTTGGTTATTTTTTTATGTTACAGGTTGGCTGAGAAAATGAGCTGGTAATTTGAAGTGTGAATCTATTATGGAGTTTGTCGTAAGTTTGTTGTGTCTACTTTTTACGTTACATTATCTGGAGTTCTTTCTTATAGGAATATAGGGGTAGCGTGTCTACTGTAAACATGAGGCTAATATGAAAACGATATCATCACGAATTTTTGTTCGGGTTACTAAAGCTTTAGTCAATTCCAAAAACAATATCATCACGAATTTTTTTGGAATTGACTAAAGCTTTGTTTCATATAAATAATATAAATGTGTTCCTTTATTAATGTTGTTGTTGGGTTGGTTTCATTCCCGCACCATTTTCATGCAGTTTGCGAGAAATTGCAGGGTAAAAATTAAAAGTCCTAATTGTGGTACTGTACTAATCTATCTTATCTATATCATCTAAAAGTCTTAACTGTGTTACTATAAAAATTAAAAGTCTTAACTGTTGTGGGGCTGTGCTATTTTATATATTTATAACAACTATGAATAAAACAATCTAATAAGTTGTAAGACATAAGGGTACGAGTCAGGCAACTTTGAAAATAAACCCATCTAACAAGTTTTTGTCTTACTTATTTCTTTTAATTAACCATCACAGTTGACACATTATGGAGAAAACATAATACTTAAGTCATTAGTAGATTGGTTGACACAACCAACTCTAGATGTGTTAACTAATGGCCTCTCAAAAAAAATGTGTTAACTAATGGCTCTCTCACTACAAGAATTCAGGCGAATAGCCACAGACAGAATTGGTGGGTAAAAGCCATATTTTCGTGGGTAACTGGGTAGTACCCACGGATTACCCACAACTCTCTATAGATGGGTAAAACCTCCGATGCTAATTGTTTACCCACGACATTTTCATACTGTGGGTAACTTTACCCACGTCATTCTTGGTGGGCGATTGTTTTGCATTCATGGGTAAGTTGTTTGTGGGATTTTTTATCTCACCACGAAACACCCATAGATATACTTGTGGGTATTGTGTGGGTAACATTGCTCACAAAACTATTCGTGTGTAAAAGTCAACTCCTCCATCACAATCCTTGAATAGAATTAACCACGTATATAGTCATGTGTAAAAAGTGTGGGAAATTTTGCCCATGATAATCCGTGTGTAATTTCATGGGAAAACATGACATCTTTGCCATGAATATTTTGTGAATATTTTGTGGGTATATTCGTAGCTAACTTACCCACTACTGTTTGTGAGTAAATCGTGGCTAAATATTTACGTCATATTGTGAATAATGCATGGGTAAATATATGGGTAAATTATAATTTTATTTTAATATTTAATATGTAACAAATTTGTAGCATTTAATATAAAAACCACACATTTAACACAAATATTCTTGAAATATAAAACACACGATAAAAAAGAGATCATTCTTACATAAATATTAAGTTTGCTAACACAAACCATCATTCTAATGATGTCTCAAAACAAATAAAATAAACTGAAAAGAACAAAGCATCATTATAAAGATGTCTCAAAACAATTAATATAAAGATGAATATGACTTATCAACTCACAATCATGTGATTATCATGGTCATCTGCCTCACTTCCACCTGCTCGGGAGTGACTACTAGTGGGACCTATACGAGCATCTCCTCCATCACAATCTGGAAGGGTTATATTGAAACGCTTGCACACAATCTCAAGAGTTTTACTTAATTTGTTGATCGTTCTCTCCATTTTCTTGGACTTTTTCTCCTGCCCGTCGTTTACCTTGGTAACTGCAGTTGTTTTATTTCCAGAATCTGTAATATAATCAACTCTTTTTTACCCAGCACCATACAAGTTTCAAATCTTTGCACCACTTGCTGCTGCAATGTAAAGTGTTGTTTCGTCTACCTCACTTTTCTGCAGAAGCTGGATTTTCCTCCCTTTCTTGCCTTAGACGCAACACACTCTCCTATAAGCGTGTACCTTTTATCATGAGTAATCATATAACTAAGAACTACATTGTTTAATAAGGAATCAAGAACTTACATTAATTACTTTAGACTTCTCATTAATAAATGTTTTCTTGTCATGGCCGCTGGTATGAGTATGCAAAAAAAGCTCAAATCCTGTAGGTGGACGCTTGTATATAGATTCCTACATCACATATAAAGAAGAGATTAATAAAAAATTTGGATAAATATGGCGATCATATTAATGATGTATTATACAGCCTAAATACAAGATATAAAGTTTAATGTATGGACATAGAATCGCTGCACCAATATGCAGACCCACTTGTCAATTGCTGCACATATGCCAAACACCCTTAAACAGTAGAAAGTGCATAACCATATGCCAAACACCTTTATTCAGCAGAAAGTGTAGAACCATATGCCAAACACCCTTATTCAGCATACCCAAGTTTAAACCAACACGAAGGTTAGTCTTTGAAAGCCAACCTTTAAAAGGGCTAATGGCAGCTACTTTTATTGTATTCACAAGTTTCAACCCAAAAGTTTTATAGCACTCACTTTAATTAGAAGCTTATTAATTTTCATTGCTTGCAAATTGTTATAGTGTTTGCAAAATCATTGCACCCCCGACCCACACTCATAGTCCAAGGTTCACTTTTTACTTTGGATTAAATGCAAACCGGGTAAAAAGCATTAATAGACCTGATAAAAAAGTTGTGCTTGATTCCTGAATGATCCTCGATCTGCAAAAACCTTATGGAGTCTTATTATTATTTTTAGTTTGGACTTAAATAGCTCGCATTCTTGGTCGTATCATGGATGCATTCTGCCTTGTACCTAAAGTAAGTTTTAATTACTGAACATAGAGTATTGTTTAGGAACATAGAAAAGGTGCATGCATTAGTATTCTACTACGACCCTCAACATTCCTAATATAATTAACAATCTACTCATCAAACTGACCTGCTATGGAACAGTTTTAAGTAATATGTAGCTACACATACATGTAACTCGAAAAATATATATGCTACTGGTGTATCTAGAGCAGATTCTCAGCGAATCCAATTATAGTTAATATACTTACAAGATTTTTTTCATGCTCACGAAATGAGATGGACCCTCCGGTATGAGTTGAGGAACCTTCACCCTTTAGACGATTTTGTGTATTTTTTTTCTTGGATCTCCTTATACTTTGATGTTCCCCATTGAGATGTGAAATTTGTCCATGCGTTGTCACTCATGAATACAGGTTTCACCATTTTACTTCTTATGTCTATAAAGAAATCAGCATAGCGTCCAGAAGCTTTTGCATCCCATGCTACCCTCACGCTTGTCTCGGCTTCCGGATCCCATAAAAAATGTTTCTTTTATAAATTCAAATAATTAGTATTTATAAAAAGAAACATAAATCTTAATAACAATTAAAATCTAATCAATACCTTAAATTCTCCAAAATAAAAGTCTTTTGTAGTTTGAGACACCTTTGTCCAAGTGTAGCCGGTATCATCAATTCTTTCTTTAAATATCTTTGTAATCTCTCGAGAACACGCACTTGATTTGTCGAATCTGTTATAGTGATGAAAAATAGAATGAAATAACAGAATAAAAAACTTGTGATGCTCAAATTATATATTTGCAGTACTTACAATCCATTCACAACTTGCACTTTCTTTCTTCCATTTGATGGATTGTTCTCAATGATGTTTTCAGGCGTCGTTTGATCAGTATCGTCATTTATAGTTGAATTATTAGGGACATCGTTTGATTGCCCTTCACTGGCATGAGGCCTACTGTCTCCTGCTCCAAGCCTTTGCCTTGTTGAATTGTTAGAGATATCATTTGATTGTCCTTCACTGGCATGAGGCCTACTGTCTCCTGCTCCAAGCCTTTCCCTTGTTGAATTGTTAGATGTATCATTTGAAGGAAGAATTTGTTTACAATCCACCCCAAATGTGCAACCAAATCGCCTTAGCCTTTCGTGTATGCACTCATCTTTAGTGCATTATTGTTATTTGTTTAAACCCTTAGTTAATTGTCTAATTGATTACATGGTTGCTAAGACGAGTCATATCTTGTACATATTGTTTTGGGACGATTGGGACTCATGGGTAAAGTACTAGTGTTATGGAGTAATAGGGAAGAACATCATTTATTACCCCCATATGTGCGTTAATCTTAAAAAGTACTCCAAGTATTTTGATTATCTTGATTCGAGTCATTAGAATAATTAATTATAAAGTATGTAAAAGTTCAAGTGTAAGGGGAATGCAAATTCCCTATGATGTATTATTTTGGATGGTAGGGCAAGAGTGTATGCAATATATATATATATATATATATATATATATATATATATATATATATATATATATATATATATATATATATATATATATATATATATATATATATATATATATATATATATTTGCATACACTCTTGCCCTACCATCCAAAATAATACATCATAGGGAATTTGCATTCCCCTTACACTTGAACTTTTACATACTTTATAATTAATTATTCTAATGACTCGAATCAAGATAATCAAAATACTTGGAGTACTTTTTAAGATTAACGCACATATGGGGGTAATAAATGATGTTCTTCCCTATTACTCCATAACACTAGTACTTTACCCATGAGTCCCAATCGTCCCAAAACAATATGTACAAGATATGACTCGTCTTAGCAACCATGTAATCAATTAGACAATTAACTAAGGGTTTAAACAAATAACAATAATGCACTAAAGATGAGTGCATACACGAAAGGCTAAGGCGACTTGGTTGCACATTTGGGGTGGATTGTAAACAAATTCTTCCTTTAAGTAAAATGTTTAAAGTTAGAAACGAAAAAGATAGGCTCGGAGGGGTGTACTAGGGGTATCGTGTACTAAAAATGAGTACAACGCAAAGGTGTGGGACAATTAATTGACTTTATTAGTCAAGTAATTATGACTTTATTGGTCAAGTAATTATGATACGGGTTTAAACACAAGGGTAATCCTAATGCCTCTTATCATGTAGTAAATCCTAACTACACGAATGTAGTCTCACTAGCGGTCTCGGGATGCATCACTAACGCAAGTTCTAGAATCTAAGTACTACCGGTACACTCATAAGCACTAATAATGAATGCTTTTCCTAACAAATCTAAAGGCGAACCTCACATATTTGGGTGGAATTTTTTTTTGAGTGGTACGGTTTTTGTGCTAGTCATACAACTCCTATCCATGAGATGCTCATTAAGGCTAAAGCTTCACTCCTAAATGTTGTAAAAAAATTTAAATTTGGCGCTAAAATTTCTCTAACAAGTATTTCTCTTAGTTTTATTACACACCTACTATTGAACAAACAAACTCAAGCGCAATTGTATTCTCTAAGGTATCATCATTTACCCTCCCCTTGCACTTAGGCTGAACATTGTCCCAAATATTCATTTAAAGGATGTAAAAGCAAATAAGGTAAAAGAATGAAAACAAATACTCCCCTGATTATACTATTTGACGTAGTCTTGCTTGTTATGTGCAAAACCAGAATTATTAATGTATACTTATGGCTAAGTGTCCGTTTTTTGTTGTTAACAGCGATTCTAAAGTTCTTGGTAAGTCAAAAGCTAAGTATCCCTTTTTTGTTGTTAACATCGATTATAAACATGGCATACTCGAAACCTAATTAGGGGTGTTTGGGATCCTTTATTAATAGTGCATATCTGCATATAGCGTTTTGATAGAGCAGATACGCAATTTTGGGAGAGCTATTAAGATCATTATTCCATACCGTTGATCCAATTATTTCTGAATAAAATAAGGAGTTTTTAATAAGCAACTTAATACTGCTAAGCTTATTTGTAAAACACAAAAGGACTGCTTCTTTTAATAAGAAATGGTAACCTGTCCCCATATATTTTCCTTAAAAATGTACATACATTATACATGCATCTTAATCTGATATGATACTCAAAGATATATAGGTTAGTAAATAAGAAACAGTACACATTTAGCCATTGATAAAAGTTTCACCTTGTAACACATATGTGTAAAGCCAAAAGTTCTTTATAATATTTACAAACCTATCAAGCAATCTTAGGCACTCATTTTTATTACCAAAATAAAAAAAAATAAACTTCCACCCTTTTTTAAAAACTTAAATATCTCGCAAACCGTAAATCGTCAAGCTACAAAAAAAATACCATCGTGACGAGAATTAAATTATCTTTCAATAGACATGCATTGTTATATACTTTCGACGAACTTTTTTTTTTTCAAAATTTCTGCCCAGAAAAATCATATATGATTTATAAAAATCATATATGATTCGTAAGAATCATATATGATTTGATTTTAACGAATCATATATGATTTTTACAAATCATATATGATTTTTCTGGGCAGAAATTTTGAAAAAAAAAAAAGTTCGCCAAAAGTATATAACAATGCATATCTATAGAAAGATGATTTAATTCTCATCGCGATGGTATTTTTTTTGTAGCTTGAAGATTTACCGTTTGCAAGATATTTTGTTTTAAAAAAATAGGTGAAAAATAAAAATGGATGACTATGATTCGTTCACTGGTTCTATGGCAAATATGAGATTTATATTGATCTCATCTCTATGTGTAAGTGATAGTGTACGGAAGTTTTAGCCCAATAGCTAAAACTCATACGACCATAGCAGGCAAAAACAGGCCTACAAGGCTAAAAGCCCAATACACTTCGCCTGAAGAATCAATCTCAACAGGCCTACTAGCTAAAGGCCCAATACACTTTGCCTGAAGAATCAATCTCCAGGCAAATAACCAAAGTCACAACAAGCCTCGTCTGTAGAATCAATCTCCAGGCAACATCTGGCATGATGGTTTGTCTTTCAGACCCTTGTACTATTGTCATGTGCAAACACCTCATTGGCGCAGAGGTAGTACCACGGGCATTTTGCTATGGCATGCAGATCGTGTCTAGTACAAATATTCCCATAACGTCATGACTCATGATTCATGAACCAAGGATATGACACCACGTGTCATTTTTGTCTCCTCCATGGGATGACCCCCACGTGGGTCATCTAGAGTTGTTGGATCACATCCACTTATCCCTATAAATACACATGCATTTCATGATAACCCTAATACATCCCTATAAATACACATGCATTTTATGAGAATAACCAAGCTCATATTCTCCGCATTTACACACACTAAACCTCAGTTGTATGTGAGTGTTACCTCTGTTTTAGATAAACTTGCACTAATCTTTGCTTTACGTACCATACATAAACAATAATAATAGGTGCTCAATTCCGTAGCTCCTATTGTTAGGCATCTATTAGTCTATTAGTGGAAAACGACCAATGAAAAGAACCAAAAAAAGAAAACTTGCGCGTGGCAGGAAAAAGACATCAAAACTCAGATTAATGAAATTATTCTTAACTTTGTTTGATACACATGGTTTAAAACCTATGCACAATTAACATATGGACAAGAAACACAATTTGTAAATCACAAAGCAAATAGTTGATCCATTTCAACATCCAATACGCCACTTTCTTCAGTTTATAAATACAACCCACATTCGCCTTCAAGCTCCATAGTCTAAAACACTCTCAAGTTAACTATTCAAACCATCTTTTTAGCCTTAAAACATGGGTGTCGTGACATATACGGATGAACACACGTCCTCAGTCCCTCCTGCAAGAATTTTCAAGGCCTCAATTGTGGACTCGCACAATTTGATGCCAAAAATCTTGCCAGATGCTATTAAAAGTATTGAGTTTATTAAAGGAGATGGTGGAGCTAGAAGCATTAAGCAAATCAACTTTGCTGGAGGTAAACTTTATATTTATTGTACTAACTGCTAAATCAAATACTAGTAATGTTAGTGGAGGTAAACAAGCGACTCAAGTAATGGGTCAAAACGGGCTGGGTTGACCTTGAACTTTTTTTCGTCCAAAATTTGTAACTTTCGTTATAAATAGCTAGTGTGTTTGATGAGCCAAATAATATTATTTCGGTAATGATAAAAAGATCACTAGACTAGTCGTGACACATTTGGCCCGTTTACCTTTTACGCCTTTTAACACGTTTGACCCGTAAAGAAAACGGGTCAAATGGGTTAAGAGCCGTCCAAATAGATGAACTGAACCACCTCTGATTCTGATGTTCACTTGTTTCAATATAACTCTTGTATGCAGGTTCCATGAAACACCAAATAGATGAACTAGATGAAAAGACATTCACATACAAGTATACTTTAATCGAAGGGATGGGCATATCAGATAAGATTGAGAAGGTCTCGTATGATATTAAATTCGAGGGTTCGTCTGATGGTGGGACCATCTCAAAGATGACCACAACCATTTACACACATGGTGACATTGAGATCAAGGAAGAAGAACTAAAGGCCGGAAAAGAAAAAGTTTTAGGCCTTTACAAGGTTGTGGAAGCCTACCTCCTCAAAAACCCTGATGCATATGCTTAAAGATTATCGTTTTAACATTCTGTTGTAGCCATGTTTGGCATATTTAAGATTCCAAGTGTTTTCTTTACATAAAGATATCATATCATCAATAAATTTTGACAAACTTGTTTTAATGAAATAACTGATGGCTTAGTATATGTTCATTGTGCTGAATGTTATCAAAGTTATGTAAACTCTAATCACTCGATTACGAGTGATTTGAGAAATGGGTTAATAGCGGTAAAGCCAGTATTATTTTCAACTTATGGACTATTCAACCTTTGAACTAGTTTTCATGGTTTAGTCTCTTGACTTTTTTGGGGGCTAATTTTTCGCAAATTTTATGCTTATTCCAAAAGTTATATAAATTTGTATACAAACGCCTCCCGATAAAATAAGTGACCAATTTTCAAGTACTAGTCTAAAAAAAAGAAGGCTGCTTATTCCAGAAGCTGTTCAACAATCCAACATTATCAAACAATAGTCGGTTTTCAGCCTACAATTAAGTTGTACAGATATTGATCTGCTTGGTATATTATATTGAACCATTTCGATAATGATGTTGATGATTTCTTCTGAAGCTCTTGTTTTTGCTTCTTAAGCTTTTCCTCCTCAAGCAATATTTCGTTCAAGAGCTCAGCAATTTTCCTATGTTCCTCCTCTAGCATACGGAAGTCATAGAATCCATCACGCACTAACTTACTAAGAGCATCCATTTTTATAACTTGAACCTTATATTCCTCACGTTTTTTCTCCATATTGGTCTTTTCATTCACTGGCCTCATTTCGATAGCCTCACCCATGGTTTGATCAGTTGCTTCGGACACCTGAAAAAGATTAATATCTATCTTGTAACACGTTTTAATTGTAAGAGCATCAGGTTAGAACTTACATAATATGTTGAAAGTAACAAAGTATAAAATCTTTTTCAGCCTAAACCGTAAGAGCATCACATTATTATTTAACCAAGTTTTGCGCGACCCGAATTTAGTCTGAAAAAGATTTTATACTTTGTTACTTTCACTAAACAGAACTTAATATGTTAGTGTTTTTTATATTGAAACCAAATTTTGCTCGAGTTTCATAAAATCATAACACAAGTTAGAGATTTCATAACTTAAATGGATATGCGTCGAATCCAGGCTTCAGTTGCAACAAAAACTACCTCCGAGACTCGAAATCTTATATTGATCGATCACTATTTATATGTGTTCTAAAGATCGCTAATGAACTAAACTAAACTCAGTATAAAAAGCAATACACCTTGAAGCTAATTCCTGATATGTAATACTACAATAAGTTCAAAACGAATATGTTAAAAATAAAATCGATACTTGCCTAGAAAACTCGAATGTATATCGTATGCTTCAAGAACGTGATCAGTTTTAAAAATTCTTTTAGAATGTCTAGTTTTAAAATTTTTGATATGTGACGGTGATCATATTTAGAATGTTAATGGATATAATTTATGGTAAGTTTTGGAATCCTAATTTAGCTTGGAAACAAATAAATGGTTATCTTTTGAATAGTTTAATGGTTATCCTAATGTAAATTTTATATATTTACATAATTAAACCCTCAATTGTTCCTAACTTTCAAATGCATAATTAGATACTTAGATCGATAACTTGATAATTAATAAGTCAACCATGCATATAACCAGATACCGCTAAGCCAAATGTTTGTTGGTGTCTTGGTGACATGAACTTTTTTAACTTTGTTACTTTTATTATGTTTCTAGCACATTGTCGGTCTTGGTTTTGTATCAGCAAAATACGTGGACGAGACGCCAACGATGGTGCTATTCCTCTCCGGGTACTACGGCCTATCCCAAACTTTTAGACTGATTTGAGATAAGCAAGCTTAAATTGTACTAGTAGTCTATATATTAAAAATTGACTGCGAGTAAGAGGTACTCACGTATGGTTTAATAGCCCGAAGAAATAAAACATGTAATCAAATTGCTTCCGAAAATCCAAATGTCATGTTACAGATTAAAAAAAAAAAAAAAAAAAAAAAAAAAAGCTCAACCATAATGATATATTGATATTGCTTTTAGAAGACTCACACATCCAAACACCTCCTGCAATTATTTTTCTTTCTTTAAACGAACTAAATATCACACTACATATACAACAAATCTATTTCACATTACATATACAACAAATCTATTTCACATATCTTAAACAGTTGCCAAACGCCATATACACTACATAATGCATGAAAGAATGTACATAATCCATCATCCATTCCTATTCTCTCTTTGTAATTCATCTAGCAGTTCGCTAATTCTAATATAAGTATGCCTTTAAAAAAGTATATGAGTCAATTAAACTAGTTTTAATGTTTACTTCCAAATTTTGACAATAATGAATCTACTTTTTGGCTGAAAAGAGAACAAAAACCAAACAAGGAGGTACACTTAACCAACTCTGGAGCGTTTTTCTCTTCATTCTCTACTTCAAGGATATTGTCGAGTTCATTAATCAGTAGATTGCTAGCAGCATCCCATTTTTCACTTTCGCTATTGAAGATCTCAACCATTTCCTCTATAGTCCGGTTTTCCTTCTTCTCGGCCAATGACACCAATGGGATTGTGACTCCATTCGTCTCACCCTTGGTTAGAGCTTCTTTAGAAATCTACAAGAATTAAAGATCGATTAGTATCGTTAGTGATATGTTAAGTTGTATATTCTCGCAAGGACAGAGCTATGTGTTGACTTGGGTTGGCCAAGGCCCACCCAATAATTTTATTAGACACTATTGATTCTCTAATGTAAATTGATCCATTACATGATACTTTGGCCCACCCAGATTCCAAAACCAATAAAAGCTAATGCTATATAATTGAGATATAAATATTTATATTGTTTCATCTTTAGTCCATTTTTAAGATTGAGTATCACCTTTTATCATTCATTTTGAGTTTATTGACTTGGAATTAAAAAAATTTAGAACTCAAATATTGTAACGACGCTCTCCTAGTTAAATGCTAATTTTATTTTCAGCCACATATTAAATCCTGGTTTCGTCACTGTATTCTCGTAAGACACCTTGTCTCTAAGTGTAACATGTTATTCACAATCGCATGTTTTAAATCTGACTCAAACTACAATATTTAGCCAGCTTTTAGACGCCTATTCCCTAGCGCATGCATCCTTGTATGGTTGAAGGCTTTTGTGAAAGCTACAATCATTATATTATTACCAACTGCAATATTAACAAACATTGATATTGTATTAGGTAGATTCATGTATAACTGAGTAATGAAATGAACAACTAAATTACAGCCTACCACATCTAACTTAAACATAAAACACAACCTTTAGATCAAATTGGTATGATTCAACTTTCAACAACACTAAGCTGCTAAAGTGGAAAAACTAATTATTACATACACATTGTATACCGACTTGGGTAACAATTGATTTACGTGTGTTGCACATCTATATGTGAATGCTTAATCACCCACAATCTTTTTTCGGTTTATAAGTATGTATACATTGTAACACGACATTTTGCCTTGACAACTATGTTTTATAGATTGATTTCACTGTTTTAAATTTTATCACAAAGCTAACAATACGGCAAAACTACAATCAAATAACTCATCATGATACAACACAAAACAAACAACAAACACAAAGGATCACAAGGGGCCAACACAAAACAAATAACTCATCATGATTTCACTGTTTTACATGGATGGTCCCTGTGGTTTGTCAAAAATAACAACTTTCGTCCCTCAAAGTTTGAAGTTGCACTGGTAGTCCCTAAGTTGGTAAACAAATAACACCACCGGTTCTTTAGTTTAACTGGTGTTAGGTAGTTCCGTTATAATTTACACGTTAGCCCCTTTGGTTAAATATCGTTGCATCGTTTATCCTTAATATTAACGGCTGTTTATAATTTAAAGTTTCCATATGTTTTTATCCGTTTTTACACGCTTTCGTCCTTTTTATACGTTTCTCACGTTTTTATCCGTTTTCATCCGTTTTTTATTGTTTTTATACGTTTTCGTCCGTTTTTCTTACGTTTTATGCGTTTTATCCGTTTTCGTCTGTTTTCTTACGTTTTTATCCATTTTCGTCAGTTTTTATATGTTTTCATCAGTTTTCATATGAATTTATAGGTTTTTGGCCGTTTTTATACGTTTTCTTGTGTTTTTTTTCGTTTTCTTACGTTTTTATACGTTTTCGTCTGTTTTTCTTACGCTTTTATTCGTTTTCATCCATTTTTATACGTTTTCACCTGTTTTCTTACATTTGCAGACGTTTTATACATTTTCGTCCGTTTTTATATGTTTTCGTCTGTTTTCGTACGTTTCATCAGTTTTTCTTAAGTTGACATATATTTTTGTCCGTTTTCATACGTTTTTATACGTTTTCGTCTGTTTTCATACGTTTTCTTATGTTTTTACCCATTTTTATACGTCTTCGGTTGTTTAATACGTTTTCGTCCATTTTCTTATGTTTTTATAAGTCTTCATCCGTTTCCAAACGTTTTATAAATTTTCGTCCGTTTTTATACGTCTACTTTATTAGCATAATATTGGCAAATTGTCATTACATTTTTTTTGTTAAACTTAGGTATTTACTTAAGACCGTGTTGAACATGGGTTATAAGCTACGGAGTAGTTCTAACTACAACGAATATATAAGGCGGTTGTAAGTGGGTTGTGCTTTATATATCATAACTAGGGGTGTTATCGGGTCGGGTTATGGGGGTTATCGGGTTTTCGGGTCGGGTTTTGAGTTTTTAAAAAGTCACCCACAACCTGACCCAATAAGTAATCGGGTTATCGGGTTCGGGTGGGATTCGGGTCGGGTTATGTCAGGTCGGGTGATTCGAGTTATTGGGTGACCTGATTAAGTAACAGTAAGTAAAAACATCAATAATCTTGCTGAAGCTTTTCTTATGTTGATACATGATTATGCATTCATTTCTAAGTTATTTTTAAATGGTTTAGCATTGAGAGATAACCACATATATTTTCATCACATATTGATGACACAATACAACACCAGTTTTTAACTCGGTGGTGTGGGGACTGGGAGGTACTAGTTGTATTTTCTTTTACTAATTGATTTTTAAGTTGATACATGATTAGCGTAAGAACCACATCAATCAACATTCATAAAACCATAATGCAAATACAATAATAAATTTGCAGCAACTCAACTACTTAATTTGTGTAATAAATTACGGAGTATATCTTATAAATAGACAAATGCCAAATATAGACTTTTCATGATTTTCATAGAAGGCAATTAGAGTGCGACAGATTAAGCTAATATATGCTGATTACAAAGACTGTCATAATATACAATGTCGAAAGAAACACATCAAATCAGCATGTTTGGTTTAGTCCTGATAAACTTCTGATGCTCAGAAGTGTTAGAGTTAAAATTTGGAATATATAGTTTGACCTTCACTTCCTGTAAGCCTGTGCATAACAGCTTAAATTGCGTCGAGCTTAATCAAATTCTAATACGTGAAAGTCTAGCAAATCATCTGTTAATTAATCACAGTGACCAAATCATATCTTATATGATACTCTCTCGATTTCAAAAGTTGCTTAGAACTAGTGACAGCTATAGGTAAAAATGAAACATGATACATAGTTAACGACTTAACGTAATGTTAATATGAATTCATGATTATGCATTCATGATTTTCGAGTCTTATCGGGTTGACCCGATAGCATTATTTCTTAACCCTAACCCTGTAATACCTAAAATTCGTAAACTCTGTAAAATTACCAAATTGCCCCTACAAGTTTAAAAATTTATAAAACTATAATTAAAATACCAAATAAAGAATAAATAAATAAAATAAAGTATCCTATGGCCACAAATAATTTTGTTGGCATTTTTTTATCATGAAAATATGTACAAAAATATTATATGTCGCCTAAGGATTTTTAAGGGGGCCGAAATTAATTATTTTATGTATATATAATATGAAATAAAAAGAAAATAATTAACGATAATTACAAAATAATTAAGGAAACAAAGTAAATCTGATTTCTATCTCATTATGGGCCCAAAATCTCGGCCAAAAATCAGTCCAATCTCCCCAATTATTTTATTTAACCGTGTATCAAATAACATACCAAAACTAAACCCTAAAACACTCCAAAACAAAATATATACGCCTCTCCAAATCTTTCCAGTACCTCCAATCAGTTTTCCCAGCCATCTTGAAGGTTTTTGAATGTGAGAAAAATAGCTTGGTGTTCCAGAAGTGGTCGAGTGGATTGTGGTGATTTATTTGGATCGTTATTTTTCAGCCAAGGGGTATAAATTCGTTCTGATCCTTCCAATCATCCACAATTGTTCTGGGTATTTTTGTATCACTTCTTATATTATATAACATCATTATAAAATATTGAAATCAGTTCATGCATGCTTGTTGGCTCGTTTGGGAATTATTTTGAATGAAACCCCAATTTCGGGTTTAATTGAGAAAGAGGTGAAAAAGAATTTTCTGAGGCTCGAAATAATTTTTATAACATGATATTATGATGGTATAACACTGTAAAAAATGAATTCGAATTATTTGAAGCTTAGATGTGTTTCGAAATTATTTTGTTATTTATTTAAATCAGTAAAAAAAAGAAAAAGAAAATATGGCAATGAGTTAGGGTTTGGATTTTTGGGTGTTTCTACATGTTAATTAATGTCATATGAAGGGGTAAAAATTGATAAATGATTTGGGGAAAAATTGGTTTAGGGTTTGTGGAATTAAAATTGGATCGAATGGAATTTTAAATAGGTTAAGGGTCGTTTTGAAAATTCTAAAACTTATGGGCTGTTTTTGGAGACTTATAAACTGATGGAAAATCATACAAAAATAGTGCAAGGGCTGTTTAGATAGTTTTTGTAATTATAAGGACTTAAATGGTAAATAATGCATGTTAATGGTTTAAATTGTAAATTTGGTTAAATTGAAGGTTTAAATGGTAATTTATGTAAATTCATGGATAACTTGTATAAATAAATGAGAAATTGTTATATTTTCATGATTAACCTTTAACTTTATTATAAATTCATTATAAACCCTAAATTATGGAAAGTTGACATATTAAACCCTATACTACCATAATAAGCTAATATAAACCCTAATTCCATAAAACATGTATTTTATGACTTAATGCAATTAAAAGATTAATACCTTCTATTTTTGGAAACCTGCTATTTATGGAAACTTACTAATTCTGGAAACCTGCTAAAAATAGAAAGTTACTAAGTCTGAAAAGTTACTAATTATAGAACCTGTTATATATGGAAAGTTACTAAAAATGGAAAGCCGACTAAAATGAGTAATCTGATTTAAGATAAGTCATTAATAATAAGATGATCATGAATTCGTGTAGATTCGCTGAAGAAGGAGTTTGCTTCCAATCTCTATGTTTTCTGTTGTCTTTGCACTTGCGGTCTAAGGTACAGATATTCTGACCTTTCAGTAAGGTTTCTCATGACTCATGATCCGTTTTCTCTACCCCTACTCTAACTTCTGATCTTGGTTCTTCTGATGTCCCTGGTTCATTGATATGATGTTTGGTATGAAAACCTTTGAAAATATAATTTGATGATATGAGACAAACCATGTGGAAATGATTTCTTTAAACATGATATCAGACTTATTTAAAAAGGAAATTTAAATAACTCCTGCTAAAAACATTTTAGAGAAACACCTTTATGAAAATCATGATTTTAAACGAAATGAAAAACCTCTAAATCTGTTTCCTTATAAAAACTTTCACACTTGTAAACCTTGAACCATTGATATGAACCTTGCTACCTTTATTCTGATATTTTCCTTTGTTTAGGATTCCCTATGCCATTGCTATGAAACCCCATTTTATTTTCTGAACCTTTTCTGTTATGAACCTTTGCTATCTGAACTTTTCTGATTTGGACCTTTCGATATGACTATATGATATGGACTTCTGATATGATATGATTATGATGACTTATGATCTGTGTCATTTTATGACATTCTGTTGACCTATTCTATTTGACCTATTCTGTTTGACCTATTCTAGTTTGACACCCGAGCCAAATTCATTTCACTAGGCACGGGGGTTGCATGTCCGTGTCAGGGATGCACCCCTGGCATGACTCCAGGGCAGTGGAGTGATGTTCTGCCACGTCCCCTTATCTGTTATCTGTTATGAGCTCAATTGTCTGTTTATTACGGCCAATATTATTTCTGTGGGGGCGTATGGATGCATCTTAGATCTGTTTATGTTTTCTGTTATCTGTTATCTGTATCTGGTGATTGATGCTGCGTGCATGCACGTCCTTCACATTTCTGGGAGCTAGCTACTCTACCCATATGAGGACACCCCTCATTATTGTCTGATTATCTGAGAGGTCTCCCCTCTATATGATTATGAAGAGATATGATTATGATTATGATGAAGGCATTATTATGAAGGCATTATATCTGTTTCTGGGCTCGGAGTTGATGACTAACCCTTACCTTACCTCTATCACTATTTCATACTTACCTTTGATTTCATTCTGTTATTCCCTTTATACCTTATTCAGTATTCATTTCTGTTTCATTATTACTTCGTTGTTATATCTGTTCACTAGGCTTTTTAAGCTCAGCCGCATTTCTTTTCCTGCGGTAGGTTTTAGTAGGAAGCTGGGTTATAAGTGAAGAGTATTTTGGACTTAGAAGACTACACTTCGATAGCTTTGGATTAGTAGGAGCTTTGGCATTTTTAGACTTAGCATTCATTATTATTCTCATTTGTAACCTTGTTTTTTTTTAAATTATTACTTTGTAACCTTTGGAATTCTTTTGTATTACTTATGTTGTATGTATGTATATGCTTTGATATGTCACCGTAACGTAGTGCTTCTACCCTTATCGGGTTGGGGCGTTACAATTATGGTATCAGAGCCCAGGCTGCGATTTGTAGTACATTAAACCTTGACCTGTGAAGTTTGGACCATTAAGTTTCCACTGTAGGCACTCTTAAGACAACCTTTGAGAAATTTGCTTTCAAATCTCCCCATAGGAACCTAAGTAATTACCAGCGAGGAATAGGTAGACTAGGACATCTATGTAAGTTGCATTGCTTCCGCATCACTCTGATTCGTGCCTCTGCCTTTAGATATGCCTTATAAGAACATTTGTTTCAGAAGTTAGAAATTTATGCTTAACCTAAGTTCAGTAACCAAGTAAGTTTGGAATACCTCGAGAACTACATTGATACCTTACACTATTTAAGTTTCATTTCTGATTCTAATCTCCACTTCCGATTTGTTTGAATAACAGTTCGATACCCTTCCGATCATCATGAAGATTTTACAACCATAATGTGTTTGACACATTTTGTTAATTCCTTAGTTATGCTGGACATACCATGTGTCATCTAATATTACTTGACTCTGCATAATCAATTACTACTCATATGAGAACTCTGATAATTATTAACCACAAATATAAGAAGATTTGTTCCCTCTCTTCAAATGATGAACTTGTTTATCAATCAGTTCCTTTAGAAGGATATGATGTTAATTCTATCTCTGTATGGGTTTGTTAACTGAGCATGATGATGCTGATAACTGATATTCCGTACATCTCAGTTTTGACAGTTATACGTTGTTCGTATTTCCGATGGTACACACTCTAACTATCGCTTGTGCAGAAGAGTTAAACAAGATTCCCACACCTTGAACTATTCGCTTCCCTATCTCAACACTTTTGATGAATTATGTACTTGACTCTGATATATGAACTATCCATATGTTTTGACGACCGTATTCGTCCTACGAATCCGTTTACTTCTGATATGATTAATATTGAGGTCTTTTGGTTACGGATTGACTGGCTCTTCATTAAGCTACCGTAGACTACCGTATCTGATATGCGACTTTAAGCTATCTGCTTCATCATACTTTTGTTATGATGGATTTCTACCACTTGAATCCGTTGAGATTAATTCTGCTATGAAAGTATAAGACTCCGATTTCATTTGATTAACAAGTTTTTCTTCTGACACCTATTTGGTATCTACCATTGGAAAGCTCTGGCATTGGAAGTATTTTGTCGTACAAAATTTTTCTGATGTTCGCTGATGAACCTCTTGGTGATTTCCCTCCTACTCGGAAGTAGAAATAACAATGAACTGATCTGAGTTGAAGAAGCCACGGTGCCATAGAAGTTGAGAGATTGAAGAAGCTGACGGAAGATGATTTTTTTTGCTTGAGATGTTCCTGTTAGTTTATGAAGAAGGAAGAGAGAAGTATAAAACAGTGTATCGACCATCATGAACTAAACCGTATCACTATCCGTAATCATTATCCGTTTCCATGTACCAATGATTGATTTGGTCAACCTTTGAAACACTGTATCTGCATCATATTAGATTTGGAGGACTGAAGAAGCAACCACAAGAACTCTTAAGAAGTGAGGCAATTCACCAAAAAAAAAAAATAAATAAATAAAATAAAAAAAGCCTCTTTGAAGTATTTCAGTTGTATTTGTGAAGAAGGAAGGTAACGTGAAGTGTATGTGAAGTTTCCCTAAGATGATTGGTGAAGCTACTTTTGTACTCATTATAATCATTATGAGCCTTAATAATGCCAATTGTATTGGCTAATAAGTCAACCCTTCTTATACATCTGATGAAATTTATGTTTTCGGGAATGTTTGGACGAATTGTCATAGTATGACATTATGTCGTGTTCAGAGACGAAAGAGGAACATGTAGATAATTTTCATATTAAGTTAGAATGACCTTTTGTCTTGGAATAGAAAAATTGGATTGGCGTTTAGAGGTTGTAGTAGACAACGCTACCATGTATCCTATGAAGACAAAGTTTCCACATGAAGGACCAAGATGGAAAACCATTATCAGAGTTAGGAACCTTGAAGAAGAGTAGTAGAAGATGTTCGCGATAGGCGTTACCATGGAAGAGGCATATAAGAAGAAAAGAGAAACTGAGATGGGACTCGATTATACCTCATGCAACAATTGGAAATTACAGTTCAGGCATCAAGACAATCAGACCGTCGGAGACGAGCTATTCAACTCATAACCTAGAGTCGAAAACGGCGGTGTTTACCTTAAAACCTGGAGCTGTGCTAGAAGACCTGTCAAGGACGCGCAATCTTGCTCCTCTATTCATTTTAGTAGTACTAAGATGAATTGATAGCAAAAGCATGTTTGCGGAT
This sequence comes from Artemisia argyi, assembly GCA_030686995.1. NCBI lineage: Eukaryota > Viridiplantae > Streptophyta > Magnoliopsida > Asterales > Asteraceae > Artemisia > Artemisia argyi. The sequence continues at coordinate 55,263,554 of CM060685.1, forward strand.
GGCGGGATGCACAGTGATCATGTTAGAGATTCATGTTACTACCGCACAATTCCAAGAAGAGGTGCCGAAGGCTTGAGGGACCAGACTCAAGTTATAATTTCTTTTCACCATATGATCAGATGGACAAGCGTAGATAGACTACTCGGACTTGGGAGAGATTTGAATTCATGTAATTGAATGAACGGAGTTTGAAGTAAACGTTTATGTTTGGATGAGTTGATAATGTAAAGGATGAAGTTATTTCATTTTTGCTTAACCCACATAAGTTTCCGTTACCAATGACAAGATCCTTTGAATGATCTAAGTTCACTGTTAGCAATTCCGATCTGTGTTCATTCTGCGTACGTTCGGAAGATGGTTTTGTTATGAGAATTTTGACGAATTTTGGAAGACCTACCACCTTGACGACATGTTTCATTTGATGCTTACTGGATTCCGTTATTTTATTTGTACGTTCTTTCCCCTGATCTCGTTCCGTGAATGATGTTTTGATTCGGACCTACCCTAGTAGGTAGAAGGACTGTTAGGTGGTTAAGATAAGATGTTTAGTTCACGACTTGAGATAAAGTATGATAATCATGAGGGTATATTTATATGATGCTAGTATTATGACGTTTGGCCAACGTGATAATACTTACATCATATAACGTGCACTTATTGTGATCATAGGATATTTCGAGGAGTGCCTTAGAAGCCTTAGTATTTCTGGCATCAGATTTATATTATCTGCGTCTAGTGAGACTTTAGGTTGATTCTACCTATGTGTTAAATCTGCCTTCATTGTCATACGACTTGATACGTTGGGATATTCGACATGCATTTGTTAAACCCTGTACTTCGGATAAGAATCTTAGGTTCTGTTGTAGAGTTTTCTACCGTATGATGTTATCAAGCAATCTATTTCTGTCAGAATGGGTTCGACCTCTTATTACGGAAGAGTACACCTATGTTTGCTACGTGTACGTTTCACATCAGTTGAATCTGTTTCATGATGATCTACTATGAGGTAAGATATGAGATTTTGGAATTCTGAGGAAAACCTATATGTATATGAGAATACCTTGGAAATGTTATACTGAAAGCAAGACTATTTGAGAATGAAGAGTTAAGTGTATCTATCACCCTCATATTTTCTGCCAATCGATGCGATCTCATCTGATTTACTCGTTCCAAATTTCACGAACGACATACCCTTCAAATCCTACGTATTCCCTATATCTTTCCGAGGGAATACAATTATCATCCGTTACATCTGGTATATTATTCTTCCGATTTGAATTCAGTATGGTATTTATTTATGAGGTAGCCGAAGCTATTTTAACCAACAAAGTAGAGTCATGAGAAATAAGTCATTCACATTTTCGTTCACAGTCCGTTGTGTTTCCGTTTCGATTTCCCTTCAATTTTCGAGGACGAAAATTTCTTTTTAGAGGGGAGGAAGTTGTAATACCTAAAATTCATAAACTCTGTAAAATTACCAGATTCCCCCTACAAGTTTAAAAATTTATAAAACTATAACTAAAATAACAAATAAAGCCTAAATAAATAAAATAAAGTATCCTATGACCACAAATAATTTTGTTGGCATTTGTATATCATGAAAATATGTACAAAAATATTATATGTCGCCTAAGGATTTTTAAGGGGGCCGAAATTAATTATTTTATGTATATATAATATGAAATAAAAAGAAAATAATTAAGGATAATTACCAAATAATTAAGGAAACAAATTAAATCTGATTTCTATCTCATTATGGGCCCAAAATCTCGGCCAAAAATCAGTCCAATCTCCCCAATTATTTTATTTAACCGTGTATCAAATAACATACCAAAACTAAACCCTAAAACACTCCAAAAAAAATATATACGCCTCTCCAAATCTTTCCAGTACCTCCAATCATTTTTCCCAGCCATCTTGAAGGTTTTTGAACATGAGAATAATAGGTTGGTGTTCCAGAAGTGGTCGAGTGGATAGTGGTGATTTATTTGCATCGTTATTTTTCAGCCGAGGGGTATAAATTCGTTCTGATCCTTCCAATCATCCACAATTGTTATGGGTATTTTTGTATCACTTCTTATATTATATAACATCATTATAAAATATATAAATCAGATCATGCATGCTTGTTGGCTCGTTTGGGAATTATTTCGAATGAAACCCTAATTTCGGGTTTAATTGAGAAAGAGGTGAAAACGAATTTTCTGAGGCATGAAATTATTTTTAGAACATGATATTATGATGGTATAACACTTTAAAAATGGAATTCGAATTATTTGAAGCTTAGATGTGGTGTTTCAAAATTATTTTGTTATCTATTTAAATCGGTAAAAAAAAGAAAATATGGCAACGAGCTAGGGTTTGGATTTTTGGCTGTTTCTACATGTTAATTAATGTCAAATTATGGGGTAAAAATTGCTAAATGATTTGGGGAAAAATTGGTTTAGGGTTTGCGAATTAAAATTGGATCGAATGCAATTTTAAATAGGTTAAGGGTCGTTTTGAAAATTCTAAAACTTATGGGCTATTTTTGGAGACTTATAAACTGATGGAAAATCATACAAAAATAGTGCAAGGGCTGTTTGGATAGTTTTTGTAATTATAAGGACTTAAATGGTAAATAATGCATGTTAAGGGTTTAAATTATAAATTTGGTTAACTTGAAGGTTTAAATGGTAATTTATGTAAATTCATGGATAACTTGTATAAATAAATGAGAACTTGTTATATTTTCATAATTAACCTTTAACTTTATTATAAATTCATTATAAACCCTAAATTATGGAAAGTTGACATATTAAACCCTATACTACCATAATAAGCTAATATAAACCCTAATTCCATAAAACATGTATTTTATGACTTAATGCAATTAAAAGATTAATACCTTCTATTTTTGGAAACCTGCTATTTATGGAAACTTATTAATTCTGGAAACATGCTAAAAATAGAAAGTTACTAAGTCTGGAAAGTTACTAATTATAGAACCTGTTATATATGAAAAGTTACTAAAAATGGAAAGCCGACTAAAATGAGTAATCTGATTTGAGATAAGTTATTAATAATAAGACGATCATGAATTCGTGTAGATTCGCTGAAGAAGAAGTTTGCTTCCAATCTCTATGTTTTCTGTTGTGTTTGTACTTGCGGTCTAAGGTACAGATATTCTCACCTTTTAGTAAGGTTTCTCATGACTCATGATCCGTTTTCTCTACCCCTACTCTGACTTCTGATCTTGGTTCTTCTGATGTCCCTGGTTCATTGATATGATGTTTGGTATGAAAACCTTTGAAAATATAATTTGATGATATGAGACAAACCATGTGGTAATGATTACTTTAAACATGATATCAGACTTGTTTAAAAAGGAAATTTAAATAACTCCTGCTAAAAACATTTTAGAGAAACACCTTTATGAAAATCATGATTTTAAATGAAATGAAAAACCTCTAAATCTGTTTCCTTATAAAAACTTTCACACTTGTAAACCTTGAACCATTGATATGAACCTTGCTACCTTTATTCTGATATTTTCCTTCGTTTAGGATTCCCTATGCCATTGCTATGAAACCCCATTTTATTTTCTGAACCTTTTCTATTATGAACCTTTGCTATCTGAACTTTCTGATTTTGAACCTTCTGATTTGGACCTTTTGATATGACTATATGATATGGACTTCTGATATGATCTGATTATGATGACTTATGATGTGTGTCATTTTATGACATTCTGTTGACCTATTCTGTTTGACCTATTCTAGTTTGACACCCGAGCCAAATTTATTTCACTAGGCATGGGGGTTCCATGTCCGTGTCAGGGATGCACCCCTGGCATGACTCCAGGGCAGTGGAGTGATGTTCTGCCACGTCCCCTTATCTGTTATCTGTTATGAGCTCAATTGTCTATTTATTATGGCCAATATTATTTCTGTGGGGGCGTATGGATGCATCCTAGATCTGTTTCTGTTTTCTGTTATCTGTTATCTGTTATCTGTTATCTGTATCTGGTGATTGATGATGCGTGCATGAACGTCTTTCACATTTCTGGGAGCTAGCTACTCCACCCATATGAGGACACCCCTCATTATTGTCTGATTATCTGAGAGGTCTCCCTCTATATGATTATGAAGAGATATGATTATGATTATGATGAAGGCATTATATCTGTTTCTGGGCTCGGGGTTGATGACTATCCCTTACCTTACCTCCATCACTATTTCATACTTACCTTTTATTTCATTCTATGATTCCCTTTATACCTTATTCAGTATTCATTTCTGTTTCATTATTACTTCGTTGTTATGTCTGTTCACTGGGCTTTTTAAGCTCAGCCGCATTTCTTTTCCTGCGGCAGGTTTTAGTAGGAAGTTAGGTTATGAGTGAAGAGTATTTTGGACTTAGAAGACTACACTTCGATAGCTTTGGATTAGTAGGAGCTTTGGCATTTTCAGACTAAGCATTCATTATTATTCTCATTTGTAACCTTGTTTTTTTTTTTTAAATTATTACTTTGTAACCTTTGGAATTCTTTTGTATTACTTATGTTGTATGTTTGTATATGCTTTGATATGTCACCGTAACGTAGTGCTTCTACCCTTATCGGGTTGGGGCGTTACAAACCCGACCCGATAACACTATCGGGTTATCGGTTCGGGTCAAAACAACCTTATCGGGTTCGGGTCAACCCGACCCTACTGCCACCCCTAATCATAACACATCAACACCGATAACTCCCATTTTTCTACATTAATGATTATCATTTTTCTACATTAGAGAAATACAAATTGATTATATCAAATCATTAATGTGGAAAACTAGAAGGGGGGGTTGAATAGTTTTACGTCCTTTTTAAAAGTTTATTACCAAAATATTTTGTAGGTTATTAAAAACTTTCGATTCGATCTCAAGTGAATTCAAATGACAACCAATATAAGCAATTCTAATCAAGTAATGAAAGTATTGAGATGTAATGAAGAAAAGATGGAGTTAGAAAGATCAAACCACAACACGCGAATTTATAGTGGTTCGGCTACAAGGACACCTTCCTTGCCCTACTCCACTCCCCGAGTACCACACTCGAGAGTTTTCTTCACCATGTCAACAAACTCCTTATGGTGGAGAAACCTTACACACCTTGGCTTACACGAGTTAACGACACTAAGCTAAATGTCGAGTTCTAATCATAGCTAGAACCAATCTCACGAGTTCTTTAAGGCTTCACACCTTCTTCACAACTTCACAACTTCTTCAAGGCTTCACACCTTCTTCACACCTTCACAACTTCACACCTTCTTCTATGCACAACTAATTCACAACTACTAAACTACTTTACAACACACCTAGTTTCTACAATCAACAAATTTACACAACACTTTTACAAATATCTATCACAACTACAATATGAAACTAGCTATTCACAGCACTACTACAATTAGATGGATGTAGAGAAGTGTTCTTCTTCTTGCACTTGAATGGATGAAGCTTTGGATCACTTGGAAACAAAGACTTATGAATTATATGATCAAAGGATTTTAAATCTAGAAATGGAGGTTGGATCAGAAAGTTTATAGTGCAAAAAGGTGAGGAAAATGTGTGAAATGATCCAATATTTATATGGCCAGATTTTACTGTTCGGGAGCGTGCCGGTCCCCTTAATTAGGGGCCGGTCCCCTTAATCATTAAGGGGGCCGCCTAGTAAAGTTAAGGGGGCCGCCCTCCTGAACGTTGGAAAAGTTTTTCTGGATAAAATTTGCCCTTTTTGGTTGGAAATTTGAAATCATATCTTTATGGTTTAATATAGCATTACCAAAAATGATTTACAAATATATATAAAATGTTTATATCATTTTATAAGATGTTATGTCTTAAGACAAAATTTCCTTTGATCATGTAATGCATAAGATGCTTAGTTTATGCATACCTTAAGTGATATTAGATGTAGAAGTAAATATTTGTTACCAAATACTTCTTTACTTCTTAATCTTGACTTAATTTGATTTAAGTTTTGTGATTATCAAAACATAGGTTTATTGAGAGATATTAATAACCTTTTTAAGCATTATTTATATCAACAATCTCCCCCTTTTTTATGATTACAAAACTTAAACTCATTAACTCAAAAATTAATTTTTAAACAAGTATTTTAGTAAGTTTATATTTACTTCTCCCCCTTTTTGTAGAATCAAAAAGGTTTTGCCGACAATTTTCAAACGTGAAAAATTGACGGGTAGAAACTCCCCCTTGATGTGTACTCCCCCTCGTTTGGGGGCACCAAGAGAATGAGCTATGGAATGCTTTGCAAAAAAAACATTAGAAGCACAAGTATATGCATGCAAACATGTATAAGGTGATAAAAAAAATATAGCATGTTTGAAAAGAAAGCATTCATATTAAATAAGTGGTTGTGTCAAGACACAACATACAAGTAGCAATTTGAATTACAAGTAGAAAAGCTAGTTCACAACTAAGCAACTAGGAAAATACATCATCATGCAAAAAGTACATGGTCTTCATAGAGCTTGCAAGCAAAAGGGTGGTAGAGGCTTTATTTATTAAGCATATGAGATGCTTAATTAGGAGAGCATGATGGTGATGGTGAAGGAATGGGTGAGAATTGTGGTGGAGGAATTATTGGAGAGGATGGTGGAGTTGGTGGTGGTGGTGGGTTGGTAAGCAAATGTTCAATATATGAAAACATATATTGAATTTCATCTCTAAGGCCAAATATGACCGTGCGGTTGTGCATGCAACAAAGACAAGTATCCCCATGAGATTCAAGTAGCCTCCAAGGTACGGGATTGGCAAAGAATGGTGGTGTAATTGGTGGAGATGAGAGATGAGCATCAAGTGGTGTTATTGGTGAAAGTGAGATGGTAAGATGGGTGGACATGGGTTCTGTAGGAGGTGGTGATGATACTTGTGGTGACAAGTGTGAGTTGATGTAGTCATTGATTGATGAGGTTGAGGGTATGGAGGATGAGGAAGTTCCATGAGTGGAAGATGTTTTAGATGGTGCATTGGGTGCACTTGGGGATGAGCATTTGGGTGGAGGTGATGGTGTTTTGTTGTCTTCATTTGTTAAGTCAATGAAGAGTTGTTTTGGGGGGGTGACCACAAGTTTTTGTTTCTTGGAGGTTTTGGAGTGTGAGGTGCTTGGTGGAGTCATGATGATTAAGATGGTGAATGATGAGATGAAGAATGGTGATTGTGGAGGGAATTTATAGTATGGAAATGGTTGATTTAGGTATGTATTTGAAATGGTTGAATGAGATTATAAAATCAGTTGGGTTAAAATGGGAAATGGTAGCTGAAACTAGAGAAAGGGTTCACAATGCAAAAGAAAACAGTGAATCCAGTTCCAGATGGCCAGAAACCCAAAATTTGCAGAATTTGGTGATTTTTCAAGTATGTTTTCCCAGCAAGCTCTATTAGAAGTATATACTCTAGGAATGATGATATATAAACATATATATATATATAACCAAATTTCATGCAAATAAACATATTATAATCCATTTTGAAAATAAGCATGGCATAACATTAAGATAGTAGCATGAAAACAATTAAAGTCTAAACATCATTCAAGAGATAAACAAGAAATAATACAAGTATTTCCGAATAGATCGGACAAATGGCAAGTCATACAAATGTCTAATAGAACCAAATCATAACAAGTAGCAATATGTCAATATCTCCTACTTCTTCTTCTTTCCAAGCATCTTCCTAAACATCTTCCCAACGGATTTGAAACCTCCTCGAAGTTCTTCATGCATTTGTTTTTTACGGTTGATGATAGACGTTTGACGAGTGAAGAGAAGCTCATCGGTACGTTCATGAGGAAGAGGAATTTGATACTCGGTATCATCAATATCGGAAAGATCTTCAACAAAGGTCGCGGAGGATGGAGTACTAACATGTGAGGTGTTTTCCTCCTCATCATCATCGTCATCACGATGAGATGTAGAACCACGAGGCCTAGAATACAAAGGACCACGAGATTTTCCTTTGTCACTTCGAGCACGACGAGTACGAACACGAGTAAGTTGGTTCAAAGTAGGAAGGATATGAACGTAGTAGTCTCTTTGAAGATGTGGGTAATGTTCCATCACATAACGATAAAGTCGTGTGAGAAACATACTGTAAGGAAGATTGGCGTTTGGGGTGTTTTTGGCGGACATGATTCGATGAACAAAAAGATAAGCCAAATTGTATTGCTCTTCAGCAATAACACAATAAAGCATGTGGGCAATGCTCGCCGTGACATGATCACGGTGACCACCAGTACCAAACGCATTCTCTCGAATGAGTTCTTCCCACTTCTTCATATCTTGGCTTAGCTCTTTGAGGAGGATTTGATTGGCATGAATATCGACATTCTTCGACTTGATTACTCGACTAGTCGTACGACGTTCTAGTTCAAGCATTCGACGAATGTCTTCAGGACTAGGAATCTCAGAATAGTAGGGGCCATCCTGAGGACGATTTCTTTCAAGAGTGGAAAGATCCCATTCATTTGAGAAAACGGCTTGGCCGTTGAATGGGATTCTAAGAATTTGTCCAAATTGAGCAAGAGTAAGAGTGATGAATTGATTTTGAATCATGAAGGAAATGAGGAGATGACCATAGGGATCGGTTTGCACCGTCACTTGGCTATAGAAGTCGAGGATAAAACGAGGAATGATAGGTTCGTTGATTTGGAAAAGACATTTGATTGATGCTAAACCACCAACTTATATTGACCAAAGAATGGTCAATAAAGTCAAATAGCCTAGATCAATGCTCCGGGTAATATAAGGTATCACCAGGTCGTTAAATCCCGACAAGGTGTGAAATGTGACTGAGCGTGCCTTGTGATCGGGTGTTTATTCACAGAAAAGGTTTGTTATGAGAATTATTTGGAAATTATTAAACAAAATAGCTTAGGAAAGCTATGTGAATGATTACTGGAATAAAGGTTGAGAAGAAATTACTTAAAACCAAAAACCGTACGTTTGCTGAAAACGCGAACAAATGAATAAGGTGATCTGGAAAGGCTACTGGTATGAAAATGGTATTTTTACAAACCTAATGATTAAAGAAAATTTTTGGAAATTTAAAATTAATTTTTACACTAATTTTATAATTACTATTAATTAAATACTAATTTTCTAATTATTTTTAATTAACTAAATTAACTTAAAATACAAATAAATATGAAATTAACTTGGAAAAGTAAAAATTAAACTTAGAAAAATCTAAAATACTATAAAATTAATTTTAGAAATGAAAATATATTTTTAAGACTTTTTAATTAATTATTACTAATTATTAATTACTTTTTAATTATTTAAATTATCCTAAATTCTAATTAATTATTAAATTACACTAGAAAATTGAAAATAAAATTTGGAAAAATAAAAAATAACTAAAAACTAATTTTAAAATTTAATTTGTATTTTTCTGATTTTCTATTTAATTATTATTAATTATTAACTATTTAATAATTACTAAAAAATATTTTAAATTAAGAAAAATACTAAATGATGCAAGAAAAATCTGAAAAAATTACAAAAATTATTTTTACACACCAGAAGCCTAGGAAAATTATAAAAATGGAAATTGCTTAATAATAAGCCAATTGGCTTAAATAGAAGCTATCACTTCTATTAAGTTCGGCTTATTTGGGATTTTCTTTTCCAAAACTGCTTATTATAAGATTTTAAGCAACTTTTGTGAAGTGGGTTTGACTGAGGTCAAGTGAATAAGCACTTCAAGTGCTTATACCCTTGACAGTTGACTTTCTTTGACTTTGGAGAGAAATAAGTACAAATGGCCAAGTGTGGGGCCCACAATGGTAAAAGCTGATGCAAATAAGTTATAAGAACAAGTTTAAGTAAGTTTCACACAAATAAGCTAATTAAATAAGCTAAAACACCACAATAAGCAGTTTGCTTATTTGGTTCTGAGGCAGAAAAAGGACAAAGATTAGGTGCAATTCTAGGTGGGGTCCACAGGTCAATTGGTCAAACAAGTGGTCAAAACACCAACCCTGGTAGGAGGGGGTTGAATGGTACCAAGTTGGGTCAGTGGGACCCACTGAGTTGGTCACAATGAACCACCAAAGGTATGGTGGTGACTGGGTGGTCTGTGCACAGGGCAAGGGTCTTGCCCTGCAGGTGTCTTCCAAGGGTAAAAAGGTCCAACAGAAAAAATTGTAAAAATGCAACAAGTGTATGATTCCAAAGTTCTACTGGTAGACTATGAGCACAACAAGTTTGAGAATCTAAAACCTCCCACAAAAATCACAAAAATTCATCCCATTTTGGGAAAAATCTGAGACTTGCACTTTTGACTTTTTGAAAAACTTTGATACTTTGACTTTGATGAAACTCAGATGCTTTTTATTGCTTGTATATGTTATGATAAGCTAAATAAAGACCACTTTTAGTAAAAACACCAATTTGTGAAAAGGTTTGATGAGTTTTGGACTTCAAAGATCACCACAGTGAACTGTGGTGATTATTTCCTTGTGATTTTGACCTTTACTGAGTTTAAGACTCAGAGATTGGTTACTTAGACCCTAAAACAACACAAGTAACATGATGAGACACAGAGTTGTGCAAATAAACAAGTAGAACACTACAAGCAGCCTATTACCAAACACCCCTTTAAAAACAGTTATTGATGAAAATTGGGTTCAATCAAGTGCACAATACAACCTACTGATTACAACTACTTTTATAACTAATAATTAACTAAGAAAAGCAGAAATAAACTACTAAAACTACTTGTTACTAAGAAAATGAAATTTGTGCTTACAAAGCCTTCCAAGCTAGGCTGCCAAGGACCAAAGAACCACAATTACCAATCCTATATGACTTCCATAAGTCCCTAGCCCACAACCATCCTTTATTAACTGTGCTCCAAGCTTATTCAACCATTGATCACCATTTTTTTTTTCTGATTTATTGCTATTTAATGGAATTTTGATTATGAGTGAACTAGAAACTTGTGAAACCTTTAAAAACCTTTCTAAATGAGTTACTAAGGGTTTATGATTAACTAAGAATCACTTGTGGTACTAAGATGAGTATTTAGAATTTTTGACTTAAACTTGAAAATTGAAAATGAGATATAAACTTTAAAGCAGAACTTTCATTGATAAAAAAGATTACAATACATTAAAAATAAACTGAAAACACTAAAACTAAAGATATTACACACTTACTAATGCTCATATGAGCTCAATATATAATACGAGCTAAAATTCAACCCTAAGTCTTCCCACATGGCTCCTTTTTGAATTCTGAGAGTTACCATTGCTTTTTGTTGACCCCTTGACCAAATCCTCACCATTTAATTGCATCTTGATCAATCATAGCCATTGATTATGGTTTTGGCGCCAAAAGGTATACGGGGAAAAATTAGTGGAATTGGTGGGGGAAATTTATTGTGGTGGTGTGGGTTGGTGAGGTTGGTGAGTAGTATTAATTGTGGGGGGCTAGTGGTTGGAAAAAGGCGAGGAGGAGGGGGGACACAGGGCCTGAAAAACGGGGGAAGGGGATGGTGAACAGTGGTCGTTTGACCATGTGTTTGACCCTGCGTTTTTTATTAAAAAGGGAAATGGGCTTTGGGAAGTTGGGCTTTGGGTGGTGGATCAGGCCTGGGGATGGGTTTGGTTGGGTTTTGGTTTTGGGTTTGGTTTATAATATAACAAAGGGTCCGGATGGTGTATGGATTAACAAGGACCAATTTTGCAATTTTGTCAAACATGGAGCACTGATTCTGTAATTTTCCAAATTGCTTCCAATGACCAAAAATGTTATAAATCCAAAGTTCAAAAACCATTTTTGCCATTTTCCAATTTTCAAAATTTCCCAGGGACCTATTTTGCCATTTTTGGATTCTCAGGGACCAAACTTGTAATTTTGGAAAACTTATTACCCAAGTGTAATTTTTTATGATTTTTGACTTTCAAAACCTTGGGTTGACTTTTCCTTTCAAAATAAATGCATAGGGACTAAATTTGACAAGTTTTGAAACTTGGGAGACTGAAACTGCCAATATTGCAAACTTTGTACGTTTTTTCTTTGTTTTTGCATATTTTGCATTTAAAACACATAAAACACAATCCCTGGGATAATTTAAGTCTTTTGATAACTTTTTGGTTGTTTTTGTATGTTTTGGCAGTATAAATACGTCAAAAATGATGAGTGTTTGAGCACTCATCAACATTCAAAATGAATATTCGTGAACATTCGTTCGGTTTGATCATTTTCATAGAAAGATGGATCGACAATTCGTCCTTCGTGAGTGTTTCTATTTTCAATAGGGCGATAGAAACATGCAACTGAAGGAGACATGCCGGGAGTAGAAGAGACATTTGGAATGTATTGTTTGGTTTTGGAGACATCACCAACCGTGGTCTTAGGCATTTTCACCTAAACAATATAACAACAAAAATAAAATTAATATAAAAACAACTATCATGCATATGTTATATATATTTATATAATTATATGCACTATATGTGGAACGAGATTCTACTTCGACAAAAAAAATATATTCAATGAAGTAGTTTCATGATGTTCCTTTTATTTTGATTTTAAACTCGTTTAGAATATATAATATCAAAAAGTATGATATCATAATTCACTTCGAAATAAGGCTAGATATATATTAGTTTATATATCTTCCATTTCATAAGAGTTTGACACAACATAAGTTTGTTTAAAAGATTAAAATGCGAATTTTAGTTTTCAAAAATATCATTTTTGAGATAAACCAAACGCTCCCTTAACTAGATAAAAATATCCTAAAACATCAATATATATATTGATTATATATCTTGATGACGTCTATTGATTCTAGTAGTATTAACAAGTTTTATGAACTAGTTTTAAGTTTCAAATAACTACCTATAGTTATAGTTTGTTCATGAACCAAACGCCCATGTTGTCTTCATGAACCATTTTATAACAAATTTAAAAGTATGTTTTGATTGTTTAGAACGTTAAAACAATGTAATGTAGTAAGTTTTAAGTAGTTTTTAAGAGTTATATCAACAATGTGCCTCTTGAAAAATAAAATTTAACAAGGGTTTATGGGCGATTAATGATTTTGACAAAATGATATGTTATACTAAATTTGAGTTGCAATACATCATTCTAATCCTATGGGAAGCATTTGGTAGTTCAATTTCTAGCTTCTATTGCACTTAAATTCGAATTAAAATAAATTTTAATAAAATGCATAATAATTGATTAGACACCAAATCGAATGAAATGTGATGAAATGCATGTTGGAAAACTTACAAAAGATGTTGTTATATGTTTGGTTGATGTTTGCCCCTTGCGAAACAACCCCAGATTGGTGATATGATGGAGGATTTTGATGGTTTTGGGTGTTTTGGTTCGTACTCAGCAGCAGTGGGGAAGAAGTGAATGAGTAAATGGAGTGTTTGGGAATGGAATTAAGGAGGAAAACGGATTTAGAAGTGTCAGATGGCCGGTCCCCTTAAACATTAAGGGGACCGCCCTCGATAACAAGCCGGTCCCCTTAATTATTAAGGGGGCCGCCTTTGAAATTTTCGAAACTTCGCGGAATTAGTTTCTGGTACAAAAATATTTATACGTATATAATTAGATTTATAATATATCAAAAATACGTAAAAGTTTGTTGGCACGATGATAAAATTCTTAACAATTTTTAATTACCGTTTCGATAATTAAAATGTACCTTTGACAATTTTGGATAAAATGATCAAAGTGTTAAGTTGATGAAGGGTTTGAGGTGTGTTCAGGAATATGTGAATAAGTGTATATATATATATATATATATATATATATATATATATATATATATATATATAAGTATAAGTGTGAGTGAAAGATGGGTTGATGGGTGAGGTTTGAAAGATAGCAGCGGAGATAGGATAAAGTCGGCGAGAGGAGTTTGTTTCATCCATAGTGTTCACGTGCGAAGGCGTTCTTGCATGATAAAAGTCCACTTGACTCATATCCCTTCATCATCATGAGTCTCCTAAAAGAGGACTTACTAGAATAACGCGAGGGGGGAAGGAAAGGGTTCGATAAAGAACGATTTCCTGGAGTTCTAGAAAGTCAACTAATGACGTATCTAGGTTATGTGCAAGCAATTTTATATATATATATATATATATATATATATATATATATATATATATATATATATATATATATATATATATATATATATATATAAGTATGTATATGATTGAACAAATAGAGAGAAAAAGGCAAGTAATATCTATGCAAACAATGTAATCAACTAAAGCATATTTATCTAAGCATGACAATGAGTTATGAAAGAATGGTGTACCCGGTGGTCTTCAAAAAAAATCTTCAAAATCATCAAGATGACATATAGACTTTGAAAAAGTCTATGTTGAGAGAAACTTCAAGATTGCTTCAAGGAATGTTCATCTAGCCATTCGATCCCCATTGTCTCTTTGGTCCAAAGTTGTTTGGTCCAAACATGTTTAACATTTGACTAGGATGCATAAAAGGTGGTAGTATACCCCAAGGATTGTAGCTTTGTTGGTAGTTCCACATTTGATTACTATTGTTATTATAGTTTTGCCTATTTTGGTTTCTTCTTGGTTGAGGTGTTTTAGACCTAGGTTTAGAATTATTTGATTTTCTAGGTGGTGGTGTTTTAGATCTTGTCTTAGGTTTAGAAGATCCTACCTCGTTTTTTAAAGACGGTTTATAAAAAGCTTTTACTTCTTCATTGTTGGCAAGAGGTATTTTCTATCATTTACAAGTATATACTTAGGATTAGATTTTAGAGGTTTTTGTTCGTTAGGTTCATTTTCGAATTTGACATTTTTAATCTCACTTGTTGAAGCTTCATTTGAGTTAAATCCTAAACCGGTTTTATCTCCGGATGTTCTTTGAATACTTATTATTTTATTAAGTGAGTGACTACTATTTTCAAATTTATTAAGTTTGTGAATTTTTTCCCTAAGTATTTCGTTTTCATCTTTAAGTACTTGACATGATTTGCATTCTTCAAAAATTTCTTTACCTTTTTCAAGTTGATGTATTTTAATTTTTTGTTCAAGTACTTTATTTTCCAATTGATTGTTTATGTATTTTAGTGATTTGTTTTTAGCCATTACTAGTTGTCCTAATTTGCATAGCCTATTATATTCATTATCTAGATCTTTTTCATCTAATGATAAACTTTCATCACTAAAATATTCAGTTTCGGGACGTATCTCATTTGATGTATTCGCCATAAGACATTTTTCTTCTTTTTTCGTTTCTTTCTCATCTTCATCACTATCACTCCAAGCACCTCCAACAAAAGCTCTTTGATTTTGATCTCTTGTCATCATTGGACATTTTCCGATGAGGTGATTTGGATCACCACACTTGAAACATTTTCTTTCAATCTTGTTGTTCTTGTCATCTTTACTCTTTTGAAATGTTTTCTTTTCATCATGCGGTTGTCTTACGAATCTTCCTCGCCTTTTGAAGAATTTCTTGAAATCTCTTACGGCCATGGCGTATTCTTCGTCATCACTTTCGGAAGATGAGCTATCTTCGATACTAGATTCCTTTCTAGCTTTCAAGGCGATTGACTTGCTTTGCTCTCGTTTTTCTTTGACCATTTCGGAGTCCTTCTTAATGATGACTTCGTAAACTTTTAGATTTCCAATTAATTCATCAAGTTGCAATGTTGACAAATTCTTCGATTCTTCAATAGCCGTCACTTTAGCTCGCTATTTTGGATGAAGAGCCCTAAGAAACTTCCTAACAAAATTCTTACTAGAAAAATTCTCATCAAGTGCTTCTAAACTTGTGATGATAGTGTTAAATTTAGCAAAAGCATTATCAATTGATTCCTCTTCCGGAATCGTGAATTGCTCATATTGTTGAACAAGTAGATCTATCTTATTATCTTTGACTTAACTATTACCTTGGAGAGTTATTAGTAAAGAGTTCCAAATTTCTTTTGCGGTTTCACACATAAAGATCCTTTCGTACTCTTTACGTGGTAGCGCATTATAAATAACCATTTTTGCTTCATTATTTTTAGCAAGTTTTCTTTTTAAATCATCATTTTGTTTTTCAAAAGGTACGATTTCATCTTTCTTAGTTTCAGGGTTATTTTGAATAGGTAAAAAATCACCATTAGTAATAACATGCCAAAGATCTAGATCTTTTGACTTCACATAAGTTTCGAATCGATTTTTCCAATCCATCACTTTCAAATAGTGGTGGTCTTTGCATAGATTGCCCTTCTAAATATTTTTCAGATTCCATAGATCGTTACAAGTTTTAAAATACAATATATTTTAAAGATCTTACTAGACGTGGCTCCTGATACCAATTGTGGAAAACTAGAAGGGGGGGTTGAATAGTTTTACGTCCTTTTTAAAAGTTTATTACCAAAATATTTTGTAGGTTATTAAAAACTTTCGATTCGATCTCAAGTGAATTCAAATGACAACCAATATAAGCAATTCTAATCAAGTAATGATGTTGGGAATTCTGTGAAGTAAGAATTCTGTTGCTGTTTCTGCTGAAGGATACTGCTGAAGAGTTAGTTCCTGCTGAAGCAGTATATCTGCTGAAGACATAGTTTCAGAATAATTAGTTTCTGCGGATATAGTATTTCCGTATTTTATGTAATGTAGTTTGGATATGCATGAGTTTATTTAGGAAGTGATAATGCATATCTTTTAGAAGTTTTAGAATATACGTTTCTTGTGAAACGGTTTAGGGTTCCTTGTGTATAAAAGGAACACACGATTATGTATTGAATAACTTTTAGTGAATACTCTTATTATAATTAAAAGATCCATAGAGGATCAAGAGTTCTTAGTATCAAGCTTGTGTTTTGTTTCTGCTTTATAAATACAAGTTACAGAGATTGTCTATTAGTGTGTTATTGATTACAGTGACATTACTAACGATTCTAGAGTGCTCAAGAAGATCTATCAAGGTCTTATAGTTCAACAAGTGGTATCAGAGACTCGAGAGAGTCTCTGTCATACTAAGAAACACACATCTTACACCTTAAGAATCCAAACAAATCTATAAACATGCCTGGATCTGATGATGATGTTGATACAACCCATAACATTAACACCACTTCTCTTCAACAACTCAACCTCTCCAACAGTAATGCTAAGTTTCCGTACTTGAAGAATGCTGATGAATATCATCTGTGGTCCATGAAGATGCAGAGCTGGATGACTAACATAGATTGGAATCTATGGGAGATTGTCAAAAAGGGGAATAGTCTGAAGAAGCATGTTACTTATGCCGATGGAGTTGTTACTATTGTAGGTCCCAAAACTGCTGAAGAGATTCTGGCTGTGCAAAGAGAGAGTAAAGTAAGAACAATTCTGGTCCAAGCTATTCCAGATGACCACATGGGTGACTTCCACTTTATAGAGGATGCCAAGGACATTTGGATGGCTATAAAAGCAAGATTTGGTGGGAATGATGAATCAAGAAGGTTGCAGAAGTCTATGCTGAAGCAAAAGTTCCAAGAATTTCAGATATCTGAAGAAGAGGGAATTCATAAGGGTTATGACAGGTTTCATCGAATATTAAGTCAACTTAATCAATTGAAGGCTAGACCCGATAATGAGGACTGTAATGCTAAATTTCTGAGATCTCTGCCACCATCTTGGTTACAAGTTTGTATTGCTCTCAAGACCAAAGGTGGGTTGGACATGATGTCCTTTGATGACCTCTACAATAGGCTTAAATCCCTTGAGCCTGATGTTAGAAGTCCCATTCGTCCATCCACTCATTCTGCATTTGTTGGTGCCTCTACAAAACCTGTGCATCAAGCCTCAAGTTCATATTCATCAGGAGCATCTTCTCAAACCCATACTTAATCTGCTCCTAAATCAAAATCCAGTAGTGTGTTGGAGGATATTATTCATTCATTTGTGGCTGAATATGAACATCAGCAGTTTCTTGCTTATGAGGATTTTGAACAGGTGGATCCATTGGAGATGGAGGAGATGCACTTAAAATGGGAGCTTGCAATGATCTCCATGAACATTAAGAGGTTTGAAGCCAAGTCTGGAAGGAAGTTTGGTTTTAATGGAAGAGAGGCAGCAAGGTTTGATAGAAGGAAGGTTAAATGCTACACTTGTGGTCAAGTGGGACATTTTTCAAGAGAATGCAAGGAGAGAAAGGCTGGAGATGAAGTTAGATATGGCTCTTATCCAGTGGAAGCAGGAAATACCAAGGCTGCACCTTCAAAGGCTATGGTGACTCTGGATCACCAAATTGATTGGGCTGACCATGAACCTGCTGGAGAGGAAGCTTCTACTTCTTCACAAGTGAATCTGCTGGCATACTCACCTTCAGAAGACAAGAAGGAGCAAGTCTCCTTGATGGGAATCTCTCAGGTACACAACTGTGTGTTTGGATGTAGTGTAAGATACAATGAGCTTAAACAAGAACTTGATGAATTGAAACCAAAATACAATGAGTGTTATGTTGAATTAGAGTCTTATAAAATGGCTTTGAAAACTTTAGAGAAACAAAAAGTATGGTTTCAAAAGAATCAAGTTAAATATGATGAAAAGATAAGAGTACTAGAGAGTGATTTAGAAATGGCTAAGATAGACTTAAGACGTACTGAAAAGGAAAAGTCTGACTTAGAAAAGGAAAAACAAGAATTACAAGCTAAATTAGATAAAGAGATAGCTGGTCGTATGAAATGGCAGGAAGGGGCATCTAATTTGAGTAAATTAATTGATGGTCGCCAATCTGTTAGGTCTAGAAGAGCATTAGGATATGAGAAATATATAGACCCTGAAGAATTAACATATCCTGATATGTCTAGTGTTTTTGACCCTGAACCAGCCTTAGCTTATCAAACACCTGTTAAATATGTTAAGGAAGGGGGAATGAATGTTGTCCCTGGACCTATAAGAGGGGAACACATGCCTATAGACCTATCCATACCTAGTGACTTTGATGGATCACATCATCTCTATGGCAAAAAGTCAACTGACTTGCCAGACCTTCTTATGAAAACTAATGACTTTGTCTCTTGTTGTGACAGTGACAAGTCTTCTGATGAAGGGTCTACCTCATTTGCTAGCTGTGATTCAAGTGAGAAGTCTGACCTGCCCAAGACCACGCCCAAGACCTCTCCCAAGACCATACCAAAGACATCACCCAAGTCTCCCAACAAGCCTTCTAGAGTTGCTGCTGATAAAAAGACAGTTTCTACTGAAGACTTGTTTTTAAATTCTTTGCACAATAATACTTTTGGTTATGTTAAAAACAATTCTGTTTATCATGGTGATTTGAATACTTTTTCATGTTATGGAACTTCTTTTGGTTTAAATAAATCTTCTAAAAAGAAGAAGTGTTTTGTGTGTGGAAGTAAATATCACTTGATTAAGGATTGTACATTTCATGAGCAAAGAATGGGTGAATGTGTTAGTCAAAGGAAACCTAGGCAAATGTGGAAGAATGTTAGTGACATACCATCTTTTGTTCCACATCAGCAGAAACCCAATTCTGATGAATCACATTCTTTATGGAGAAGAGCCAGTACTAGACCATATGTTCGACCCACTAGTTCTTTCTTTTCTAATGGTTATTGGCCTAATTACTTTGACTCAATGTATTATGGTGGTGGATATGGGAATACTGCTGTGAAGCCCTCAGCAGGTTGTTCTTGGACAAAGAAGGGACCCAATATGCAATACAGGCCCAAGAACAATGGTGGATCTAAAACATCTACATGGCCTATTACTAATGATCCACAAGGCAGGCTCAAGTCAGCAATGACTTGAGTCTCCAATGTGTACTAATTTTGTATATTTTTGTTGTTGTTGTAGGAACATCCTTTGAAAAGTACCGAAGTAGGAATTGTTGATAGTGGTTGTTCTAGAAGTATGTCAGGGAACAAGGACAAGATGCATGACTTTGTACCCATAGAAGGAGGAGGCACTGTAACTTTTGGTGGTGGAGATGGCAAAATTACAGGGAAAGGAACAATTAAGACACCCTTGTTAGACTTTGAAAATGTTTATTATGTGAAGGAATTGGAGCATTTTAATCTATTCTCAGTATCACAAATTTGTGACACTAAGAATAAGGTTTTCTTCTCTGAAGATGAGTGTCTTGTACTTTCCAAGGACTTCAAACTTCCAGAAGACACAACTGTATTGCTGAGAGTTCCAAGAACCTTCAACTTGTACACTTTCAATCTGAATGATGTCAAGCCAGATGGTGATCTAACATGTTTGGTGGCCAAAGCTTCCCTGGATGAATCTACCAAATGGCATAGGAGAATGGCTCATGTGAATTACAAGACTATCAAAAAGTTGTCTAAACTTGGTCTTGTTCAGGGCCTTCCTTCTAAACTCTTCACCAATGAACACAACTGTATTGCTTGCAATAAGGGAAAGCAACACAGAGCCTCATACAAAGCAGTCAAAGCTGTGAGCCCCATTTCAGAACCACTTCAGTTGCTGCACATGGATCTCTTTGGTCCAACTCCTATCAGAAGTATTGATCACAAGTATTTTTGCCTGGTTATCACTGATGATTATAGCAGGTTTTGCTGGGTATTCTTTCTAAAAACTAAAGATGAGACAACTCCTATTTTGAAAGAATTCATTATCTTAGTTGAAAACCAGCTAAATAAAAAGGTTAAAGGAATTAGGTGTGACAATGGGACAGAATTCAAAAATGTTGTATTCATAGAATTCTGTAAGTCTAAGGGTATTAGAAGGGACTACAGTACCCCAAGGACCCCACAACAAAATGGGGTTGCTGAAAGGAAAAATAGAACCCTCATTGAGGCTGCAAGATCAATGCTTGCAGACTCCAAACTACCCACAATGTTTTGGACTGAAGTAGTAAGTACTGCTTGCTATGTCTTGAACAGGGTATCCATCACTAGACTTCATGTCAAGACACCTTATGAACTTCTCACTGGGAAAGTTCCAGACATACATTACCTTAAACCTTTTGGATGCAAAGTTACCATTTTGAATACTGCTGATATACTGGGTAAATTTGATGGGAAAGCTGATGAGGGATATATTGTAGGCTATTCAGCTCATAGCAAGGCCTATAGGGTTTATAATCTGAATGCCAAAAGGATAGAAGAGACCCTTAATCTAAGATTTCTTGAAGATCAGCCTAATATTCAGGGACAAGGCCATGGTATTTTGACCTAGATTATTTGACTGACTATTTGGGTTATTCTAGACATGCTTCTAATCCTACTGCAGGTACCAAAGATCCAAATTCTAACCCTGCAGGTTCCATGGATGATGACTCAGACTGTGAATCTGAGCCAGAAGAGAATACTTTTGTTGTACCATCTTTTCCACCTAACCATTTTATAGGTAATCACTCTGCTGCTGAACAAGATGATGAGTCACATTATGCAGAGGATCTTGCAAGACTGCAGAAGCAAGAACATGCTGCTACTAAGGAAGCTCAGAAACTCCATGAAAAGGTTACACAAGAGACTGAAGCTATCCTACATCAATCAGCACAAGCAGTAAGTGGTAACAAGGATTATGCTGATGATTTTGCTGAAGGCACACCTATTACCACTGATAAGGGCACAGATGCTGATTCTACTGATGCTCACTCTCCCATCTCTACTGAAGTCTCTGTAGACTTTGATAAGCCCTTTACAAGATTTCAAAGTCCTTCTGATCTTGGGAATTATCAGCCAAAGCCAGGCTTGTTTCACTCAGCTTCTTATGATACTGAGTTTGGGCCTACAGTCAACAACCTTGATGCCACCATTGATGTTCCACCTACAACTACAAAAAGGATTCATAATGCTCATCCCCTATCAAAGATTATTGGAGATCCTAAAGACCCTGTTAGAACAAGAAGCACTGTAAAGAATACAAAATATGGTGAAGTTGCTTTCATCTCTTATGTCTACAATCAAAAGAGGAACAATCACACAGACTTCAAACATTGTCTGTTTGCATGCTTTCTTTCTCAGATAGAACCAACTAGTGTTCCTCAAGCACTGGCTGATTCAAGTTGGCTGGAGGCAATGCAAGAAGAGATGCTGCAATTTAAGAATCAGCAGGTTTGGATTTTGGTTCCTCTTCCTGATGGTAAATATGCCATTGGGACAAAATGGATTCTAAAGAATAAAAGAGATGCCAGGGGTATTATGGTGAAGAACAAAGCAAGACTAGTGGCTCAAGGGTTTAGACAAGAGGAAGGCATTGACTATGATGAGGTCTTTGCACCAATGGCTAGAGTTGAAGCAATTTGGATATTTTTGGCCTATGCCTCTTATATGGGCTTTATGGTTTATCAGATGGATGTTAAAGGTGCTTTCTTATATGGTGAGATTGAAGAGGAGGTATATGTGACTCAACCCAAGGGATTTGAAGACCCTGATCATCCTGAGTATGTGTACAAAGTTGTCAAAGCTCTCTATGGACTTCATCAAGCTCCCAGAGCTTGGTATGCTAGACTCTCCACATTTTTGCTGAAGAATGGCTACAGAAGAGGTGCCATTGACAAGACTTTATTCCTCAAGAAAGATTCTAGGGATATTATTCTTGTGCAGGTGTATGTGGATGATATTATCTTTGGTTCAACCAAAGAATCATGGTGTAGAGAGTTTGAAGATTTGATGAAGGGAGAATTTCAAATGAGTGCCATGGGAGAACTCACTTTCTTTTTGGGTTTACAGGTTCAGCAGAAATCTGATGGTATTTTCATACATCAAGAGAAATATGTAAAAGATATGTTGTCCAAGTTTGCTATGGAGAATGTTCGGACTGCCACTACTCCATATGAGGCTCCCAAACCAAAGAACAATCTTGATCCTGATCTACCTGTGAATGTTCATTTATACAGGTCCATGATTGGTTCATTGATGTATTTGACTGCCTCAAGACCTGATATTACCTTTGCTGTGAGTGCATGTTCAAGGCACCAAGTCACTCCACTTACATCTCATATGAATGCTGTTAAAAAGATTTTTAAGTACCTAAAAGGCCAACCCAAATTAGGTCTTTGGTATCCCAAAGAGTTTCCGTTTCAGCTAGCAGCTTATAGTGATAGTGACTATGCTGGTGCAAATTTGGATAGAAGATCCACAACTGAAGGTTGCCAATTCCTTGGCAGAAGACTGATTTATTGGCAATGCAAGAAACAGACCATTGTTGCTACCTCTACTACTGAAGCAGAGTATGTTGCTGCTGCCAATTGTTGTGGACAGGTTCTATGGATTCAGAATCAATTGCTGGATTATGGGTATAACTTTATGAATACTACCATTTTCATTGACAATCAAAGTACCATTTGTATTGTTAAAAATCCAGTTTTTCATAATAGAACAAAACATATTGAAATCAGGCACCACTTTATAAGGGATGCTTATGAAAAACATTTGGTTAAAGTGGTCAAAATTCACACAGATGAAAATGTGGCATATTTGTTAACTAAAGCATTTGATGGACCAAGGTTTCAATATTTGGTGGTCCATATTGGAATGCTTAACCCTTAACTGCAAAGTTTAAGGGGAGGCATAAGCCTCAGGGGAGGCATATGCCTCAGGGGAGGATTGTGAGTGTAAATTTTGTAGATTTGTATAAGTTGTATAATTTCTGAGTTTTAACACTAACCCACTAATATGTTTGCAAGTTGTTTGGTGTATTTGCTTGTTTGATGTCTGTTTTGCAGATGTTCTGAGAATGTAAGTTTCATGTTAAAGTCACCAAGAGCAGAAGTCAAAGGAATATGGTCAAAAATGCTGAAACATGGTTTCTAATGATAAGTCGATTATGGTGAAGGTCTTACAAAGTTGATAAATTAAGAAGATCTTTTCATTCATTCATAGAAACAAGTTACAGCTTACATTCAAAGTTTCAACTGAATTACAATGATCATTCCTAAACATTTGGCTAATTAAGTACTACTAGCTTCTATCACTTATTACAAAATACTTGAGGCTATGACAAGTACAATGATGAAGCTGAAGATGAAAATGGAAAAAGAAGAGAAGGAAGACTGTGAAGATGCTCATGAATCAAAGTCAAGAAAATACTCAAGAACTTTGTTCCATGGCAACATTCCTCAATCATCTACTTCTGCTTCTCCTTACCCTTACGTATGATCTCAGCCTTCTTGCTCTGTCCAATATGTTCTTGATGTGGAAGACCAGGTCCTGGAGCAGGAAGATCCAACACCAAATTTTGTGATGTTAGAAGAGATGGATCCCTCTTACTTGATCTTGGTTGGGATCTCTCTGGTGTGGATGGAGGAAGAAAGGTTGGATCTTCATTTTCTTCCTCTGAGGAGTCTTCATCAGAGGTATAGATGAAGGGAGAGACAATATCTCTCTCAGCAGGAATGGGTACTTGGCTTGGTTCACCCTTCCTATGAGCATTCCATTGTCTTTCTTGTGCATCCCATCGTTTCTCCAGTGCTCTTTCAAAGTCAGAACCATCAAGCTCCCATGGATATGGTGGTAAATCTTCTTCTGCTGATGGAGAAGAGGAATTTGGATCTGAGATTTCTGGGTGTGATGACATGGTTCTGGTGAAGAATTGGGGTTAATTGGAAAATTAGGGTTTGTAAGATGATTTGGGGTAAATTGGTGACTGAGATGTGATTTGGGGGTGATTAAATAAGCCAAGTTTAGACGTTACGATAATTAATGCGAGTTGGGTGGCACAGTAAAACCAAGATATTGACCGAAGATATTTTTACTTTTGGTTGATTCTGCTGATGTTGACCATTCTTCAGCAGATTTGACTTTCATTTCTGCTGAAGGGTAAATTTTCAAATTGGAAGTTTTTAAACTACTTGTCAGACTTGGTCAATAAGTTGTTCCGATAAATTTGACCACGATTGGGGAACTTCCAAATTTAACCCACTTTGCATATCTCTTCCTAAACAAAATTATTCGCTTATCACTCCTTTTAAACCCATTATTTTATGTGTAATTCATAACCGTCTCACGTACGATTATTCCAATGGCACAACTCGAATTGAAAGGCGACCATAACAAGTATGCTATTCTGAAAAAGGCAAAGGGACATGAAGAATTCGATTTAATGGTGGAGTTTCTACAAAGGTCGAAGATTCATTATGCTCTGACTTGTAGTCCCAATTTGGTGTGTGAATCCTTGGTGAAGCAATTTTGGGCATCTGCTGCTAAGAGATCTGCTACAGAGATTGTAGCTGAAATAGATGGTGTAGAGTATGTGGTGACAGAAGGGTTGATTAGGACAAAGCTTCAGTTGGATGATGAAAATGATGTGTATCATTCCAACACTGCAGAGATTCTTGTTGGGCTAAGAGAAGCTGGATATCAAAGTAATGATACATCCAAGTGGCACAAGAATCAATTTTGTCCTAAGTGGAGGTATTTGGTGCATCTGCTGCTTCAATGTATCAGCAACAAGTGTGGTGGATGGAACCAGTTCTCTCTGCAATTGGGTTGTGGTATTGTTTGTCTTTCTAAGGGTCAAACTTATAACTTTTCTAAGTTTATTTTTGATAATATGCTAGAAAATATAGATAAGCAACAGCATAAGTTCTTAATGTACCCTAGATTCTTACAAATAATTTTAGACATAACCACTGAAGATAGAACCCATATACCTATTAAAAGTCTAGGTTCTAAGTTGTTTACCTCAATGAAAACTAATTATACTGGGGAACATCATCCTATGTTGGAAGCTATGTTGCCACAAGGCATTGCCAATGTAGTTGAGGGTGATGATGCTAGTAATATGCCTGCTCCTAATACTGCTGATGATGGTAATCCATCGTCTTCTGGTGTTGCTGCTGATGGTAATCCTTCAGTGGTAATGGAGGAAGAGCCAGCTACAACTGCTGAACCATTACCTAATTCTGCTGACTTACCACCACCTACCCCGGTGCATATGTCACCTAGTCATACCATTTAACCAACTCAGGATGCTCTAGATGAGCAAATTCATGAGTTTGAAGATAACTTTCAGACTCTTGAACCTGAGCTTACTAGACTACCTTCAACCTGTCCTTTGGGAGAGCAAATTAGTGAAGGTTCTCCTAATGTTGTACATGAGTCTGTTTCTCCTGCTGGGTTCAATGAAGCTCCATATACCACTGAGCAATCTGCTGGTAGAGCAGAGGACCCTATTACTCTCACTTTTGTATATGATTCCCTTAGCAGGTACATGAAAATGACTGAAGATCTCCAGAAAGAGCTTGCTGAGACCAAGACTACTCTTGGTAATGAAATTAAAAGTTTGAAAAGCAAGGTTCAAGATTTGGAGGCACAGCTGAGTAAGCAGAAGCAAAGTAAGGATGGATTGGATTCTGCTGAAGTTGCAAAGGAGGCAAATTTGGATTCACTTGAGATTCTAGCTGAAGTTGCTAGACAGTCTAATGTTGTTCCTCCTAAAGTTGCTGAAGTATCTTTATCTAAACCAAAGATACTAGTCCACAGAAGAAGAAGTACAAGACAGTATTTGGCAAGGAAAGCTGCTGAAACTTCAAAAGTGACTGGTGGTGATGATGATGTGCTGATGACTGAAGCTGTGGATATACTTCAGGAGAAACAATCAATAAGTGGGGTTGCTGCTGATCAATCTGCTGATAAAGGAAATACATCAGGAGAAGTATACTTTGTAGCAGGGAAAGAATATTTGAATTCTCCTGTTTATCATTCATCTGAGAATCAACAAGTTTCTCATGATAGAAAGGTTCAAGATGTACATGAAGAACATATGGCAGATGTGAATATTTCTCATGATGATATTGCTGCAGATAATGTCCCTCATGATGATTTGGATGAGATTGTAACAGCTGAAGACAGAGCTGGACAAGAAAAACTATTTCAAGAATGGGAAGATTATAAGAAGAGTGCTAATCTAGCTGAGGAAGAACAAGCCAAGTTTGATGCCGAATTAGATACAGTCACTCAAAGATATGTTTCTACCTTACCCATTGAAAGACAAAGGGAATTGGATGCAGCTGTTCTAGAGTTTGATGAGTCAGATTGGCAGCAGATTGGACAACTAATGCTTGATAATCCTGATGTAGCTACTGATATTATTAGTAAAAGGGTAGAGGAGAAAGACTATGATTCTGAGATTGTGAAAGTGTTAAAGATGAGGAAGAAGGTAGCAGATGAGTTAAAAGAGATAAACCTATGACTCAAGCACAGCAGAGAGATTATATGAGAACATACGTGAGAAGTCAAAGCAGCACATTATTTAATTCTGCTTGGTCTAAAACAAAAGTGTGGGGACTTCCATATGAAAAACTGGTTGAGATTTATAACAGAATCAAGACTAGAAATGAACAGGCTGGAATGGGTGCTTCCAAGAATATTCCTCTCCTCAATGCTGATGTTGTTTCATCTGATAATGTTCCTATTGTTGCTGAAAAGGTATCTTTACCTGATCCTTTTGCTGATGTACCACATTCTGCTGCTTCCTCTTGTGTGGATAAAGGTAAAGCAAAAGTGATGACATCAGATCCTCCAACTAGAAAGAGAACTAGGAGACAATTGGAGCAGGAAAGATTGGGTGAAGAGACTGCTAGGAGGTTGACTGAGGAACAAGAAGCTGTACAAAAAGCTGAGCTTGCAAGATTTCATGAACTGAAGACAAGAGAAGTTGAAATTCAAGCTGCTAGAAACAAACAAATCAGGAAGGCTATGGATGAACAATATGCCTCTGCTGCACTTGAATCTTCTCAAGATTCTACTGATGAACAATTGGATACTCCATCAGTGGACTCTGATGCTGCAGAAGGTGATTCTGCTGAAGCAGCAGTTCATGATGCTATTTATGTTCCTGGAAGAAGAGGCAAGAGAATGGCTAAAGTCAGATCATCACATTCAAAACAAAGTCTAATCAATGTGAATGATTCTGATGCTTCATTTATAAGAGAAGGATCCTCTGATGATTGGCCTGAAGGAACTAGAGATGTTTTGGTTCATTGGGAGTTAAGTAAAGATGGTCAAGTGAATACCATTTACAGATTGAATAAAACTTTCATATCCTTTACATTTCTTCAACAGATTCTTCATCTTGTGAATCATCAAGATTTAGTCACTCTATATGAGTTGGTTATTCAGTACTATGCAACTCATACTCCTGAAGGGTCTAGATTGTATTTGTTGGGTGATCTTCAAGTGTTGTTTGATTCTTCTACTCCCACTGGTGCAAGCTATGCTATATGGAAGAACAATCAGAGATGGAAAGTTCAGAGTTGGAAGTTCTATCCTATGCCTTATGTTCATGTATTGGAAACTATCACTGGTCTTAGGCTTATTATGGATCTTACCAACAGATATCCTCTGAAGGTATCTCTGATGGAGAAAATGTTATAATAGAAGTTGGAGATTCCTCCTGATCCAGCTGGAAATACAAGATTGTTTGCTGAATCTTTGGTCAAGGTTTTCAAACAAAGGATTAAGACTTCCAGAGCAGCATCTGATTAGGAATATCATATTGTATATTTGTTTTATTTTTTTTTTCTTAGTTAAAAAAAAAAAAAAAAAAAAAAAAAAAAAAAAAAAGCCTAACATCTTGTTGTATAGTATTTGTATGCAGGTTTGGTTATCAACTTACCTGATGTTGACTATTCCATCATAAAGTTGGCTAGTCCAAAGGGTACAGCTTTGGTAAAGACACATCAAATCTGTTGATAGCTGTAATGGTTTGCTCAAAACCATAGGGTTTTCAACTCACCCATGCTTTATTGCTGAGTAGTTGAAATGGTTGTCAATTGACCATGGATTTTTCCTTTCTGGATTCCAAATAATTGGCTAGCCCACATGTATATGGGTTGTGGTAAAGGCAGTGGAAAACCATATTTGGCAATCAGTTAACCAAGATGATTTTCATCAAAATAATTGGCTAGTCCTGAGCAAACGGCTACAGGTAAAGACATCTCAAATCCGTTTATAGCTGATGATTTGCTAAAAATCATGTGGTTATCAGTGTACCTTAGAACACTTGGCTACTTCAGTAGTAATGGCTATTGGTAAAGAGACATCAAATCCATTATTTTCAATGATTCACCTCTCACAGGAGTTAACACACCTGGAAGTGATGAGAATAGTATGAAACTAATTTGTTTTGATGTACATTAAGTCATTTGTTGCTGCAAAGAATGGAGCTTTCAAGTATTTGCTGATCATAGAGATTCTGCTAAAGATGATTCTTTGCTGGTGCTATCTTATTACAATCCTCTTGGTATGTTATTTTGAAGATCTATCAAGAATCTTGAACTTAACCAGGTCAAATTCTAGATTAGGGGAGGATTGTTGGGAATTCTGTGAAGTAAGAATTCTGCTGCTGTTTCTGCTGAAGGATACTGCTGAAGAGTTACTTCCTGCTGAAGCAATATATCTGCTGAAGACATAGTTTCAGCATTATTAGTTTCTGCGGATATAGTATTTCCGTATTTTATGTAATGTAGTTTGGATATGCATGAGTTTATTTAGGAAGTGATAATGCATATCTTTTAGAAGTTTTAGAATATACGTTTCTTGTGAAACGGTTTAGGGTTCCTTGTGCATAAAAGGAACACACGATTATGTATTGAATAACTTTTAGTGAATACTCTTATTATAATTAAAAGATCCATAGAGGATCAAGAGTTCTTAGTATCAAGCTTGTGTTTTGTTTCCGCTTTATAAATACAAGTTACAGAGATTGTCTATTAGTGTGTTATTGATTACAGGGACATTACTAACGATTCTAGAGTGCTCAAGAAGATCTATCAAGGTCTTATAGTTCAACAAATGAAAGTATTGAAATGTAATGAAGAAAAGATAGAGTTAGAAAGATCAAACCACAACACGCGAATTTATAGTGGTTCGGCTACAAGGACACCTTCCTTGCCCTACTCCACTCCCCGAGTACCACACTCGAGAGTTTTCTTCACTATGTCAACAAACTCCTTATGGTGGATAAACCTTACACACCTTGGCTTACACGAGTTAACGACACTAAGCTAAATGTCGAGTTCTAATCGTAGTTAGAACCAATCTCACGACTTCTTTAAGGCTTCACACCTTCTTCACAACTTCACAACTTCTTCAAGGCTTCACACCTTCTTCACACCTTCACAACTTCACACCTTCTTCTATGCACAACTAATTCACAACTACTAAACTACTTTACAACACACCTAGTTTCTACAATCAACAAATTTACACAACACTTTTACAAATATCTATCACAACTACAATATGAAACTAGCTATTCACAGCACTATTACAATTAGATGGATGTAGAGAAGTGTTATTCTTCTTGCACTTGAATGGATGAAGCTTTGGATCACTTGGAAACAAAGACTTATGAATTATATGATCAAAGGATTTTAGATCTAGAAATGGAGGTTGGATCAGAAAGTTTATAGTGCAAAAAGGTGAGGAAAATGTGTGAAATGATCCAATATTTATAGAGCCAGATTTTACTGTTTGGGAGCGTGCCGGTCCCCTTAATCATTAAGGGGGCCGCCTAGTAAAATTAAGGGGGCCGCCCTCCTGAACGTTGAAAAAGTTTTTCTGGATAAAATTTGCCCTTTTTGGTTGGAAATTTGAAATCATATCTTTGTGGTTTAATATAGCATTACCAAAAATGATTTACAAATATATATAAAATGTTTATATCACTTTATAAGATGTTATGTCGTAAGACAAAATTTCCTTTGATCATGTAATGCATAAGATGCTTAGTTTATGCATACCTTAAGTGATATTAGATGTAGAAGTAAATATTTGTTACCAAATACTTGTCTACTTCTTAATCCTGACTTAATTTGATTTAAGTTTTGTGATTATCAAAACATAGGTTTATTGAGAGATATTAATAACCTTTTTAAGCATTATTTATATCAACAATTAATCTTATGGTATCTTTTTAGTGCTAATATAATAAACTTCTGCCTGTAAAAGAAATAAAAATTCATAATAAATAATTATATATTGTCAAGAGTAATTCGTTGTTAGCTAACGTTTTGATTCTTGATTTTTGGAATATAAACTTATTTTTATAAAGTGGTGTAGTAGAAAAACATAATAGCACACATAAATGGATGAACCTAAGGCTGCCCACAGAAGTAAGCTCGACCGAGTCGGTCGACTAGGTCCTAGACAGTCGGCCTTACTGTGAGAAGTCGGTTGCGACCGATTTGAAGGAAAGGAGCAGTGGTCGGCCTCACGACCGAGTTTCAAAACAACAAAAGTTTGGTTTTTTGATCCAAATGGTTGGGTCTTAAATTTTTTTAGCCGTTTGAACTACAAACCAACAAAATTAAATTTTTTGTACCGTTAAAAAAGTATCCGTTTGGTAAAAAAAAATTCTTATAAATTACATTATAAATACACAACATAAACAACACTTCAATTTACACAATCTCACACTTATCTCTATTAAAAATGTGTAAAAAAACACCACAACAAACAAAAGGGCGAGAATCCCGAGTACCACAAAACATCCCGCAAGTATCAACGGATTCGACTTTCCGGTTAACCGGTGTGTCACCAACCATCAATTTCCGACCTCGTTCTATTGATTATGAATCTCAAAAACCTCCACAACAACAAACATTCAATCCATTTGCTATTAATCGTAATTTTAATCATCCGTTCATTCCATCGTATCAAAACAACCAACAACCACAACAAAGCCACTCTCGTCGAAGCCAACAATCTATGTATGGCTCCCCCGAATCGGTGTATCGTCCAACAATGGACTCATCAACGTATTCCTATTCTAATTATCAAAATTATTCTCCGGTTAACCACATCAATCTTGATGCTTGTGATTTTATAGAACAATTAGAAGACAATCCGGCTTTTTTCGTTGGAACCTGTTCGGGTTATCCGAGTCAACAAATGTCACCAGGTTATTAAGGTTCGGGTCACGGATCGTATCATGATTCGGTTCCAAATGATGATCTTGTTGGTGATGACGACGACAATACTATTTCTGAAGAGATGTCACCGGTCAAACCAAAGAAGCGTGCTACAAAGGGTAAGAAGAAGGCGGTTGAGAAAGAGGTTGACAAAGATTCGGCGATTTGGACAAAAAAAAAAAGAAGAGATCGCGTTGTGCATGGCTTGGTGTGATTCGTCGGAGGATAGCATAGTTGGAACCAACCAAAATTCTAAGGGATTTTGGAAGAAAGTGATTACATACTTTGAAAAGGAGGTTGGTGAAGGGAGATCGTACAACTCAATTACTAGCAAGTGGAAAAATAGGATTCGTCCTAGAGTTGGTGCATTTTCTGCCATTTACGACAATTGTCATACGAATTTTGGAAGTGGTGAGAATGATCTCAATATTTACCAAAAAGCGTGTAAAGAATATGAAATCATGATGAAGCATGCCTTTCATTTGGAGCATTGTTGGGAGATTTTGAGGGAGCATCAGATTTAGAAGAAAAATGAGATGCCGGTTTTTTTAAACCAAAATGAGGCTCGAAATGAGCGACCAGTTGGTCATGATGCAGCTAAGAAAAATAAGGCTACTAAGAAGAAATCGTTGGAGAATTCCAAGTCTTGGAATTTGGATGTGGTAGCCGACAAATGGAAAAGCATTAAGTCAATGGCATTGGGTAAGAAGCAGGAGCTTGCAGACGGATACTACGACTTGAAGAAAAAGGAGCTGGAGCAAAGGGATAAGGAGTTGGAGCTGCAGCAAAAGAAAGTAGAGCAAGAGGACAGAAGATTGGCAATGGAAGAAAAAAGCTTGAATTTGAGCGACAAAAGAAATATCAAAAAGACCTCATCTTCTATCTCACACCAATCGAGCCATCTTTGGCCACATTACAACGACAAAAATGAAAGAAATCAAAGACTCGATCAAGGAACGACATAACCTAGATTATTAGTTTTTAATAAGTGTTGTAATGTTTTAATAAGTGTTGTAATGTTTTTATTTATTTGAATTAATATGTAAAGTTTTAATTATGAATGAAATTTTAGTTTGTGCTAAAAATGTCTAAAAAAAAAAAAAAAAAAAATTGAACTTGGTCGCCCTTACTTAGGCACCGAATCGCCTGCAGGTCGCTGGAGAGAGAAAACTGACGTGACAGAGAAAAATTGAAGAATTGAGTCGACTTACTGTGGGCAGCCTAAGAATGAAACACAGTTAGTTTTTGGTCACTTTAACCACATTGTGGTTGTAGTTTTTGGTCACTTTAGACATGGAAAATTGTATGAGGATGAAAGTCACCAATTTTCTATGCATATTAATTTGTTATTGGTCACTTTTGGCCTCTTCTAATTAAGGATCCTAATTTAAAGCTTTATGTTGCTTTATATTACGGAGTGCTTTATATTACGGAGTATAAGGGCTGTTTATTTATTAAAATGCTCTGAATTTGAATCTGATTTGTACATCTGAATTAGAATATGTAATAGAAAAGTTTGAATCTGATTCCTATCTTAATCTGAATAAGTGGTTGAGAAATGTGAATCTGACTCAAATAAAATTATTTGTTTTTCTAAAATTGTCTAGATGTGTTAAATTATTAGTTTTTACAATTTAAATATTTGCATTTGCACAATAAATAAATTTTATTAAATATAAGAAACCAAATTTTACATTATAGTCAATTTTATTAGACATGAAATTTCATGCTTATTTGACAAAAATAAACTTGTCAGAGTTTAAATTGAACTTTTTAAAACGATTAACTGTATGGATCACGTTAGAGTTGAGATATATGAGTCCGAGACCGAACCCCTCAATTTGGAAAAAAAAAAATATATATGTATTGTGACATCTATACTACATATAAAGCATGAATGACTCTCTCTCCAAATTTTTAAAACTTATAAGAAATTAAGCATGGTTTACAACACTTTAGTGCACCAAATTTTCAGAATTACAACAAAGTAAGCATATTGTACAACAAAATAAAGTATGATGTCATTTTAAGACCAAAATTCTATCAAACATTAATGTTATTAAAAACACCCCTTCACCAAAAAGTACAACCATTTACACTCAATGTACAATAGCTGCAACCAATTTTCAGATTTATAACAAAAAAAAATAATAATAAAAAAAAATAAAAAAAACATAGTGTAAAACAAAATAAGCATAATGTAATTTTCAGACTTACAACATTAATGCTATTAAAGTGGTTAATAATAACTATAATGACTACTACTTACAAGAAAAGAAACATAGTATACAACACTTTAATACATATAATTTTCAGACGTACAAGACAAGAAATATAGTGTACAACAAAACACCACATTAATGCTATTTAATGTAGTCAATTATTTAACTGGTCAATAAATACAATTAATAAGTTTATTAAACACCCTTTACATAAGAAATACAAATTATTAAGCATATTGTACAACCAAATTAAACACAATTTTTGCATTAAATTTCACTACTACAAATAATAAAGCACATTATACAAATATTCAAGCTCGAACGGGCAACGGGCCAAATGGGCTTGAGTCCAAACGGGCGCGGACCAAACGAGCTCGAGCCCGAACAGGCACGGGCCAACGGGTTCGAGTCTGAACGGGCACGGGCTATACGAAATTCTTAATATCCTTAAATTTATTGTGAAAAGGAATATAATAAACTGAAATACATTATTCATCAAAAAAATTTATTTCAAGGTACCCGCCGCTGCAACGCGCGAGTATCTGCCGCTGCAACGCGCAAGTACCCTGCTAGTATTATCTTATATACATTCTTTATCTAACAAAAACATATATAGTGATTCTATTTAATAGTTTTAATGCGAAAATTAAAGGTGAAACAAGACAAAAATAATAATAATAATAATAATAATAATAATAATAATAATAATAATAATAATAAAGAAAAAAAATATATTAAGAGGTTAAGACACCCTTTCTACATTTAGTTTAATAAGAGGTTTATGCCTCTTACTACCTATTAATGGTTGAAAAAAAACAAACGCTCTTAACAAAGTTTGCCTCTTACCGCCTCTGAATGGCATGAAAAAAAACAAACAATTATGTCTGACCACGCTTGAATAAATCAGATTAAGATGTTGTTAAGAAGCATTTTTTTAAAAACAAACACAACCTAAGTCAAGACAACCTAATTAAGAGCATTTGGTGTATTGATGAAGCAAGGCTCGTCATTTGGGGTCCACGGGCTGCCACATTACTTTAACAAACTTTCACAATTAAACCTCCCTTACTAAACAACTAACTTCAACTTACTCATTTAGGACCCACCACTTACAACTTTAACTTTTTATTCAAATTATCAAATAAACAAAATTCATTTCATTAAAAATAAAAATACATTACAACATATTAAAATACATGCGAAACATAAAAAACACGACAATTGATTTTAACGAAATATTTATTAAAAAAACACTAGTGTAATACTCTTGATACAGTCTTTGAAACTGATACGGGCCTTTAGAAAACATTAATAGATATAAACTTTTGTTTAATATTGGGCTTAAAAAATAGAAAGTTTTTAAAGTCACAACTCAAAACTAGTTTTTTGTTTTTTTTTTTTTTTTTTTTTTTTTATATATACGTATTAGCTACCCTATGTCCCTATCTTCTCCTTCAGCCGCTATATTCACTTCCTAATTTATTTGCTTTCTTTCACACAACAACCATCCATGTTGATTAAAAGAAAGTTAAAAGCAATTCTTACAGGGGAATGTGTAGTTCATTGAAGAGGTTCGTCGTTCCTACGTGGAGGCATTTTCATGCTCGCCGCAACTCGCCGCTGCACCTCCCCAACCTTGCCGTAGCTTGCCAAAAGGGAGCTCTTCGTCTGCACGGCGAGCTTCAACTACTGACACTTTTTTTTTTTTTTTTTTTTTTTTTTTTTTTTTTTTTTTTTTTTTGTTCTTGTTTTATTTTATTTTTTGTATATTTGTAAACGTAAAAGTTTTAAATATGTAATTGTTTTGTAAAAATGTAAGTTGTGAATATGTATTGTTTTGTGTAATTGTTTATGAATATGTAATGTTTTTTGTAAACGCAACTATATTAAACATGGGATTGAAATTACATTAAACTATGATACAATTATATTACAACTACGATTACAACATTAAACTACGAAACGAAAATTAAAACTCTTAAACTACGATACGATAATGAAAATAAAACTACGAATCAAGAAAATGATCCAGTCTGTGCCATAGCCCTCGACACTCGAATCATCGTTACTCAAATCGTCTTCACTCGATGGCACACGGTTTAGTCCCATAGCCCATCGCCATTTTGCTCGATGGTTTCTTCGATCCTCTTTAGCTTTTGCCTGCGCCTCATGAGCTTTTGCCTGACGTTGTTCCTCCACTTGAACCTCTAACAACATTTGCATGTCTTGCTCGAAGAGTTTTTCAAAGGTATTAGGTTGGTTTTGTGGTGGATTGTTTGCCGATGGATTGTTTACCGGTGGATACAGAACTTCCGGTACAGTGTTTTGTGGTGGATTGTCATATGGGAATACGGGAAGCAGATCTTGTGGTGGATGGTCGTATGGGAATACGGGAAACAGGTCTTCCGATGGTGTGTTTTAAACCAATTCATTATCTGGTGATGTGTTGTGTGCCATTGTTTCGTATGAATTGTTCGTGAATTCTTTATATGATTTGTGTGTGGATTGTGGGTATATTGTGTGCCTCTGTGAATGGCTATTATAGGACCGTTTTTTGAGTTTGAAATTTAAATATATCACGCTCTATTTTTTGAATTTGAATTTTAAACGTTTATCCGCCCATTTTTTTGAATTTGAATTTCAAATATTTAGCCACACGTTTTATTTATTTATTTATTTTATTTTTATTTTTTTATTTTTTTTAAATTTGAATTTTAAAGGTTTATCCGTACTTTTTTTTTTAATTTGAATTTTAAAGATTTAACCGCCCGTTTTTTGAATTTGAAATTTACACATATCCCGCTCAGTTTTTGAAATTTGAATTTCTAAACATCCTTATATAAAGCATATCATAACATACTATTTTGCACACACTTCACTTTCTAAACAATTTTACAATGGCTAAACGTTGGTCTGTTGAAGAAGCAAACTTGCTAGCCGGCATGTGGCTAATCGTTCACGAATACCATAGCGAATCCTCTTTTTGGAATGAGGTTACAGAAAGGTTCAACAACCAATCTGACGGTGATTTTCGTAGCAAAAACCAGATAACGGCTAAGTGGGCAAGACTTAGCACCGAATGCCAAAAATTCAATGACATATACTTGAATTTGCAGCGTACAAGCCAGGACAATGATCGTCTTCAGAATGCTATGAATATATTTAAAGAACGCTTTGGTGGGAGAGGTTTTAAACATATTCACGTGTGGTTAATTTTGAAAAACAGCCCCATATGGAACAGATACAGTGCTTAACGGTGTTTTATGTTTTGTATTTGTATTTCTGTATCGTTTGTTTTTGTATTTCCGTATCGTGTGTATTTGTATTTTCGTATCGCGTGTATTTGTATTTTCGTATCATTTGTTTTTGTATTTCCGTATCGTGTGTATTTGAATAACGGCTAGTTTGAATCTGAATAAAATGCTTAACGGCTAATTTCCCTTTATGACCCTCCCTTATAGTCAGTCTAAATTAACCAAGGATGGTTAACAGATCAAACCTAAGGGAGATGAGTGCAAGATATTAAATCCGTGGAAGTACAGGGAAATCCCCGGGTCATTATGTCCCAGCAAGATTGAAATTGTGTTTTGGGAAACTTTTGAGGGATACAGTGATTGAGAATAGTAACAGATAATGATTTGGAGTTAATTACACTACTGATTTGATTAAGATTAAGACAAAATAACAGTATAAACAATTACAGGATTACAGATGTATGAAAACGTAAGCAAAATAAAATCAGATACAATTACAGACAGATAAAAAGGTGAGTTTTGAACAAAATTAAACTAGAGGGGGTGAAAATGAAATTTTTACAAACTTAACAGTAAAAGAAAATTTAATTAAAAAGAAATTTATAATTAAAAACTATTTAAACTAATTAATAATTAATTAAAACTAATTTAAATTTAAGAAAATTACCAAACTAACTTAGAAAATTATGAATTTTTTTATAAAACTAATTAACCATTACAGAAATCCTAAAAAATTATAAAAAGTTTACAAAAATTAATTTTAAACTAATTTACTAATTATTTACTTATTTATTAATTAAAATCTATTTTAACTAATTTAATTATGAAAAATACTAAATGAATAGTGAAAATTCTGAAATTTTTTCTAAAAATACTTAATGAATTATAAGACCTAGGAAAAATATAAAAAGCTACTATTGCTTATAAATAAGCAGAAAGAAAATTGATTTTTTTGATTTTTTAATTAAAACTAATTAAACTTAATTTAATTATTGTAAATACTAAATTAACTTAAAAAATTATGAAAATTTTTCTTAAACTATTTTAATATATTAGAAACTTAGGAAAATTATAAAAATGAAAATTGCTTTTTGAAAAAGCTGAGCAATAAGCCAAATGACTTAGATAGAAGCTATCACTATTTTTAAATTTGGCTTTTTCTGGATTTTCTTTTACAAAAGAATTTTACCACTAAAAATAGGAAACTTTTACAAAGGAAACTTAATTAGAGCTTATTAATAAGCAGTGTGCAAGTCCAAAAGTGAAACAGAAAGTCCTAGTAAGCTTGGAAAATTCGATTTTTGATGCAATAAGCTGTTAATAAGCTACAATGAAGTGAATAAGCTACAAACTACTGAATGACATACAAATAAGCTGAAAAGAGCAGAATAAGTACAAGGAATAAGCTAGAGGATCAAATAAGCACTTGGCTTATATAAACAGGCCAAACACGCAAAAAGGGCCAAACTTGCAGCCCTTGTGGGGCCCATAGGGGTGATTGGAAGCCCAAATTGGAACCTGATCTAAGAAGCTAGCCAGAAAGGCTTTTCAAAAATCCAAAGATTAAGCACTGGGTCCCACAAATAAGCCAAGTGAGGGCTTGTAAAGTTTGGGTGTCTATGGTGATGACTCAGAATGGCCAAATAAGCTAAAGGCAAAGGAGATCAAGCCCAAAATAAGCTCAGAACTAATAAGCCAGACCAATAAGCTCTCCAATAAGCTAAAGGTTGGGTCCTGGTGTCTACTAACAAAGTCATGGTGAGCTTGTGAAATCAAGCTTATGAAACTTAGTACCCTGGTGCAGGGCACCTACTTGCCTTGCAACCTTAAATAAACAACTAGATAAGCCGGAAAGAAAAATCCTAAAAATAAGCTGATGGTGGATTCATGTAGTTTAGCTGAGGGACTTTAACTTGTAAAAAGCTCAGGACCTAATTGTAAGTGCTAAAATCAGGAAAATTCATGCAAAAATTGGATTTCTGCCTAACTATGCAATTTTGACTTTTTAAGTTAAACAACAAAGTTGACTTAAGTGTACTTTAATCTAATCCTAGTGAATGAAAATGATGTTATAAGTTAAAATGAAACTAAATTAGGCTATACTAACTACTTATGAACAGATTTGATGAGATTTTGATCTAGAAATCCTAACAGTTAACTAATATGATGAGATTAAAGGGAATTTTGACTTTTTACTGAGTGGGGGATGGTTTTTATGGTTGCTCTATGCTATTATGACCTAGTGTGACTTAAGTGAACCAGAAACAACAACAAATACAACCCTGAACACAGAGAATCAAGCAAATCCAAACAACCTGATATTACTTTGATTTTTAAGTTTTTAATGCAAATGGACACTAGGGGTTTTGGAACTGCTTAAAATTGTTGTATTATGATCCAATAGACTCTAATAAGCACAAAAATACAAGCATAAACCACAACACCCAAGATTACTAATAATGCTAATTTGACAGTCCAAGTTGAAATGATGAACAACTAACCAAACTAATTAACAAGTAGCTGATTTTAATATAGATTATCACTAAAAAACTCAGAATAAGCTAAAAAAAACAAACATAAGTAGATTATAAGCTAATGAATAGTAGAGAATGGAAATTAGGAATAATCTTACAAAATGCTTTCCTGCTAATACACCATGAACCAAGGACCAATACCACTTCCTAACACTCCCCATGGAGTTCTAACCCATAGCCATCCATTATGTACCATGCTCCAGCCATCATCATCTTTAACCTGCAATTTTTTTTATTTGATTTTTCTGTTTTTTTTTTTTATATTTTTCAGTTTTATAAGCTAAACTGGTTTTTAAGGTTTCTAATAGCTCTTCAAAGCTATATAGGGAGCTTATATGAGCTATTGAGTCCAGAACAACAAGTATCAACACTAATTAAGCTAGATGAGAATTTTGGAATTTAAAATTGCATAAACTAAAATTGTAAAAACAAACTGAAATTGGAACTTGAAATGGACTTTGATTAACATAAAAGTGCTCAGTACAGAGTTTTAAACTGAAAATTACAAAAGAAGATGATTAATTAAGCTAATCGACACTATTTTGAACTAATTAAGCTACACACTATCTTTTATCCTTCTTCTTCCATTTATAAGCCCCAATTAGGGTTTGTGGTATCCCTCTGATCAAATCGCATCATTCTTTATGGCCACTGGATGTCTGAAATGCAATCTAGGCCCTCCACGTGTTTTGGCAGGAAAAGAGGGTATTTGCAATTTGCTCTGTGATTGCGTGTACAAAGGGGGTGCATTAATTGGGGTTGTTTTGTTAGGTTTAAGGGGGATTTAGGTAACGATGGAATTGGTAGTGGGAGGGGCGGTGGAGATGGGACTGGTGCAGGGTCAAGTGGAGAAGAAGGAGGGAAAAGGAGGTGTATGGTTGACATATTTGACCGGAGGGAGTATTATTAAGGGTGGATTGGGCTGGGTGGTTTTTGGGCCTGGGGGTTTAGATCAGGAAGTGGATTGAATTTGTGGTTGGATTTGGACTTTTGGTAATAATACATAAGGGGTCCGTTTGATTTAGGAATTATTACAAGGACCAATTATGTAATTTCTGAAAAATAGAGGGGCTGAGTTTGTAACTTTCCTGAAGTTTTCAAAGGGTCCTTTCTTGCCAAGTTTAAATAGTACAAGGATCATTTTGATAACTTTCATTTTTGATTTTTCCAGGGTCCATTTTTGCCAAATATGAAACTTCGGGGACCACTTTTGTAATTTCCTAAAATCTTTCACCCAGGGACGAAACTTGATAACTTGTGAACTTCCAAGGACCAGTGTTGACTTTTTCTTCCAAAATCTAATGCTCAAGGGCCATTTCTGTCAATTTTCAAACTTGAGGGACCATTTCTACCAATTTTGCAAACTTTTGCTCAAAGGACTATTTTTGGCAATTGGTGATTCTCCAAGGTGTTTTTTGACATTCTGAGCTCAAAAATGTAATTTGCTTCCCCGGCTCTGGCTTTTGACATGATTTCCAAACTCCTGCTCGTTTTTGTCCTTTTTGGCCTGATTTGTGCCAATTTCTGAAATATCCGTTCATGCACGATCAGAACACACAAAAACACAATATCTTTGGAATTTATGGTTAGTGATACGCGGGATTGTGCCCTCGCAACAGTTTTTACCTCTCAAGGAATTTTGAGAAGCTTGCAATCCCCGCTAGGCAGTGTACCTGAGCGTTGTAGTATATTATAGTGACAAGTACCGGGGAATTGATCGTTCAACTCAGGAATAGTGTCGCTAGGATTAGAAAGTCTACTAAACTAGGTCTAGAGGTGAGGGATGATTCTTTTTGTATTTTTTTTTATATTTTATGAAAGCAAGTAAAATCTCGGGTTTTGAAGGAGTGGGCGGAATTAGTTGCTAGTCAACTAACCCAATTAATTACAAATGCAATCAAAATAAAATAAAAAAAATGAAAATAAACTAATGTGGTGGAAACAATAATGAGAAAAGATGTGTTTACTTAGATTTCATTACTCCCTATATATCTTTTACTGGTTGATTAGTGATTGGCTCCAATCTGTCAACCTAACTTGACCAGGGAATGGTCAACCAAGTCAAACTGCCTAGAATCAATCTCCGTGGAAGTATAGGGTTTCCACGGGTCGTTATGTCCCGACGAGGTGTGGATTGTAATCAAAACAGGTTTGTGATCGGGTGAATTTGGACAGGAAAGGGTTTATAAGGGTTTGAATGATTACGCTAAGGAAATACGAATGAGAACGATTTAAACAATCTATATTAACAATAACGTGAAAC
Organism: Artemisia argyi; assembly: GCA_030686995.1. Classification (NCBI taxonomy): domain Eukaryota; kingdom Viridiplantae; phylum Streptophyta; class Magnoliopsida; order Asterales; family Asteraceae; genus Artemisia; species Artemisia argyi. The sequence goes on from CM060685.1 coordinate 55,305,710, forward strand.
CTAGTTAACCTAAACGTAATCTAAAAACTTAAAATTAAAGTTTGCTTAAAGATAAGCAGAAAAATAAGCCAAACGACTTAAATAGAAGCTATCACTTTATTTAAATTTTTGGTTTTTCTTATTTTACAAACTACTTTTACGAACGTAACCTATATTTAAAAACGTAAAAGTTTATTAAATAAAACGCGAGTGCGCGAAATAAAAAGTGAAATTTGAGCTACACTAACCTTACGGACATGAAAATTATATTTTTACGAACCTAATGATAAAAGAAAATTTAAGAAAAAAGAAAATTATTTTTTTGACTTTTTATTTAATTGTTATTAATTAAAAACTATTTAAATACTAATAAAGCTAATTTAAATTATAATAAATACTATATGAACAGTGAAAATTATAAAACTTTTTATAAAAATACTAAGTAGTAATATTAAGCTAAGAAAAATATGAAAGTGGTGACAAGCTAATTTAAAAGCTGGAAAATAAGCTGTTAAGCTTGTATAAGCTTAATTGGACAAACACTATAATATAAATAACACAAGAAAACTATAACACTAATAATATCATAGCCCAGATGGTGCACAGCTTAGGTTTGAGGCTTGAGCCAAATGACTCAAGTTCGAATCCCACACTGGCCACTTTTCTATTTTTATTTTTCGTTTTGGTTTTTTCTTTTACAATTACACTATAACACTAATATTATGCAACTTTTACAAACGAAACTTTTTAGAAACCCTAAAAGAAGCTCAGCTTGAGCTTATTTTCACCACAGTGAACTAAAATAAGCAAAAGTAAGCTTATGAGGCTTACTAAGCTGAGAATAAGCTCACTACAATGAACAAAAGCTTGAATAGGATGGAAAATGGTGAAAAGTACTGAGATTTAGCAGAAGCAACAATAAAGTAACACTTGAAATAAGCTAAAACACCAACAGTTGAGGCTTATGGAACTAAAGGGGTGGTATGTGATGGAAAAAGCTAAACAATAAGCTGAAAACTAGCACCTAAGTGGAAAATAAGCTAACAACAACCTTGACAGATCCAAATAAGCTAAATCAAACAACAAATAACACTAAAATAAGCTGATTAGGCAGATAAGCAAAGTCCAAATTCCATAATCCAAACAGCCTACACAGGCTTTTGCAGGCCTAAATTGAGGAGGGGGCAAGATTGTTTGAGGCCACTTGATTCAAAGAGTTTGATACTCAGCTAGGTAAGCTCTCAAAAGAGCCAAGGGGAGGCTTTGGGGCCCACTATGGATTCCTGTGGGACCCTTGGGACCTTGGCAGATCAGATGGTAAGATGAAGCAGGGGAGGTCAGTCCCCCTGCAGGTGTGTTTGGGGGCTTGGTGGGGCCCTCAAAAAATTCACAAAAATCTAATGAACATGGATAATCAAAGTTGAGCTGGTATACTATCATTCCTAAAAAGTTCAAAACCTAAAACCTTTCACAAAATTCTGCATAAATCATTCCATTTTGTGAAAAACTGAGTTCATACACTTGAGACTTTTTGGATTTTTGAAACTTTTCACTTTTCAAGGGTTTGAGAAACCTTTGACTTATGTGAGATTCTAACTGGATTTAAGTTATTGAATCAGTTAAATTAGGCTAAAAAGAGACTGGGATAAGCAATGTTAACAAATCTCACACTCAATATGATGATTCCATTCCCCAAAATTCCAACAGATGCACAATTGTGAGGTGTAAAGCTAAATTTTGACTTTCACAAAGAAAACTACCAAGATTAAGTTTGAGATGAACTGATATATGAATGAGAGTGCTGCCCAAATGACTTTTAACCAAAACTAACATCAAAAACTCAGTAGGCAGACTTAATCCAAACACCCCTTTTCAAACTATTTCAAAGACTTTCCAAAGCAAATGCAGAAATTAAAGCCCAACTAGATTAATTAACTTATTCTAAGCTAGGATACATCTAAATCAGCAGGAAACATCAAGAATAATAACCCTTAACACATTATTACAGATTATAGAAAAATTTGTCTAAAAATCTTACTTGACATCCAATGCATAGGAGGAACCTGAGAACTAAGAATCAAAACCATATCCTAAGTGCTCCCTGAGCTCTAGACCAAACCACATCCTTTGCTTTCTTTCTGCTTCAACCTTTTAATTTTTCTTATATTCTTTTTATACTTCTTTTGTATTTTTCACTTTTTCTTTTCTGATTTTTTTGGTTTCCTATGATTCCAAACCTCTTTAACAATATTCAAACAACATTTTGAGACAAAGTGAATAGCATTTAAGGGAAATACTAGAAACTTGAGATTTTGAATGAAAATACGAAATTGAAAGTAACTTGAAAGAACTTTAATTAAACTGGAATTTTTAAGAGTACAATTGTAACTACATTCAAAACAGAAAAGATACAAAAGAAAGGGATTACACTGGATTGAAACAGATAATACAAATTTGACCTAAATTACACTAAAATTACTAATTAACTAACTACTCACTAACTCCCTTTATTCTTGGCTTCTCTCTTTATTTATAAACTTCAGGGGGTCCTTTGGCTCTTTCCCACTTCTATTTAGAACCAATGGATGACTGCAAAAGATCCTAGCCGTTGCTTTGGATTTTGGCGGGAGAATGGATTTTATCCATTTGGGAGTCTGACTTGGCAGGGGGGTTTGGTTTGGAGTTTTGTATTTAGAAGAGGTATAGGGTGTAGGGTGTTGAGTGTGGTAGAGGAGGGGGAAGTGGAAGTGTGATGATGGTGTTTGGCTGTTGTGGCAGGGTCACGGGGGGAGGGAAGATGGGTGAGGTGGAGAAGGTTGACCAAAGTCAAATAAAGGGGACGGGGTGGGTTTTTTATTATAGAAAGGGTGTTTTGGGTGGATGTCGGGTTTGTGTTTGGATTGGTCCAGGATAAGTGTGGGGTGGGCTTTGGTGTGTTTGTGGATATGGATTAATGGGGTGTTAACAAAGGGTAACCGTTTGGTTTGTATGGTAAAATAACACAAGGACCAATTTTGTACTTTTCTGAAATTTGAGGACCCAAATTGTAAATATTCCAAAGTTGTAACAAGGATTATATTTGACATATGTGAATAGTGCAATGGCAATTTTTTGATAATTTTTATATTTCAAAACTCCAGGGACCATTTGTGTAATTTTCCAAACTGCAGGGACCATTTGTGTAATTTTCTCAAAGTTTTCACCCAAGGACTTGTTTTGACAACTTTTGAATTCCAAAGGACTTGGGTTGACTTTTCTTTTATTTTAAACCTTCAGGGACAAGTTTTGTTAATTTTTGAAACTTGAGGGACTGAAACTGCCAATTATGCAAACTTTGATCATTTTTCATTTGTTTTTAAACATTTTGCATCTAAAACATATAAAACACACTTTTGGGATAATTTTTGTATTGTGATGCGTTTCTGAGTGTTTTTGGATGTTTTGGTAGTTCAGATACGATAAAAATGATGAGTATTTACACACTCATCAATTAGCTTGTTACAATTGCATTGATGACGGTTTATATTCCTTAATACTAGTCGTAGGGTCGTGAACAATATTCCATAACTCTATAAGATCCTACTTCACTCCTGTGTCGAGCCAACTAAAAGCTCCTAACATGGGATCATTAGAATTCACTTATGCATTAAATACAACCAAAAACCGTAGTACACCTCCGATCATGTTTCTTAAGACGTTCAAGCAAGTTACTAATGGAAGTCTGCCAATTTTCTTAAGCCTAACATCGAATACAATCATCCACAACAATTATAAACAAACAATCAACCAATAATCAACATCTAGATTTCATTACATCTAAGCAAACACAATAAAAACCTAGCCTAGCATGTTAAAAGACAGAAAAGCATAAGACAGAATCAAACAACACATAGACATATTGAATGATTATTGGAAGACTTATCTTTATTCAAACATGGATGAAAGAAGGGTTTGAAACCCCTACAATATGATGAAAATTCGACAAAGGGTTTGTGGTAAAGTTTCTCCTAATGTTCCACACTTTTACAATGAAAAATTGGAAAAATATATATAGATAAAACATCCTGACGGCGTCATGTGGTAGCTTCTGACGCCGTCAACTCGCCGCCAAATTAAGAGTCGTATTGCCTAGATCCAGTCTTAACGCCTTCATGTAGAAATAGAACTCTGGGTCGTCACTTGTAAAATGACCCTAACGGCCTTGGTGACGCTGTCAGGTCAATAACACTGAAAATGTTCTGGGCCGTCACGTTATATTTTCCACTTCCACCTCTTCTGCCAAGCTTGACGTCGTCATGTATGAAGTCTTTACGTCGTCAGGTACTGTTCCCAGCAAGGATTTTGAGACTTTGCCGTTTTCTTCACTTTTATGCTCCAAAAACGTCCAAAATGTTTCCTTTTCCAGATTTCTCCTCAAAAGTACCTAAAATGACAAAAGAAACGATTTAGGGCAGTAATTGATCAAATAATCATGAATTCGGGCTTAAATGACCCCTTAAAAGCGGTACACTTTTCGCCTCATCAGTTAGTTTGTGTCTGTTTTGGTTTTAAAATGGACAGAAAAAGATGTGTGAATAAGCACACACCACTTAACAATATCTTTCAATGGCTAGTTTTCCCTATAGATACCACTTAAACAAGACTTCGTATTCTCACACATACAATATGGCTAACCAACCAGCTGTGTTGCAAAACTCTATCCTTACCCGATTACGCAAGGAACAAGAAAAAGAACTTAAGTTGATTAACAGTTTGCTAGGTGAAATAACTCGTATTATTCGACAGATGCATACGCGTGCTCCAGAGGTCGAAAGTTTGCGTGAGCTGCCTCAAGACCATCCAATTATCAAGGTCGGTCTAGAAACTATATTAAGAAATGATTAAACAGATCTGCACCTTCAAGTCGCCTTGAAAATGGTTAGGGAACAAGTGTTGCAAGTGTGGGAGGAGAAGTCAGATCTTATCGACAATTACAAATCTATATAAATCGTTTGATTATTTGTGTGTTAAATTTCGTATCGTTTTTTTACCATATCGTTATTTTACGTTTCGTATGTTTTTATTTTCTTGTATTGTATTTTTAATTTAATGAAATGAATTTAATTTAGTTAATGAAATGAATAAAAAAAATAAAGTTGTAAGTGATGGGTCCCAAATGAGTAAATTGAACTTAGTTGTTGGTGAGGAGAGGGTTAATTGTGAATAGGGTGTAAGGTGATATGGCACCCGTGAGACCCAAATGAAGAGATTAGCCTCTTCATTACATCTTACCCTCTTACACGTAAAAAAAAAATAAAAAATAAAAAATAAATAAAAAAAATCAAACAACCCGTGCATATTCACTTGGGCCCACTCTTGTCAGGGAAATCTGCTCATCGTGCAGACGATGAACCACCAACTGGCAAAAAAAAAAAAAAAGAGGAAGGGTGGTATAGTGGCGAGGTCCGGCGAAGGGTCCAACGTGGACTGGCAAGACTTCCGGCGAGCTGCACCCAGTGCTCTGAGCACTTCAAATAGTTACCCATCATAACCTCATATCTTGTTTCGACTAATTTTATGATTCTACCTCAAAAAAATTAAAGAAAGCAATAAGTAAATGCTAAAACTATTTAAGCTAAACATTTCTTTTTGGAAGCCAATGCTCAACACGTTCGCCATGGCTTGTTACTTCTTTTAGATTTAGCATATGCTTTACATGTATATTTTGTTATAAAATAATGTTAATATACTGTATTAAGTATATTGAGCTCGAAAAATTGCAATTTGATAAATTTTATCACAATTTTTTATGATAAAATCAATATTGAAAATTTTATCAACAAACTTTGAAACTTAAGGAGTTAAGGGCACGTTTGGTACAAGAGAATGCCGTAAAATGTTGGATATTTTAGTGTAACTGGATTAACTTGTTTGACCAATTTAGTCATAACTAGACGAGTACCCGTGCATAGCAACGAGATTTTATATCGACATATAGTTTATTGATAAAAAAAAGTTTATAGGTTATAAATGAAAAATAATAAAAGTTTTAAGATTTGAGAATTAAACATAATGTTTTGAAACCCGGTTCGACCAGGGTGGTTCAACCGGTTGAACCGTTCCGGTCAAAAAATTGGTCCATTTAAACCGGGTCAACTTGCTAGGTTGGGTCGAAAACGGGTCAAATTAAACCGGTTCAACCCGTCGGGTTTGAAACCTCCCAGGTCAACCCGGTTTGTGATTTGTATTAATTATTTTAATTGGTTATAAATGAAAAATAATAAAAGTTTGAAGATTTGAGAATTAAATATAATGTTTTGAAACCCGGTTCGACCCGGGTGGTTCAACCGGTTGAACCGTTCCGGTCGAAAAATTGGTTGATTTAAACCGGGTCAACTTGCTAAGTTGGGTCGAAAACGGGTCAAATTAAACCTGTTCAACCCGTCGGGTTTGAAGCCTCCCGGGTCAACCCAGTTTGTGATTTGTATTAATTGTTTTAATTGGTTGCATTTAATTTGGTAGATATGTTTTTTAATTGGTTGTACAATGTGAATAAATCATTGTACTTTTAAGTAATGGTGTGTTTTAATAAGATTATTAATTACATTTCATAATTTCCTTTAATAAGATGTTTCAGCATTTCACATGACTTGACTTTTCACTTTTTCACTTTTCCACTTTGACCATTTTTCCTTTATATGTAGTATAGATAAGAAATCATTTGGGCTTGAGGTGCGGATTGCATGCCTATTTGAATTTATTATGATCTTAGGGGCTTCGCCCCTAAGGGACTATGTCCGAGGGCAGTGCCCATGGTAGTAGGGTCCAAGGGGCGGCAGCCGTTGGCAGGGTCCAAGTTGTTATGGTAAAAGTTCCTTAGAAAATTAAATTTCTAGAAATTAAGGGACTAATTCTGACAACTTTGAAACCCTTGAAAAAACTGCATAAAAGATAGTTTGTGCCCTAATCCCATTTGAGAGAAGGATACGCTTTTCTTTTGGTCATCAAATTTCTCTGGTTCATCAATCTCAAACACAAGCATTCAAAACGTTCTCAATCTCTGAATTGTATCCGATTGAATAATTCGGGGGAATCACCGAATTGATTCGATCTGAAAGTGTTCACACACCTTTCAGAGATTAAAACAATATCCGGTTTTGTTCGTTTATTCCGCTTATCTCCTACAAAGATCGAATCAATCACTGAAGATGACGAACCCTGGATCTGTGAAGGATATGATTAATCATGATTGGTGAATTTGTGTAAAGAGATATTGGAATCTGTTTGACACAGTATTCAAGTTCGTAAAACTTGACAAGTGTGAAACAGTTGATACATAAGACGGTGAATCGGTGATCATGGAATATAAAAACAAGAACTTTGATGGAGAAAGGCATAAACGATGAATCAGTGCGGTGGTTACTTTGCATGTTTACATAAAAAAATACAAGTAATTTATTCATATTTAATTTAACTGTATGTGATGCATGACACTTTGCATGGTTAAATTATACTCGTATGCTTTTACAGTATATATGACATGTTGTGCATAAATTGTTTTACTCTATAATTTTGAACAAGAATGATTTTATCACATGCATATGAGTCATGAATTAAAATGAAGTTTTCCAAATAAAAGAACATGTGTGCGTTTAACTTAATTGATATTATATTAATTAAGTGTTTGATCATGTCATGATTGAGTTAGATATAAAACGTAAGTTGATATGTGCAGTTATTGCAATGGTTTCCTAATTTTATATGAACAAGAAAAGCGTCGGAGGGCCGCGTTACAGCCAGGCGTCGTAGTTTTTGTTAATATTTTTAATGTGTTTAGGTATAATACATATGACATTGTTTTACACCATGTGTTTTACATGTATGTAGTTGAAAATGGTTATTGGGCTTGTACGAATATACATTTGTTAAGGGCCGGGTATAATGGCATAATATTGGGTCATGATAGCCCACGAAAAAGGAGCAGAGCATGGCATCAGTGGTGTTGGATGAGTTGGGGCCCAAAAATAAGTTACTGTAACGAGGAATAGTGGAGTGACGTCGTATTTGATGCCCTATAATATATATATTAATGGTAACTTTGATTTTCAAAAGTATATAAAATCTGATGCACATAAGAATGGATCTCATGACTCTGAGATGATTAGAATAATTAACACGTGATATAAGTGCATGATTTTAATTGGCATTTATCTTATAATGTTTAAGTTGAATGAAACAGAAACTTATAGTTTCTTGATTTGACTGATGGAAAATCGTGTTAGTTAAGTTGACATAAGTGGTTTTGCATAGAACATATATGTATCTCCTGCATACGGAATCGATCATCTTTGATCGAGTAACATATAAGAATGATTCATTGCTAAATAAGTGCATGAGTTACCGAACGATTATTAACCCCTTCAATGATATATATCAAATGTGGTAAGGACAAAGTTTTCTGGATTCGGTTTGCCATTGTGATTGCAGGAATGTTTATAAAAGTGTTGGAAAAATTTACCACAACATGTGAGTTGTGATATTCAAGTGTTTTAACTTGTGGACAGGGAATGAAAACTTGATAATCGTTGATAGATACGAACATAAAACCAAGTCATTCTTGGTTGTTTTGCCGGTAAATTCGTATTGGCTGCATGGTGGGTAAGTAGGTAACCATAGTGACAGTTATCTTTCCCGCAATTCTTGAGGCTTTACTTGTTAATTACTCATAATCATATATATGACTTTGATCTGGAACCACAGTTATGCCATTTTGTGGTGTACTTTAAACTTTTAAAGTTGTGTAAAATGTGTTATTGAATTGTGTCTTCGGAAGATAGGATATGGTCATGGTCCTTTAATTGAATTTCAAGAGTGTTTTCTTGAATGATGACTTGTAAATAGAAGTGTATATGAATCTGTCTTAAAGTTTCATCGCAAGAACAAGGGAACTAAGTTTTGTAATTAAACTTGATGAATCCTTGTACTATGTAGATACTGTTGTAATTTATTTGCATTACATGATTGTGGTGATATGTTGGGATATAAACCAAAGTCAGCCACAATATGTTACTCGAATTATGTCCGGCCTCATTGTTTGTCTAATAGATACATGGTGCTTGTATATTTAGGCAAACTGATAGTGGTCAATGATTACATATGTTGACTGTGGTAAATGGAGTACTAAAGTACTTGAAGGAAACCATGGATTATGGTTTAGAGTACAACAAGATCCTTTGAGTAATAAAAGGATAAATTGATGCATGTAGGATAAATGATCAAGGAGACTATGAATCTTGCTTGGTAGAGATAGTTTTTGGATCAAAGGACAAACGTTGCGCAACGTATCCAATGATGACATCAAGATAGTTTATTTAATGCTTCTTAGTTTAAAGAAGTGTATGGTTGAAATGCTTGTTAATGAATATATGTTTATATTCATAAGTCAATAATACTATGTTTGATGCTTGTTAAAGTGAAATTATAAATAGCTTACCACTTGACAAAGTGGTTTGTAAGAGACTTAGTGAACAAATTCGGAATAGGGATGAAATAAAAGTCTATTTAAATTTTCTAATGGTGAAACACCCAATTCCCTTCTAATAAAACGTTAGAAGCTGAATTCAATGCGGAAAGCTTACAGTTAGAGATTGGAACACATGATATACTATCCCAAGGAATGTGTACCTGCAAGATAAAGAGGTTGAAGTTTATCTTCTTAATAGTCTTTTGAAAAAGTGCAAGCAGGGATGATTAAAAGAAACTACCTATATGAGCATGAAGTTTAGCCGCTTCAAGAAGCTGGGACTTGGCTTTGACATGCTTATGAAGGATAAGGACATAGGCTATTAAAACAAGTGTCAAGATAGAACTACTATGTATGTAAACTTTTGTGTACATTATCTTCGTGTATTCATAATGAATTCCCAGGGTTCAACCCTAAGCGACACCCTGGTATTCGAATATTCGGAATGTGTAATGTACTAATGTGAAATTCAATCGTCACAACATTTCATTTATGCAAAAGTTTGATTGTTTGAGATCGCTTTTTTTAGTTAATTAAGGATTGCACTAAAATAGGGGAGGAATGTTGGATATTTTAGTGTAATTGGATTAACTTGTTTGACCAATTTAGTCATAATAAGAAATCATTTGGGCTTGGAGGTGCGGAGTGCATGCCTATTTGAATTTATTATGATCTAGCCCCTAAGGGATGGGGTCCGAGGGCAATGCCCATGGGAGTAGGGTCCAAGGGACGCCAGCCCCTGACAGGATCCAAGTTGTTATGGTAAAAGTTTCTTAAAAGTTTAAATTTCTAGAAATTAAAGGACTAATTCTAACAACTTTAAAACCCTTGGAAAAACTGCATAAAAGATAGTTTGTGCCCTAATCCCATTTGAGAGAAGGATACGCTTTTCTTTTGGTCATCAAATTTATCTAGTTCATCAATCTCAAACACAAGCATTCAAAATGTTCACAATCTCTGAATTGTATCGGATTGAATAATTCGGGGGAACCACCGAATTGATTCGATCTGAAAGTGTTCACACGCCTTTTAGAGATTAAAACAATATCCGGTTGTGTTCGTTTATTCCGCTTATCCCCTACATAGAATGGAGTTGTTACAGAGAATGAAATTGTGAAGAAAGTGAATCATGTTTAAGAAAGAATAATGATTTTACTGTTTGGTACAAATAAAAAATGTGTGCGATATAGAGCATTCTCTTGGTTATGGTATACATGAATAAAAATGAATTTTATCATTTAAAAGTTTCTTTTAAACATTTGATTAACTAATCATCATTAAAATAATATGATTATTTAATTTGCTAGCTTAAGTAAACTATGTATATGTTAATCTTCTATCCCAAAAGCAATATTAAAGGATCTTTTGTTGGGTGCAATTCGTAATCATGTGCATGATTGAAGATAATTATAATAGTAATATTTATTTATAAGAGTTGTGAATTTTGAAGAAACATGATATGAGCACTTGAATAATTGGTTTTACAAGAAAAGGTGAAAATAGAAATTTTGATATGAAAATTTGATATCAACCAATCAGTTTCTGGATTTCTGATAACCAAAAAGAAATAAATATATAAATATATAAAAATAAAAAAATTGGTATAGTATAAAGAAAAAAAAAAGGTAGTATAATTGGATTTGGGTTCTTCATTATAAAAAAGAATCAACCATAGAATAACTTGTCTTTTGTTCATCAATTCTCTCATTTCTTCATTATTTTAAAAAAATGCGGAGAATGAAAAGAGAATCAAATATTGATTCACCGATTCTTCTCAATACAACCAAACATGAGAATGCTTCTCCATTATGTTTCTCAGCTTTCCATTCATCGTACCAGACGTCCCTAAGGGTGAGGGGGTTCTGCCTTTCACAGTAATAGATTTATACAAACTTTATATGCTAGACTCATGCCACCTTAACACTTAAGAATTTGACACCTCAATAATCATTTAAACACATTTCTCTAATACTAATTTGTTACTATTATGTATATTGTGAAGAGAAAAAATCACTAAATAATAACTAACTTGTTCTACTAAAGTCACTAAAAAAAAGTTTTTTTATGATTGAAAAACCACTCAAGTTTCATACATCTTTGGAGTGACGGAGCTACATGAGGCACATGGTGGGCCATTGCCAACCTAAAACATTGCTTAACAAAGTATGCATATGTAGTCTAATTTAGTCCAAAAGTTCAAATAAAGATAATTTGGCCTATCTAAGTTTTGATCAACTATAAAAAGTGTAGGCCTAAAAGGAACGAGTATTTAGTCATTTACCTTGCACATTCATGTTTTTTGTTGTAAATTTATAAGACGTGTGGGTTTGTTATAGGTAACATTTATAAGATATGTGGACTCGTGAGATTAATATGAGTTATTGATAAGAGTTTTATATGAACTTTTGTTATGTAAGAATGTGTATACAGTTAGTCTTAAAAATGTTCAAATTTATGTAAGTTATATAATGTAACACTTCATTCGGCCCAACCGAGCTCAAAAGTCTGGCTCCGTCAATGCATCTTTGCATGCTATTCTTTCAAATTAGCGTATGTTACCAGAGCATTTGGAATTTTAGCAACAGCTAAAAAGGGTTGAGGCCAACATCCTTTTATTCCACTCACACACCCATTTCTCTTGTTTTTAATAGCTACAATGACCCAACTCATATAGAGACTTTAACTAACCACAATACACAAGATACTTACTTTTCGAATAGTTTACATGACAATATGGGAATACATCTTTGACCGCTTCCCTATTCATAAGTCATGTGAGTAACAATAATGAAAGTTGCTAGCAAAGGTGCCTTTCAGGAGAAGAAAAGAAAACAACTATGCATTGGTAAAGCGTAACACTTTTATCAGATATAGAATCACAATAATGCTTGATCCTAGAATAGCAAAAATAAGATTGTGTTTTCTATCAATCTGCTGATATGTACATAAAAACAGATGTGACATCCTTGATTCTTCCATATGTAATATGTTATATTTCATTTCGTAGAAATTTGTTCACAAAAGTCTACGTACTAGTAACTGATGACCGACATATACAATTCATGCCACATTAGCAATCCTTGTCATCAAAATACATGTACACGTCATATTCTTTCATGGTGACTTGGCATAAAAACAAAAATTGCACGATAATGGAACAAATATGAAACTTGAGTGATTTTTCATATATAAAAAAACTTTGAGTAAATTTAGTGGAACCTTTGTGAAAACTGGTTACTATTTAGTGATTTTTTCCTATTGTGAAAACATATTATTTTAAAAAGAAGTGTTGAATATAACATATAGTTCCCTTTATCAATAATTTTTTTTAATTTTTTTTAACGGCGGGTTAGATATATTTTTACAAATAAAAAGATGCATGCCTATAAAACCATCGAATGCTTTCTTTTCTTTATGCTTAATTGACAAAAGATAATTTGGATCGGAGCATTTATTTACTATCTTGATGGATGACATATATTATTATTATTATTATTATTATTATTATTATTATTATAACCATCACTTTTATTAACAATAAATAGGATTTTACAAGAAATTGGTGGGGAGCCGAGAAACCAGCTGGGCCCCCACACCTCTAGCAATAGCGAAATCAATCCTATTAAAAATATGAACAACAGCCCGCGCTCCAATGTCTTGAGTCGTAGAGAAACGTCGAATACGCTTTAGAAGAGTTACTGCATCTTTCTCAAGTTCTCCAAAAAATGAGAAAGAGAAGGGGAGGAACTCATATCCGATATCCATACATTTGGCCTCATACTTGACACGTTTACGTTGTTTAATGATAAAAAAAATTATGAGTTATAAACAAAAAATAATAAAAGTTTGAAGATTGATTCGTCGTAGACATAGCAGTTTTAATTTTAAAAGTTTTCCCATTAGATGAAATAGTCACTTTAGGACAAATGACAATTCGATCTTCCGAGGTCGTTTTTCCAACGAGATTTGAATTGAGATTTACATTGTGTTTTTAGTTAATGCTTGAATATCAAAATATTTTTTGCTTTTATAAAAGATTTTAAAAACTAATTTAAGTGATAAAAACTAGATTAATAAAACAAAACTACCAAGATAAAAATAAGGTCTAGATGATAAGATTATAAAAGATATGCTTGCTAAGTGACGTAATAAGTTTATTAAGAGCATCTTCTATGGTAAACCTTTTAAAAAGGTTTATAGAATTTCCATGTCATATGCTCTTAAATTTCTCATTTTATAAACCTATTATCACTATGCTTAAACTTGTTAAAACTTTATAATTAAATAAGGTATTAAATGAAGTACATATAATTAGTTGCAATAAAAAGGTCTATAAACTTAGACCTATTTCATTCCATGTCATTATAAACCTCACCTCACTATGGTGACTCAATTTATAAACCTATTCAAATTTTATAAACCTTTTCATGAACCTCTTATAGTGGATGCCCTAAGTGTGGACTAAGGTTTGATGACGAATTATGTTCCTTAAACAAGGTTATTTCCGCACATCGTTGGTTTATTTTGTAAACAATCCTTTAAAAAGAAAATAATTACTAGATGTGTAATTTGATTATTTTCCGGCTTTTGCCCTTCGAATAATAAAATCACAAATCTAAATAATTTGTCTAATTATTAATCACAATCCCTTTTTATTAATTCACACTTAAATAACAAATCCTTATCACTTAGCAAACATAAAAAACTACTAGCTACACATATCAATTACATTAACAAAAACAAATAAACATACAAGCATAATCATATTAATAAACTAAAAGAGAAAAAGAAAAGGAAGTAGAACCCGATCTAACGCGACGAGAATAATACCAACCGATCTTATAAACTAGATAAATTATTAGAGTTTATTTCTATTAACCTTTATTTTACTAATTAGTAAATAAAGTTTAGAACTTTATTAACTAAATAGCTTAATAAAAGTTATTAAAGTTGTAAACTTTAATGATTTTAAAGCTTATAAGACCCTTAAGCTCCGACCTTATGATGAGAATAATGAGAAACAAAGAAAAATCAAAACTTTATTAGTGATAAGCAATAAAAATGGCCAAATAAGCTATGGAAGAGCTTATTGGTTGATAAAGCTATAAACTTTAAGTGAAATAAGCTAAGAAAAAACTAAAAGATTAAAACTTTAAGGTAAAAACTTAATAGATCTAATAGATTTAAGCTATTTTAAAAGAAAAACTAATAAAGTTAAAAACTTTTTTTAAAATAACTATTAAAAGAGTAAATTCTAGAAATGGTCCCTGTGGTTTGCTCAGATTGCGTGTTTGGTCCTTGATTTTTCGAAATTGCAGGTGGCCTCCCTATGGGGAGTTTTTGGTTAAGTTTTGGTCCTTGGCCAAGGACTAAACGTGCAATTATGAGCAAACCACAGGGACCATTGTTGCAATGGCCAGGGACCGAAACGGAACCAAAAACTCTCCATAAGGAGGCCGCTTGCAATTTCGAAAGATCAGGGACTAAACATCCAATCTGAGCAAACCACAGGGACCATTTATGCAATTTACTCCTATTAAAACTATGTAGATCTATAATAATAAGCTAAATGATGGCTTTAAGAAAAGTAAAAACTAATAGAAATAACTTTTTGGTTTTTTATAAAGTAATTTATAAAACAAAAATTAGATCTAAGTTTATAAAAGCTTTTTAAATCAAACTAAAAAAAAGAATGCTTATTAAATAAGTTAGATCTAAATAAGCCACAAAAAGCTAATAAGCTTTCGTGCCTTATTAAAAAAGAAAAAGAAAAGAAGATGAGAAGAAAGAGAATAAGCTCTAAAATGACTTCAATATAAATCTTCATCTTCATATTAATAAGCTAAAAAGTTGATTACAAAAAGCATTTAAAATAAGCTATTCTATTACATTGATAAGCTAACCTACTACAATAATCTAATATTATTCTACTTCCTATTAATAATAATCTACTCTCTACTCTACTCCTAATGTGTAATAATAAACTACTCTATTCTAATGCTTGTGTGTGTGATCCGGATGTGGATTATATAGCCAAGTGGGGTTTTGTATTTGGCCTCAAACTCGTCCAAGGTCATTCTTCGATATCAGCCAATCCTTAGCTTCTGGATACTTCTGCCATATCATCATTATCTCGTCATAAATGCCACATTTCACACTCCCATTGGACCGTTGCCTTGCCACATACCTCGTACCTTGCAGCGTCACAGTGGACCCGTGTCACGCGCTGATTGGACCGCTACCTGCCACCTCGTACCAGGTACTGACACCTGTCAGTTAGTCTTGTCGGCGTCGTACCTGCATTAAACACCTCGTACCAATGATTAGTTGGCGGCGCCACCGCCACGTGGCAACCTCTTATTGGTTAGCCGCCAGTGAAGTCAGCAAATGGGGCCCACTGGTCAACGGTCGAAGTCAATGTTGATGGGTCAACGGTCAACAGGTGAACCGGGTCGGGTCTGCCATGTGGACTACTCATGGAGTGCCACATGACGGTGATAATATTAACACAATTTTGCACCCACCCGGATTCGAACTTGGGGTATTTGTGTGGAAGTTGAGAGTGTTACCTAGCTGAGCTGGGCAATACTTTCATTTATAATAGTCCTTTTGGTCTTTTTAAATACTAACAAGCCTAGTCCAGGTTTTATTAATAAAAGGTCCAAAATAGATTTGACCTGTCATTTTAAGAGTTGTGAACCGGCTCAAAAATATTTGAAAGTACCTTCTGACTTATTTTTTCTTTCTCTTTACAATGGTGTGCTCGGGGAATATTTTTGACTTCGACTGAACCTCGTAAAACGCGTAAACGTAGTCGAAACTCATCCGAAAATCATCGTTTTTGCTTTGTTTTCAAACCCTTTGTACCTGCAAGACATAATAACACATTCCAAACATATTTCCAATATAATTTAATATATTTCATATTTATTAGTCCGCTTTAGCATGGTTTTTGGTATAAAAATGATGTGTATTTACAGACACATCAAAGATTTAGGGATTAAACATAATGTTTTGAAACTCGGTTCGACCCGTTCTGATCGAAAAACAGGTCAATTTAAACCGAGTCAACCTGACTGGTTGGGTTGAAAACGGGTCAACCCGCCGGGTTTGAAGCATCCCGGGTCAACCCGGTTCTCGATGTGTATTAATAGTTTCCTTTTGAAATATATGTTTTCGTATGGCTTTTATTGGTTAGCCGAACCAGTGGCGACACCGGTTCTCGGTTGAACCCGTTGGTCCGGTACAGTTTTCAAAACTATATGTATATATGTACCATCAACTTGTTAGCTTGTATGAAGCTTTGTGTATTTTATTAATTTGTATAATGTGTAAAATAGCATTAATTAGTGTGTTTAACTATTTTATAAATTAGATTATGTTGTAGCTTGTTTAAATTGTAATTGTGAAAATTTTATTGTACTTTTAGTAAGTATGGGTGTTTTAACTGGTTGTTTTTAATTTGATATATATGCTTTTAATTTGTTGTACAATGTGGATAAATTATTGTACTTTTAAGTTATGGGGTGTTTTAATAAGAGTATTAATTACACTATGCATTTCTCTCACATTTGAATTTCAAGATTTGACTATACACTCTTTATATGTAGTATAGATAAACCTAATATTAATTCTAACTACAAAGAAGATATAAGGCGGTTGTAACTTGTAAGTGGGTTATAATTAGCAAAACTAAGAAATTAACTAGTTTATCTATAAGTAGGGTTGGCAATCGAGTCGTGTTCGTGTTAACTTATTCGGGTTCATATGTTGGCGGGTTAGTATAACCTCTACCCAAACACGACGCATATATTAATTGTGTCAAAAAACTCAACCCTAACCCACACCTTCATAACACGTGTAACCCACTTTTGAACTATTTAACATGTTTAAATAAATATGTCAGGTAGTGAATAAGGTTGGTGATTTGTTGGTTTAACTAGTTTAAATGCAAAAATGATATACGGATTTAAAATATGCTAAAAATAATAGACAAATAACTATACGATAATTTTCTCAGTTATAAGCCTCAATTTCTATGATATATGAGGTATAATTGTAATTCAATCGTATTAAGTACATAACACAATACATTTAATTCATATCCAACATAAAAAGTCATGTTATATATTTTATTTTTAGAGTTTTATCTACTTAAACGGATTCACGGGTTGACTTGTTTAATATTTACTCAACCAAAAAATGACCCATTTATTAAACGGGTTAGACGGGTTGACCTATTTTTTACCCAAACCTGTTTATCCTCAACTCAAAAACCTGTTTAATTTTGTGTCGGGTTCGTGTCTTTTATCGTATCGTGTCGAGAATTGCCACCCCTACCTATAAGTTATATGGCAACTTGTAAGATCTTTAAACTTCACTAAAATATGACACATATGGTGTTTAGGCTACCCACAGTAGAAGGGGGAGATTGAATTACTTAATCTATTTCATTCAAACGCCGTTATTGTGGTTAGTCGGTCGAGCGACGACAAAAACCTAAATGGGTCGCATGCTCGATCGAGTACCATTTCCTTTTTCTTTTTTCTTTTTTTGCCTTTTTGATCCATATTACCGTTAGAATAAATGTGTATACCGCTAGAAGTGAAAAAAAAAACAAAAAAAAAAAAAAACCAAACAAAAACAATGTTACCGTTGATCCATTTAGCCGTTTGGAACAAACAAAAAAAATAAATAAAAAAATAAACTATCTTATATATACACAACATAAACACACTCCAATTCATAAAATCTCACAATTATCTCTATTCAAAATGTCTAAGAAAACACCACAACCAAAAGACCGAAAATCCAGATTACAACAAAACATCCCGCAATTAACACCGGATTCGAATTTCCGGTTAACCGGTGTCTCACCAAACGTCAATTTCCGACCGCTACTCTTGATTATCAATCCCAACAACATCCACAACAACAAACATTCAATCCATTTGTTGTGAATCGTAATATTAATCGTCCAATTATTCCACCGTATCAAAATAACCAACAACCACAACAAAGTCACTCCCGTCGAAGCCAACAATCTATGTATGGCTCCCCCGAATGGGTGTATCGTCCAACAATGGACTCATCGATGTCTTCCTATTCTATTATCAAAATTATTCTCCTGTTAACCATATCAATCTTGATGCTTGTGATTTTATGGAACAATCATGCGACAATCCGGATTTTTATGTTGGAACCGGTTCGGGTTATCCGAGTCAACAGATGTCACCGGGTTATCAAGGTTCGGGTCATGAATCGTATCATGATTCGGTTCCAAATGATGATCTTGGTGGTGATGACGACGACAACACTATTTCTAAAGAGATGTCACCGGCCAAACCAAAGAAACATGCTACAATGGGTAAGAAGAAGGCGGTTGAGAAAGAACCGACGAATGATTCGGCGATTTGGACACGCAAAGAAGAGAACACGTTGTGCATGGCTTGGTGTGATTCGTCGGAGGATAACATAGTTGGAACCAACCAAAATTCTAAGGGATTTTGGAAGAAAGTGATTACATACTTTGAAAAAGAGGTTGGAGAAGGGAGATCGTACAAATCAATTGTCAGCAAGTGAAAAAATAGGATTCGTCCTAGAGTTGGTGCATTTTGTGCAATTTACGACAACTGTTTTACCAATTTTGAAAGTAGTGGGAATGATCTCACTGTTTACAAATGAGCATGTGAAGAATATGAAATAATGATGAAGCATGTCTTTGTATTGGATCATTGTTGGGAAACTTTGAGGGACCATCAGACTTGGAAGAGAAATGAGATGCCGCCTTTTTTAAACCAAGATGCGGCTCGAAAAAAACCAAGGACTTCTAAAACCGGCTCAGTGTGCCTGATAATGAAAAGCCTCGAAATGAGCGACCAGTTGGTCGTGATGCCGCTAAGAAAAATAAGGCTACTAAAAAGAAATTGTCTGAGAATTTCAAGTCTTCGTATTTAGATGAGGTAGCCGACAAATGGAAAACCATTAAGTCAATGGCATTGGGAAAGAAGCAGGAGCTGGCAGACGGATACTACGACTTGAAGAAAAAAGAGTTGGAGCAAAGGGATAAGAAGTTGGAGCTGGAGCGAAAGAAAGCGGAGCAAGATGACAGAAGATTGGCAATAGAATAACAAAAACTTGAATCTGAGCGACAAAAGAATATAAAAAAGACATCATATTCTATTGAACACCAATCGACCCATCTTTGCCCCCATTACAATGACAAAAAATGCAGGAAATCAAAGATTCGATCAAGGAACGCCACAACCTAGATTATTAGTTTTTAATAAGTGTTGTAATGTTTTTATGTAACATTTTAATTATGAATGAAATTTGTTGCCCTTACTGGAGCACTCAATCGTCTGCAGGTTGTTGGAGAAAAAAAACCGACGTGATAAAAAAAAAGTGAGATTGAATCCACTTAGTATGAGTAGCCTTGGTAATTGACTAGTGGTTAGCAAGCTCGCTTAAGACAAAAAGATTTTCTTTTCTATCTTTTTCTTTGCTTTCAACTAATATGTTGTTGTAAAAGTAATGTTTTGTCTCTTTTTATTTTATTCCTTATCTTACTTTTCTAACTTACATATATTGCTTTAGACACGATTTATCACTATTGTTTTTCTTTGTGTTCTAGATCTGGAAACGGGGTGAAATCACCGAGGCTAGAAGGTAGTGGTCCACGACTGCTAGCTAGATGGTGAGGCCTCAAGATAAAATTTTACATTGTTGCTTCAATCACGGTATTCAGTTCACAAGTTCTTATTGAAATGTTGTGGTTTTCATGATTATGCTGTTTTATGAAATATCGTGGTATGGTTTTGAGTATATATCTGTTGTGTGATTTTGTAGGTGAAAAACCCAAAATAAAGTACGTCACGCGACAAAGTTACCATACCCCTTTTTATTCTCCTAAACTAAAATCTCATTATGACACATTGACACTTATCTTCTTCTTCATCTTATAGGGGTTGAGATCTTATAAACAATTGGACAAAGCTTGTGATATGATATCAATGTTATTATATTGCTTTCTTAATTTTCGTAGAAACCCATCCCAAAATCTTTTATATAATACAACAAAACTTTTATTGGGAATTTTTCATTTCAAAAAAATGCATTCATACCTTATTTAGTAATAATTTTATTTAAAAAAAAAGATTATTTTCTTATTAGGTAATATTTTATATTTATCTATAACACAAGTAGAAGATAAATACAAAAAATATAAATAAGATGCAATTAATAATAAGATTAAAATTTTTACATAATTATCTTTAATAATAAAAAAAACTATAATTAAACATCATAAATCAAACAAAACAAATATTAAATTATTTGTTTTTTAATAAATAAAAATATATGATTCAAAAATTTTAAAAAAAAACCCGCGCGTACGCGGGCATTATAACTAGTAAATAGATACAACAAGATACTTAGTTTTCGAATAGTTTACATAACAATAGGGGAATACATCTTAGTTATTGAATAGTTACAAAATATACACAATAATACACATAATAAAAATAATAAAGGTTCAGTACACACAATAATAAAAAGTGTCAAGTATAATACATTATTTTCAAGTAATTAACCTTTTTAAAAACTTACGTGTGTCAAATATCTGTAACGTTAAATTTTAACGCTCGTGGGTCATACTTAGCACGGCTGAAAGACTTGACTAGTGATATGAAGAAAGGTGAGGTCTTAGTATTCATGTACATTCAGTATTCATGTACTGATTCTGTCAACATCGCGGCTAATTAACGAAAATTAGTATAAGAAAATATACTCCGTATTTGTATAAAAGTTTGTTAACGTTGTCTTACACTTGATTTGACGTGTTATTTAACATAAATATAGTTTATTAATTAATCACTACTTGGTCATGGTACAAGAGAAAAATAGATGGTCCAACTTGAACCCCACAAATAAGACATAAAATACAATTTATGTCACGACTAGAAATATCAAACCTTGTAGGCAATTGTTATTGGTCAACATCTATGTGTCCATATCTCTTGTTGCATGTGCATGTGAAAAAGCCTTTTTTCTTTTTCTTTTTTCTTTTTAATCTTTTGTTATTACTCGCATTATTCTTAAATAACAATTATACTTGGCTAGTTTGAATGGTTTTTAAAAACTTACGCGTGTTAAATATCTGTAATGTTAAATTTTAACGCTTGTGGGCCATGCTTAGCACGGCAGAAAGACATGACTAGTGATATGAAGAAAGGAGAGGTCTTAGTATTCATGTACATTCATTAAAATGGTTATCTCGACAGGCACGTCATGATGAGTTGCCTGGTTTTGCACTAATAGATACCACATCTGTGAACATTGCAGCTAATTAACGAAAATTAGTACTGTATAAGAAAATGTGTTTGTATAAAAAGTTTGTTAACGTTGTCTTACACTTGATTTTACATGATATCTAAAACATAAATATCATGGGATCTCAGATGGATGTGCAATATGTGCCGTCGCACAGAGCTTTCACTTAGAAAGGGTCACTTTTTTTTTTTTTTAGTTTGACATATAAATACGTATAATATTAAACATATACGAGTCATATAATTCAAGTTTATTTGCATTTTTTTTTTTTAGTTTACAAGTGTAATAAGATATCTTTGTTGTTATTACCTAAAGTCATCGAAAACCACGACATGACAATAAAAATGGTCTATTAATCAACTAGGTCAAAAGTTTACTATGTTTACACAATTACACAAAAAGCTAGGAGAATTGAAATACAAAAAGCTATATGCTATACATTCTCTAACCGAAAATTAAAAACACCCGCACCCCAATCATATCAGAGCAAATTTAAACAAAAAAACAGCTTGCAAATATAAAATAAAGAAACTAAACAGGTATCATTGATAAAAACGTCATTTAGGTTGAACTTTGATATTTGTTAACTGAATGAAGTCATTTTATTTATTTATTTTTTATTTTTTTTGCAAAAAGCTTCTAGTAATGAAGATAATCATGACCTATGCACGAACTCTTCAAAATGACTTGCTACTTTTGCCAAATCAACTTTCATTCATTTAACACCAAAAAAAATTCATTTTTACAAATCATCTCCTATGCAAAAAGAAAAGCTGTTGCTGTAATCTTTTGACCATTATATTTTCATCTCAATAAAGCTTTTTTAATTTACACCAAAATTGTGAACAAAAAACTACGATGGCACCTCATTTGTTGTCATAGTACTATATGTATTGAATACTGAATGTCGATAGAATAAGGCAACGCCCCTATAATGCGTGGCCATTGATAGCAAGATTTAAATTTAACTAATTTAACTTTCAGGACATTGAAAACTTTTATAGACTATAGTTCAACCCTATATCTTGATATTGAGGATAAAGACTCGTACCATATTTGATGCAAGTTTTTCCCACGAACAAATATTGTTATAATTTAAGTACCATGTCATATGTATATAAATAAATCACATAATCATGTTGCACATGCGGAAGCTAGGAACATATATAACATATAAAAGATTAACTAAATATAAAACAAGAACGTACCTTTAGATCTAGCTAAACAAGAATCACATCAACAAACCTTCAATTGATTATGAAAGTGGATCAATGATTAACCCCTTCCCGTTTTGTTAATCGCTCCCTTGATAATTACTATAGTGAGTAATTACCTCGTTTTTGTACACACAAATTAATCACGAATTAAAGGTTATGCTAGTAATCAATACACAAGACTTTTGCTTTGAAAAAATCGATCCAAGAAACCCTAGAGGGTGTTTGGTCGATCGGCAATAAGGAGAAAACAAAGAGAAAAAAACTTTAGGTTTGTGTGTGTGCACAAAAGATACCAAAGTTTAACCCCTAGGTTTGTTTATATACTAGTTGTAACTTAGAGACCAACTTTGCGTTGGATTGGGTTTCCCCAACCCTACCTACGATCGGACAGAGACCCAAGGGGTCTTCTGGATCCTTCTTGGCTCATATTTTACAAACTAGTCCTTATTCTTTGCGTCTAATGGTAGTTATCCAATTCCCGTTAACTTCTAAAGACCGTTAGTCATTTCTCGTGTTTAAATAATTAAATATATAACCTTATATATATATATATATATATATATATATATATATATATATATATATATATATATATATATATATATATATATATATATACTTTAATTCTCATTTGTAATGTGTGCAATCCCGAGGTCTCGAGTTCGATTCTAGACATTTAAGTATTAATATTTATCCACAACTCTAACAGCTCCTACTTGGATATCTATTAATAGCAAAATGAAATTGGTTAGCGTCTAGCAACATGCCAATGCCCCTAGTACAACTCGAGCTAGGTTTCCTGAAATAAAACCTTTAATAATTCATCATTATTATTATTCTTTTGTTTCTAATACTACATTAATAAAGATATTAATCTAAGTCATTCTTTTTTAACATTTATGTTTCTCGTAGTTAATGATTGAACAAAATTACCAAACATCTGAACGTATTCCAGATAGACTTTGGGCGTGGCCATGCAAACATTTTGTTAATCCTACGAGGGACCCAACAATATTAAACTTCAAAACAAATTTGAAGGAACAAATTTTCTCTTGACTACAAGCAACAACCCATGAACTTTGTAACACTTCTGAAAATAATCCTTATAACTACCAGTTCCGAATAGCGGTAAATCGCTTTATAAAAATGCACTACATGACTCTTATCTGGTATCTCAAGTCTGAGGATAACTATTTCATGATTTACTTATTGACAAGATCCATAAGAAATATCTTGTAGTTAGGATAAGTCATATATTCAATTCATTTAACATCATGTGTATTGAGGCAACATTAACGAGATCCCTTAATATTTTAATGATGACAAATAAACCTTTGAAACACATAAAATAACAAACGTTAGCGAAAATTCCTCGACTCACATACCTGCTACTAGCGCGCTGCCCGAGCGTTGACGCGTGGGCGATGCGCCAAGCTTCTGTGAATTTCGGGACCAATTTTGAGAGTCAGATTTCCCCTTACCCGACAAATATGGATCTTTCAATACATGTATGAATAAGTTATGTGCTTAATTGAGAACACTCGAAACGAGTTTTAGGATTAGAGATATCCAACTTGTGGAAAACTAGAAGGCGGGGTTGAATAGTCTTACATCTTTTTCGTTTTATTTGTTTTATAAAAGTTTGCTTCTAAAGAATAGACGTAAATTTCAAAACTCTTTAATGCAAAAATATAGATACTAGGTTATTTACGATTTTGTATAAACACTACTTATATATAATGTTTGAAAAGAATTTACAATTTCATATATCATATATAAGAATATATATGTATAAGTGTTTTAATATAAGTTTATGTACTTGGTTTGTTTTTGTAAAATTAGTGTTATGAATGAATCCTAGTTTGATCTTTATGTGAAATCAATATATGCACAACACAAGCAATTATAGTTATGTATGAAATGCTAACAAGTAAATAATCAAAAAGTGAGAGATGGAAAGATCAAACCGAGAGACAAATGATTTATAGTGGTTCGGCTACAAGGACACCTTCCTTGCCCTACTCCACTCCCCGAGTCACTTACTCGAGAGTTTTCTTCACTAGATCAAAAACCTCCCTTATGGCGGAGAAAACCTTACACACCAAATTACACACCACAACTTCGTCACAACTCAATTACAACTTCTACACAACTTCTTCACACCTTTCTACTTCACACCTATCTTCTTCACGCCTTTCTAGTTCCTAACTCTTCTTCTTCACGCCACTTGTTTCTTCACACCTTCACTATTTAGTTCTATCCACTACTCCAAGATATATACTACTTCACAACTTCTAAACTTCAAGGTCTTCTCAACTTCAAGGCTTCAACTTTTTTGTCTTCACAACTATCTCTACTTCAATATACTACCACTTCTTATTTCTTCTATCACTAATCCTATCCACCTCTACTTCTTCACTTCTAGTACTACTTAATACTTTCAATAAATCTAGATCCTATATCTAAATCTAGCTAACCAATGTATATAACTATATTCACCAAAGAATGAATGATATACAAGATGAAATGATCAAACAACTTAGATAACAAGATGATACTAAGTTGTAATACTCCTAGTCTTGATAAATAGAAGTATTCTTCTCTTTGCACTTGAATGAATGAGGCTTTGGATCACTTGGAAACAAAGGCTTATGAATTATATGATCAAAGGATTTTTAAGATGGAAATGGAGGTTTGAATCAGAAAGTTTTTAGTGCAAAAAGGTGAGAAAAATTCCATATTTAAGGTGGTATTTATAGGCAACAAATTCTGACAACTGGAGCGTGCCGGTCCCCTTAAATCAAGGCCGGTCCCCTTAAAATTAAAGGGACCGCCCCTTATAATTAAAGGGGCCGCCCAGCTGTAACGGCTATAATTTTTGTCTTTTAGTGGGGAAAGTTTATTTGGTGAAAAACTAACTGATTTTGGTTAAAAATTTGAATTCATATATTTAGTATGATTAAAACATTTTTCTTTATTACCAAAAGTGTTTTTCAAAAATATATAATAAGTTTATATATTAAAATAAACTTTGTAATAATATCCCTTTGATCTTATACTGCATTAAACACTATGTTTATTCATACCTTAAGTGATTATTTACTACTAAATACTTGTTTACTTCATGATCTTTGGTTTGATATGTTTTCGTTTTGTGATTATCAAAACATAGAGATATCGAAAGATATGAATAACGTTTTTAGTCATTTATTTATATCAACACAACTTTTTAAATACCAATTTTCGGGAAAACGCCAACTCATGTTTTCTAACTCTCACCTCTAGCTAAGGCTTTTCTAAACCTAGAGAGCTTATATGTTTCACGTAACATCAAGTCAAAGCATTCATATGCTCATAGCCTATGCTTACGTCTTCTCTAACCACGCTACGGGTGTACTCCCTTATTGGTCAAACTAAGTCAAAGGTCACTTTGCATAAATGCATCCTTTCCCGCATGGGATATGCTTTACAATGATGCAAAGCACTTGGCTCGTTTGTACCAAGGTGTTAGTTGAGAACGTCTAGTTGTGGAAAGCTACGAGTCATGAGATTATGGATTCTCGACGTTGAGTTACTTGACATTATAAGTAACCTTTGATTTTCTCAACTATAATCACTATTGTCTAAACCTTTTCTTCTTAATGATAATGTGATTATTTTTTAATCTCTTCTTAATCACCCTTTCAAAAAAGACAAAGCCTCCAAACCTCTCAACATCTTCTAAATATTCCCTTACACCTCTTACAGCTTTATACCTTTTGTCTCCCACACAATATTCCCTACTTACAATATTCCCTCTACTTTATACATTCCCCATATACAATATTCTACACACACTACTTACACACACAACTCACATACACATACACTTCACTCACATACCTCTCTTCACACACACTAGGCTCTCCATCTAATCATTCTTACATTATTCCTTACACATACAACTCATTCTTACACACATCCCATTCTTACAACATATTCTTTACACCTCCAACAACTTTATTTTCAAAATATATACACTACTAACAACCATCTCATTCTCTACACACACTAGGCTCCCCATCACATCCAACTCTTACATATTCCCTTACACACATCTTTTCATTCTTACATAATCCAACTCATCTCTTATATTCCTTACATACTCTTTATCCTAACCATCCATTTTAAACAAACACATCTCAACCATCTATTTCACCTTTTTCCCCAAGAAATGGAATATCATTTGGAATATTCTTCTCTTAACCCAACCATGGTTCACTTCTAACCAAACTATGGTTAGTTCCCAACTCACCCATTTCTCTCCCAACCATAGTTAACTCTTAACCACACCAAGGATGGAATATTCCCTTGGATATACCCTTTAATCTAACCATGGTTCACTCTTTAACCTAACCATGGTTTAGTATCTACATACTTCTTTCTAACCTAACCATGGTTACTTCTTAACCTAACCTCACTCACTCTTCCCTTTAGAGGAATATCCCATAAAATATTCTCTTCTCTCTTTTATGTCATGTGAGGAATACCCATTCTGCCCCTACTCAATTATCTCTTTTATTCTTTCTATCTTTGATAATTGATTTCTTATAAACACTTCACAAAAACATTTTCTAAATTGGCTATTTGAGTTGGTAAACCTTAGTTTGGTTAATGTTAAGGTTTAGTGTGTGAAGTACAATTGTGGGTTTAGCAAGGTATGGTATTTACAAGACCAACACCCAACACTTGGGAAAATCTTACAGTGACTCTCGCGCGTCACCCGCACATTGACGCGTGGGCAACGCGCCGACCACAGTAAAATATTTCCAAGTTTAGCTCTTGGCCTATAAATACCCCTTTGCCTCTTGTATTCCTCACCCTTTGCCATTATTCTTTCTCTCTACATTCTTTCTCTCTAATCCTCTAATTCTATCTTGTGTTCTTAGTTTTCACACTAACATCTTTGGAAGAATACATCTCTTTGCAAGGGAAGAATCAAAAGAACCTTTTTTTTTGGGTAAAAGGTCAACGACCCGGTAAATGTATTACTCCAAAAAACATTTAAGTACAATGGATTTGGGTGAATCCCAAATCTCAGCCCGTTACATAGGCGATAAGCTTACATAACAAGATACTTCCTATTTTCTAAAAACGAAAACAAACCACAACTCACATGATAACACACTACATTGACAAAGATGAAAAACTACTTCCTACGAGCTTGGAGTTTAGTGCCATACATGGCATTAAAAGCGTCCAAATTCCCTGGGAGATCATAAATTTGCTTAGAATAATCATCATAGTCATCAAAGTCATCATACTCATTCTCACGATCATGACCACCACCACCAAATAGGTTTGCTGACTCATCAAACATGTCCACAACCTCCTCGTCATCAGTATCAGAAACCACAACCTCACCCACCTTTGAAAATGGGTTAGACCGCTTAGTGGTAGATGTAGACGGAATAGGTTGACCAGCATCATCCACAAGAGTAGCTTTCCCATCGATTATTAGCTTTTCAAGCTTACTAATTTTCTCAACAATAGGAGTAGAACCAGCTTCCCTTGTTCCCATAGAATCACTCACAAACGTTTGTTGCATATCACTCACAAGAGGGACTTGTGATGTAGTACCAGTCTTAACCGACTCGTCCTTATTAACTTCCATTATATTGCCAATATCCACATCCATGTTAGTAACAACTTGAGGAATACCAAAACCATCTGTATCATCCATATTAAGAGCGTCAAACTGATTAGAAATAGTGATCTTGGTTCCACTCGTACTAGCCACATCAGAAGCCTTATTCTTAGTTCCATCCACCTTCTTAAATACAGGGGGGGTTCTTTTTGGGTTGGTAATGAAATTGCTTACCCACAACTGGTTTAGTAAAGCCACCTTTACCCTGATTAGTAGAACCACCTTGTTTACCTTTCATATTGTTATTGACAGCCGTGAAACCATCATTAACCGGCTTACTAGGTTGAACTGGAGGAACAACAACTTTCGGACAATCAAGAATAGTATGACCAAAAACCTTACACTTAACACAACGCGGAGGTTTCCACTCATATTCAACCCGGATCTTCTCAATAGTCGAACCCGTACCATCGAGTAGAGGTATCTCAACAGTAATGCTATCCCTAAGCATCTCATCCGACTTTACATCAATCATGCATCTAGCAAAGCTACTACGGCCCCACGAATCCTTGCACATTTGGCTGGTAAAAGCATCTAACCTTTTGGGTGTCCCAATCAAAGTAGCAAGAAGACTAAGCCCGTCATCCGAGAACATTGCTAAAGGTACATCATGGAATTTAACCCACACTGGAATGTTAGTTAAATCCTCTTTAAGCAAGTTTGTGTTCAATGTCCATGGTTTAAGAATAATAGGAACATTACGAATCAACCAAGGACCATTATCAAGAACATCATCGACACCTTTCTTTGAGTTAAACTTGAAGAAAAAGAACCCTTTAGCATTCATCATAACCTTTTGTAAACCATACTTAGACCACGCATTGCGAACATAATAATCAACAACAGGAAAAGCAAGACGTTGACCAAGGAAATAACCGTATAGAGTATTTTCAAACCTCATATTAACCTCTTCTACTACTTTCAACGGGATTGAAAGGTCAACATCATCCTTCTTTTTGCTGCATTCTAACCTCCGAAAATTAGACATGTGTTTCTGAGATTCAATAGAAGTAGCACCCGCGTAAGAAACCGACTTCACTCCAGTAGTAGTATCATCCTTAGAAGCATTAGGACCAGAAACATTCGAATTAGGATTATTCCCAATACCACTTGAAGAGGAAGCCTTATTAGCATCAATATCACGTTGAATATTAGTCATGGCTTCATTAAAGTTCTTATGTGCAGTAGAGAGCAAGTGCTTTACAGTAACAGCACTTGTAACCTGCTCCAAATCATCACCATGTGGTGTAGCTTTCGTAAGTGGAATCGGCTCCACTACCTGAGTACGTAGGAGTGATGAGATATCATCACCTACATCAACCTTTTCCACCTCAATCAAACCTCCTTGAGAATTACCCTCATCAAGTGCAGTAATCGAATCCCCAACAACATCACTACCCCTAGAAGTAGCACCCATCAAGCTAGAAGAACCATCTGATGTGTTCTTGCTCTTGTGATTCAAAAAACCTTTATTAATCATCTCTCAACAACCCACGAACAGAAACTCTAATAACCACTAGCACGTATGCAAACAAGATCAAAAAATAAAAACCCTAATCGCTTAGGGTTTTGAGTTAACGCCTAAAAAAAACTAACCACCCTCCATGAATTCGATCAGGTTAAGTGAATATACGACAAGGATCAGGACCTGATCGAAGTAATCAACCAACTTAGAATAAAGAAAATCAAATAGTATCCCTAGATCGGTTGGGAAAAAACGATTAACAAACCCTAGAATCAGAAAATCAGAAGTCTGCTAGGTCTTATGAATCAAACACGAATCCAAAGAATCAGAAACGTGGAAGAATCAGTAAGAGAATAGACAGATTGTGAAGGATCGATTAGTTTAGAGGGTTTTTAGAAAATCGCCAAAATCGCCAAAATGATGAATCAAAATGATGAAGTTGAATTATTTGAAAAAAATTAATGTGATAATAATTGAAGTAAATAAATGAAGTGAAACAAAAATAAAAACAGAACAATTTAAGATGTTGTGGTGTCTGTGTTTGAAACAATGTGACAGTGATAGGGAGTCTATCACTTAAATAAGGTCATTTTCGTCCTTTTACATGGGGGTGTTTGTTTATTTTATAGGTGATGTTGAATATATAAACATAAAAGAACATATAAACGCAGCGGAAAAACATCACCAACAACGGATCCATATAGCCATTTGATCAATCAAATAATAAACAACAACATGTTATACCTTTGTAGCGTGATTGGTAGAATCATATGGAGACCGTCACCAACACCACGAACCACCTATGAAACCAAGTGACCAAAACGGATCACCTCTATAATGGAAACATACTACACGTCACCGATTACCACCCGATGCTAGTCTTGACCTCGTAACCATCGATCTAGCCTTGAACTACACTAGAATAAGGTTAGATGGGATCAAAAACCACAAACCCTAATATGGGTGTGTTTAATTTCGTGGCTCATGGATAGAGGAAGGAGGAGAAAAAATTGGTATTTAGTTTTCTCATTTAATTAGTCATAATGACCAAATCAAGAGGAGGTTATAAGATCACATGTTACACTTAACCCCTTGAACTATTTCCCTTGTTACTTTCTCACCTAGGCTTGCCATTGGGGCCCTAAATGGGCTTGCCTATTGTTTGTCTAATCCAATAAACTAAGTACTAGCTTAGTTATTAGTAGCCCGTTATTGATCCCGAGTTACGTAGGCGTATATATAGTGTAAATACGATAAATACAATATATATAATGGTGTCTCTGTGTATAAGTGTGTGGCTCCATAGGCTCACATATGTCTAGCCATATAATTATTTATTATGATACGAGCATACTCCAACGTATTTGTGTATTGGCGGCTTATGAATATAAGCTCCAATTAAGGCTGAGCAAACGACCCAAACGGATCAGACCGATCGAGATTGGATCAGACCGGATCGATCACATTCAATCTGGTCCCCGGTCTTGGTTTTTTGGCTAATTTGGTTCTCGGTCCAGTCCGGTCCTTGATCGATGCTCATCCCTAGCTCCAATTTATGAGATGTTTGGGCTTATATTAGTTTATTATTGTATGATAAAATTATAATATAAGCTTATAAATCTCCTTAGTAGTTCTATATATTAAAATTTACTATATTTGGATGTTAATATTGAAAATGTGATAGTGTGTTTTAGAAGTTACTGATATCGTTGTTTGATAATTTGGATGTTAACATTTGAGTTGCGGTTAATGTTTGGGGCCGAAAAACGAGACATAGGTTGACTCAAGTTGGTGTGCAAATGTTACTTTGTTTATTTAAGTAGATAGGTATTGAGATCCGAGGGTAAGTTCTAGAATTTGTTCTACTTCTATGAATTGAATTGATTTTTTTTAGTGCGAAAAGCGGCTGTAAATGAAATTGATGTGTAAATGATGTATCTGCTTGGATTGGTTTATTTCAAGTCTTTGCTAAAGGTATAAACTACATATGACTAACCGAGAACGAGTTCTCTAATATGTTTAGTCGGTCGAAAGTTATAGTTACTCTAATGTAGTATATGCGTGTTTGTATTGAAACAAAACATTTGCACCCAGTTCATGTTTGTAGCCTGAAACTGACTGAGGTTTCAGTTTACATTATCACATCTACTTAAATTGGTTTATTACGAGTTTTTCGAATTATAAATACATATTATATATATATTCTAAAAGGCATTGGGGTATGTGAGTGTTTTGCACTGTTCATGCTACAGTGCAGAACAGTGCCCACTTTTTTTTTTTTTTTTTTTTTTTTGCGTTTGCTACAGTGCAGAACAGTACAATTTTTTTTTTTAATATAAAAGAGATGCACCACCCTCTAATTAAATTTTCATTTTAGACCATGAGGTTATGAATCTATTGCAAAGTTAGTCCGGCCGTTTCCTTAAATACTAATTTTGCAACATACCAACAATCTCAGGCCGTAAAAAAAATACTATTTTCAGAAACACTTTACGAAAATAGTACTTACGGTTATCAACCTTTTGCATATTTAGTCCTTAATAACAATTTTTTTTTATACAACCGTTTAATTTCGAGTTTAGATTAAACAAAACATTCCCGCAGCAACGCGCGGGTAAACCCACTCGTTAAGATCTATGAGTTACTCTAGTTATTGTACTTGCCATTGAAAAAAAAGATCACTCTTATCGATGTTAACCTTCAGATCAGAATTAATGTTTTTGGCCCAAAACAGGATGACTATGTTTCAACTGGAAATTATCGCTTAAAATGATTCTTTTACTTCAGTTACACGTGCATATGTGAATCGGTCATTGTCGTCCTCTTCGTCATACCCGCGCTTCACTAAAATTACAACATTAGCTCCTTAGTAAAAGAATATATAGGATATAAATTCATACGAGACCATGTTTAGCTTTGAGACAACCAAACACACCTGCAAACCTTCATACACCAACACATAACCATAGACGGACCCACTTGGAAGCCGGGTGTGGCACGGGCCACACCCAATTTTGAGTCACGAAGTGTAATTTGTTCTCAAAAAGTATCGTTTTTCAATACATGCAACCCCCAATAATATTTTTTGCTACTTTATTTCTTTATAGTGAAACTTGAGATTAACCCCAAAATACTATATGGTGCAAATTTTATTACTTATAATAGACACAAGTTATGCAAGAATTTCGAAAAAAAATTGTGCAACAACCATTTGAAAATCATGGGTCCGTCCCTGCACATAACTTCAATCCTTCATACATGCATGCACTGTATTAATAGTTGGTTCAAGTTATTTTTCTACAAAATTAAAATTCCAAGTTGATTAAGTGTTCATTATTATAAATAACATTTATCAGGATTTACTGTAGCATAAGCTACAGTAAACACACTCACAGTGAACAGTGAAATGTACAGTAACTAACGGTCGTTAAGTATTTAACGACCGTTAAGTACTAACGACTTTTTTTTTTTTTTTTTTTTTTTTTTTTTTTTTTTTTTTACAATTGGTCATTCGTCTTAGAGGTTCGTTGCAAATTTAGTCCTTATAACTAACGGTAGTTAACGACCGTTTTTTTTTTTTTTAAATTCCGCCTGCAATTGGTCCTCCATCTTAGAGGTTCGTTGCAAATTTTGTTTTTATAACTAACAGTCGTTAACTGCAATAACTACTTCTTTGGCAAAACATCCCGCGGCAACGCGCGGGTGATCCACCTCGTATATTAAAAACACTAGTGCATTGTACGTTTGCATGATAAATATATTATGAAAACAGTTAATTAACCACGATACACATGCACATGCGCATTGTAAGTTGATCACATATACGTATGCACAATGTGCTTTTAAGATGTAAACTATTTGCATTTATCAATATAAAATCACCCACTACAAAATTAAAAGAATTTATAGTATTAAAAATGAAACACTATAAAGAACCAATCATACGGTAACAAATTGGAAACCACTTTCGTTGTATGAATATAAACTTTTTCACTGTCAATCTACATATACTTTCAAAAAACAAGAACAACATGGGATCTTTATATTTCTATAACGACAAGATATATTTAAAAAAATGATAAATAAATTTAAAATAAACTAAAATAATGTAATTACCTGAAGGATCATGTTCATCATAATTAACAATGTCATCAACGTTTACAGGATAACATCATTCGATTGTGTTTCAATATGGCCTGAAACATTGGAATTATCTTGAGTAGTGTTTTCATGAGTGGAATCCATTTTACAGTTTTTCTCCAATCTTCCAATTTCAAAAATTTATGCTGAAAAAGGAAAAAGAGATGAAAGATTTATCTTAGTCAAACAAATCGGAATCTAAGTTCCATGTTGTCTGCCATTAATCATGAATAATCTTGATTCAAAACATAATCATTAACACAAACATTTCTTATAAGATTGTTCTTTTGAAAAAAAAAAATGAACGTACAGAAAATGTTTTGAGGCTATTCTACTTCGAAAGTGAATACATGTGCATCATTTTAAGAATTGAGTTTTCATTGTTTTGAAATAATGAAAAAGTGATAAAAAAAAATACTAACAATAAAAGAAGATAATTGAAAATATATAACAATAAAGATCTAATATTATTTATTTAGTTATATGCATGGAGAAATTGGGAAATAAGAAACACCTCAAATTAAGGAGTGTAGCCAAAATGACTTTCATACCTTTTTAGTTTAAACAAGCTGGGGCACCTGCGCGTTGCTGCGGGATTGTTGTGTTTAACATAAACTCGAAATAAAACGATTGATTTTTTTTTTTTTTTTTTTTTTAAAAATTTTTTTTGTTAGTAAGGACTAAATTTGCAAAAGATCGCTAACGGGGGACTAACGGTGGAATTTACAGCTAACTGAGGGACTGAAATCATAAATTAGTTAGTAACAGTGCTCGGTACTATTTGGCACTGTGTTGCATTGTAGCAGCACTGTTTAACACTGTAGCAAGTGAATTTTCAATTTTAGCCCCTTAACCTGGCAACCTGTTGCACAGTTAGTCCCTACGCTTGTTAGATAACGGTCATTAAGGACTAACTACATAATTGATCACTAACCTCAGGGACTAAAATGGGACAAACATGAAACTTGCGTGTGCGCTGTTGCTACAGTAACCAAGTTGATTTTTAGAATATATTATAATATATTCAATTTTAGCAAATGAATTTTCAATTTTAGCCCCTTAACGTGGCGTCCTGTTGCACAGTTAGTCCCTACGCTTGTTAGATAACGGTCGTTAAGGACTAACTTCGTAATTGATCACTAACTTCAGGGACTAAAATGAGACAAACATGAAACTTGCGTGTGCGCTGTTGCTACAGTAGCCAAGTTGATTTTTAGAATATATTATAATATTAATTTTTAAATTTCATATTAATTACAATAATGCCATGTAAGGCTGTGGATTGATAGATCGATCGACAGGTTTAAAAATATAGATAACTTATTGGTATATAAATTGTTTAAAATTTTGTGTTTATTTGTTTGTACAATATGTATATTTCATTATAAGGGTGTTTTAAAAATAAAATTAATTAGTGTTTTTAATATTTTATTCTTAATTTAAGATTTTTGAGACGTGTGTTTAATTTATTTATACCAAAAGCTGAACATATTATATGTCTTAATTTTAAGACTTTTGTAACATTTAATGAAGAGAAGATATATGTGTGTAGTATTTGTTTGTACCAAACGTTTAATATAATGTATATCTTAATTTTAAGATTAAGATATTTTTTTTAATGTATTTAATGGAAGTAGGCTCTCTATCATATATAGTATGGATATGATAAGCAATAACTTAAAATTCAAACAATTTTATAAAAATACAATCAATCGAATGCTTAGAGGGAAAAAAAAGAAAAAAACCAAAATGTTTGATGATTTTATAAACTTAGCTTTTGGCAGTGAAGAACCAAACTGTTTAATCTTAACTACATTATAATGCATTTAGGTCATTTTTAAAAAGTAAGTCTTAAAACAAGACCCAAAACATTTCTTTAATTAGAAGGATTTCAAACTAACACATATATATTAATAGGAGTTAAGTAATATTATGAATTTTAATTTATTTAATTGTAGGAGCCACTAATATTTATGAACCTTATTAACATGCAATAGTACATTTAATCAATGTGATA
Organism: Artemisia argyi; assembly: GCA_030686995.1. Taxonomy (NCBI): domain Eukaryota; kingdom Viridiplantae; phylum Streptophyta; class Magnoliopsida; order Asterales; family Asteraceae; genus Artemisia; species Artemisia argyi. The sequence continues at coordinate 55,342,046 of CM060685.1, forward strand.
TAACATCTCAATTAACTACTCCCTCCGTCCCAAATTTATTGTCCCCTATTGACTTTTTCGGTCTTTACTTCTCAACTTTGACCTTAAATATTTTTGTTTATATTACATAATACTTGATACAAAATATATGAACGGATTGAGTTTAAAATGTATTTTCATTTGATATAATTTTTATCAAAAATTTTATAACACGAACAAAAATATTTTTAGTCAAAGTTGAGAAAGAAAGACCGAAAAAGTCAATAGGGGACAATAAATTTGGGACGGAGGTAGTACCTTTTAATGCATATTTTATATATATAAAGCCTACAAACTAACCCACAAACTAACACAGTTTCATCTTAACTTCTAAACACATTACACTATTAATAATTTAAATATTCTAATTTTTAAAAAACATATATCTACTACGTTTTAAAGTATTAATTTGAGACAATACTAAATAAGGAAGATTTAAAATAAAATGTATTAGCTCGCCACAAACAGTCACTCGGTACCCGTCGCCGCATTACGCGGGTACCATTCTAGTTTAATAAAAACAAAAGAAGATGATTTTCAACACTCCGGTTTCCCATTATGCTCCACGCGTTGTCCATAAATAGCCTCTCCTTATTCATTTGCTTCTTGTCACCTCTAGTTAAACCACTCAAGAAGGACCAAGAGCTGAGACTCATTCAATCAGCAAAATGGCTCATGCAATACTACAATCAGTAAGTTTTGCACTTCCTTAAGTAACCAAACTGTTTAATTTCAATTTATACTGTCATATTTTTCAAAACTAGACTTTGGACAATGATAAGATGTTTTGTACTACTAGATTAATTAGTGGGTGATGAAATATAATAGTAGTATATATATATATATATATATATATATATATATATATATATATATATATATATATATATATATATATATATATATATATATATATATGTATGTGTTGGTGTAAAAAATGGATTATATATGGGTTTCTAACATTATTTTCATGCTTGGGAATCTGTTGTGGATCGAGTTTAATTGAATATTGTGTGATCAACAGTACGTACTTGTTATATTTCATAGAGTGATCATGGCTGCTTCAGATTGACAAATAAAGATAGGTGGATGATGAACAATTATGCGTAAATTAATTTCAAGGGTATATAATGTAAATTCACGATCAACTTATTATTATGTGGAATGATTGGAGCTATTTTATATGCAATCCCATATCAATGAAAAACTTACTATGCCACTTTTAAAAACACCGCTATTATGTGTAGTAACTAGGTTAATAAACTGTTTATAAAACAGCTTATTATTATTTAGGATGATTGTTTTATTGAACTTCAAGAAAAAACCTATTATGCCACTTTTAAAAACAGCTTATTAACCTAGTTACTACGTATATAATAGCGGTGCAATCCTATATAAAAGTAAAGACGAAGTTTAAGGATCAAACTGATACAAATTTAACTACATAAACTCTAGTGATCCGAAGTATGACTTTTTTAATTTCTTTCTTTTTTTGCTAGGCTGATGACATCAAGGGAGACATTGAGACACTATGTGAGCTATTTAGAATGTTGCAGGTCTCCCTCTAATCCTTTCCTCACACACATTATTACATCATGTGTGTATGTGTGCCACAAGATTAACGAGCTCTATATCTTACCCACATGCTTGATTATCAATTACGTACGTTAACTAACTTGTACGCACCTGTTGATCTGCAGGCAGCTCATCAAGATTCAGTGTTCGCTATAAATGCGGCTAATGTGAGGGGTACGCTATCTTTACTTCTTTTTTCGTGTTTAGGTAAAGCAGTTTCCTTTATATTAAACATGATTAATGAACATTGTAACCATGTATATCATAGGGTTCAAATTACAGATAAGTAACTATGTTGAGAGAATTAGACATGTTGCTTTTCAAATCAAAACAAGACTCAACAGAATTGATGTGGAGGTTAGATCATACATGGCCATGTACTCTTATCTTCAAATTAAAGCCCGGCCCCTCAGCTCGTTTAGACAGTATGAATTTCTAACTCTTTACTATATCGTGCAGAATATCCTCAGCAAACGACAACCTGGTTGTGGAGAAGGAACTGCAGATGAGCGTATGCGTACTTCAGTCACACAGTAAGTTATGTCTCTATCTCACTTATGATAAATGAAATAATAGATTATTAATGTTGATCTTGGTTTACATTGAAGGAGCCTAAAACAAAAGTTGAAGGAAAGGCTTTCTGAGTTTTGGGTATGTTTCCGATCCCTTACATACAAATCATATATAATTAGTATCGATCGAGTTTCTCAGTATTTAGCTCATATGTATGAATGTTATGTATTTAGGCGCTGCAGGAGCTCATACGTCAAGAAAATCGTGAATCGATCGAGAGGCGTGTGCATACAGGTTGGTTTTTAGACTTGACTGGATTAAACATCAAAATTTGATCCATGTTTGATAACCCCATATCGATCTTGTTCATTTTTTTCACTATTTCAGAGACGGGAAATTGGGCAAATCAAGAGGTAAGTCATAAGTGTTTGTGTGTGTGCGCGCGCGCGTCAGTAGTGCAAGTGGCATGATAAATACACGAAGCAACTATATTCAAATATTAGATATATACTTGTATATACAGGAAATTGATCGATTGATGGTGTCCGGAGAAAACGAAAACATCACTCGGATAGAGCATGGCCGAGGAGGACAGGTTAAAAGCTCTAATCTATGTACACTATATGGACTTGGGAATGTTTGTATGTGTTCAAAAGCTCTATTTGTTGTTATTGTAGGTACTCGAGACCTTTGCCGAGATCCAAGAACGCCAAGAAGCTGTAGCAGAACTAAGTAATCAAACTGTTGAGTTAGTACAGGTAAACTATGTGTCTTATGTTTTTTTTGAAAGGCAGCCTTTTATAGAACTATGTGTCTTATGTAATGGGTGACTTTTGAGTTTTGAGCATTATATATATATGTGTGTGTGTGTGTGTGTGTGTGTGTGTGTGTGTGTGTATGTGTGTGTGACGTTTGATTTCATACCGATATTCTTACTTCTTATGCAGGTATTTTTGGAAATGGCTTTATATGACAACCAGCAGCAAGATGAGATGCTGGATAATATAGAAAGACAGGTAATCCAAACTTATTTATACTGTAGTATGTTACAAATTTTGGCGGGCCTTGTTTGAAACATGATATAATGCACAGAAATTAAAGGTCTATACTCTATTCCCAGGATCCCCTAAATAAACACTTTATTTTCCAACTAACCAAACCCATAGGTCATAGGTGATATAGGTATTGCATAATACTGTAAGTTTAGAGCTTTCCTTATTGGCTGTTGTTGTTTTCTCACTCTTCACCATATATAATTCTTACCTGTCTTTACTATGACCATCACCACCATCATTCTAGTTCTTTCATAGATGGCACAAATCCAATACTAGCACAAAATAAAACAAGCTAAATACCTTAAATACAACAAAATGAAAGATCAGCCCAAATAAAAACACACAGAAAACCCTAAAAAGATTCACAAAATCCCAAATGTCCGATGACGGTGGCAAAAAAACTGCTGACGTGCTGGAACAACCTCGACCGGAATACAAACTACAACAGAAAATTGTCTATACCGCAGGCGGAATCTGAACGGAGGAGAGAATTATACGCCAGAAATAAAAGGAACTCAATTGTTTTTTTACCTAGAACTATCTAAAAGTACAAAGGCAACTTTGAAACAAAGTGGTAGTGTTATACATTGTTGTTTGGTTGTGTTTGAATATTAATTTTTTTTTTGGTTAATTTTAGAGAGTGAAAGAGTTCTTGAGAAAGAAGAGACTGAAACCTATTATGTGTGAGAGAAAATAAAGAATGTGTGTGAGACAACTTTTTTACTGTCTTTTATTTATGTTTCCGATAAAGCTCTACAATTATTAACTTTGACTTAGTGTTTAGATAATGTATTTAGGGTTTAGATATTACAATCGAGTTTTTTGAGATTTTACACAGCGAAAATACTCTGAATATCATCACTATTTTATCTTTTTGAGATCACTTGTTATCATCATCTAAAAACTCATAAAAGGTAATTGTAAGGTAAATAATCTGTCGAGCTTGTATGTCGTTTTGGTGTTGTATTTTCCAATCGAACTGATAACTAACTACATTTCATTCAATGTAGGTGGGGAGAGGAGTTGCATATGCACCACCGTAGCGCAGTTAATATATCATGCTAAATATGATTATCGTGTACTTTATTATTATTTTTATGTGGATATCTTGGTGATATACACCTACATTGGATCTGAGCCCAAGCTTACGAGTGATCGAAGATAGGCCCAAAATTCAACAAGATCATACTGCCCATGAGTAAAGAGTGGAACAAGTCGATCAAGTTGCAGTTATTTTCAGTTTGCATTGTTTACATGTAAACCCATGTTTCCATAAAATATGGGCAAGAAATAAGCATAGCACTCGGGCAGTGCTTGCATGCACGTCTAAAATTCCATGCATGGTCCTATTTTGTTCGTTAGTCATTGTAGTGGTAGTTTTTGTGTTGCATTATAAAGTGTAACAGTTTCATGAAAGATTGAAAGTAAGAAGAAAATTGTCCCAAAGTATCTATCTTCCTCACTATTTCTCTTTGGAGTTTAGCCTACTAAAACAATCCTGCATGTATCAGAAGGACTTATCAAAACGTCTAGATGTTTATATTTTGTTTTTTGGCCTTCTGTCGAGGTCAGTTGCAGCAGGGCAAAAGTTTTGTGGAAAAAGATTTTGGGGTGTTAGTGTAGTATGTTTGCTATCTTATGTATTGTCGGTGAGTTTTTTGAGATACGGTCTACAAATTGGAAGTTGTGAGATTCGTAATATCAATGGGGGCTCCATGGCTCAATTCCTTAAATTCGAAGCATGTGCTTCAATTATTGTGGTGCTTTGTCGTATGACAAGTCTCTTGGGATTGTTGCAAGTGTTTGGGGATAGTGTCTTTGTGGTCCTTTGGTATTTTAGCTTTAGGTTTTTAGTGTTTTTAGTGGGTTGGTTTGGGTTTATTTGTAATATTTTTTCCGAGCTGTACGTTGAGCTTGTGTTTTTGTTTTCGGGTTCTTTCTTTTTAATCGCCTCGTTGGAGAGGAGGGATACTGTTTTTAATTTTTTTTCTTTTTTTTATTGGTTTAATATATTTTGGCATTTAAAATATATATATATATATATATATATATATATATATATATATATATATATATATATATATATATATATATATATATATTGAATACTTACGTGAATTTGAAGGCATGATATCATGCATATATTTTATTTATAATTTTAATGCATTTATGTAACCAACCAATATCCATAGGAACGAAAAAGAGAAGTGCCTTTTAGGAGTTGATTAGAATGTTTTCATTAAGTTTATGGTCAATGGAGAATGGACATTTTTAAATTTATAATTATTGAATTCTTTATTCCAGGATATGTGCTTTTGCTTTTTCTAACATGTGCTGGCATGGTTTAAAAGCATTAATACCTATTCTTTTTGTAACCATGATTACGTTAGTCATTAATGTCGATTCTTTCTGAAACCATGATTACGTATACTCACTGTATTTGACTTTAACATAAGACTAGAATTCAAGGCATATTGATGCTTTCACCATTTGCTCAACTCACGCATGATTCTCCTTGTTCTCACTATTTGCTCTACGTTACACACACAATCCAAGGCAACTTATGGTGGTCTAACCACCAAGCGAACAAAAAGGGCCCATTTACTATTTTTTATTTTGTGTGTAAGTGTGTGAGGTATTTAGAGCATGTGGTAAGGTAACGTGGGATTAAGAGTTAACACAATGCCACCTCAGCGCCACCTCAGCTTTTTCTTTTTAACCTTAACTCTTGACTTTCCACCCCGGTAACATAACTCACCTATAACTCACTTTAACTCACCTTAACTCACCTCCACCCCAAATATTTTCAATTTCAACCCCAATTTTTAACAAATACTTCATTTAAATAAAACATAAACATTTATAAAACACAAATTACATAAAACATCTTAATTAAACTACAATTATTAAACATAAAACATCTTAACTAAAACTACGATTAATTAATTAAAACATCAAACAACGAAACGAAAATTAAAAGCCCTAAACAACGATACGACAATGATAATAAAACTAAGATTCAGTTCTTCTGGTGGGGTGTTGTAATCTGAAGCGTTATCTTGTGAATTGTTGTTAGCCATTGCTTTGAAAGAATTGTTTGTAATTTGTGAGAATGGCTATTTATAGAGCCGTTTGTGTGTGAATTTGAATTTGAAATATAAACGTTTATCCCGTTCTGAATTTGAATTTGAAATTTGAATTTATCCCGCTATGAATTTGAATTTGAATTTCACACGTTTTTTATTTTTTTATTTTTTTTTTTATTATTTTTTTTAATTATTTTTTTAAGTCACAACGGCTATAAAACATTTAAGTTGTGATTTGATTTTTAAAGCGTAGGGGTTAAATTTGTAATTTTTTCATTTTGGTATTCAAAAAAGGAACTAATATTACAAGGGCCAAAATTGTAATTTTTTCATTTTGGTATTTCACCTTAACGCACGTTAAGGGCTTAACGTGACTCCTTAACTCACCTCTTGCCTTTCTATGCCGGTAAGGTAACTCGGTCTAAAAGTGGGGTGCGTTAAAACTTAACACAGGTGACAAAGTCACCTTACCGCATGGTCTTAGTGGAGTCTATTTATATAAAGTGAGTATTTAATGAAAGGTGAAGTTAAAGATGACATTTACTATTAAATGGTGAAGTGAGGTGAAGAGAAGTGAGATGATAGAGAAAGATGAAGTGACGCTGAGGTGTCAGGTGAAAAAACCATCCCTTGACATCTAGCCTAACCTTCTCATTCTAGTACGTATAATACACAAAGCACTCTCTTTTTAAATTTTAAGACTTAGAAGAAAAAAGCATAATATACACCATTTTAATGCACACAATTTTCAGACTTACAAGACAAGAAGCATCGTGTACACCACTTTAACACACATATTAAAAAAAACGTTAATGATAATTAGTGTAGTCAATCAGTTAACTGGTCAATAAATATAATTAATACAATTATTAAAACACCTTTTACATAAGAATTACAAATTATCAAGCATATTGCACAACAAAATTAAATACAATTCATGTATTAAATGTCACAAATACAAATAATAAAACACATTATACAAATATTCAAGCCCGAACGGATAAAAGGTCAAATGAGCTTGAGCCCGAACGGGCGCGGGCCAAACGGGCTCGGGCTCGGGCTCGGGCACGGGCCAACGAAATTCTTGATATCCGTAAATTTATTGTCAAAAATAACATAATAAACTAAAATATATGATTTACCGAAAAAAATTATTTAAGAATACCCGTCGCCGCAACGCGCGAGTACCCTGCTAGTATATTATAACTAACGAATCGTGATCAATGTGCATATCCTTACGTTTGTTTGTTTTTTATTAAGCATCAAACAATTATTGTTTTATGCAGGTATTAATCTTTCAAACAATTATTTTCGTGACATTTTCGCCCCTCTCACCTAATAGGAATTTAAAATTTTGAAGAGCAAAAATGTAACAAAGTACCTTAAAAAGGCCGAATTTGAAAAATAAGTATATGTATGAGGAAAAAAATTTGTTCGATACCCAAAAAAAATAATGACAAATATAATACCTTTATAATACATTTACTTTTTTTGGAGGTGGGTTATTTTAAGGAACAAGTTTTTGTTGCATACTGAGGGACAAATTTCCACCATTCATCTAATTTGATCTAATAGTTGGGATTAACCTAATATTAAATATGGAAATCTAAGTCCATGTTTTTTTTTCCTTTTCTCTTTGTCTTTTTTATTATTCATTTTTTTTTTTTTTTTTTTTTTGCCTTTTTTCCAATTAACGTTTTTTTTCCTTTTTTTTTTGTTTTTTTTACTAATTCACATTTTTTTTAAATCAAGTTTTTTTTTTTTTTTTTTTTTTTTTTTTTTTTTTTTTTTTTTTTTTTGATAAATTCACGATTTTTTCACTTTACTACGTTTTCGTCTGTTTTCACACGTTTATATACGTTTTTATCCGTTTTCAGACGTTTTCGTCCGTTTTTATACGGTTTTTACGTTTTCGTCCGTTTTCATACGTTTTCGTCCGTTTTAGACGTTTTCGTCCATTTTTATACATCTTTGTCCGTTTTCAAACGTTTTCGTATATATTCATCCGTTTTCTTACGTTTTCGTCCATTTTCATACGTTTTCGTCCATTTTAAAATACTTTCGGCCATTTTCAGACGTTTTCATACGCTTCTGAATATCAAAAGTATTATTCTTTGATACTCAGAATATCACAAGTGATATTCTTAATATCACAGGTGATTTTCAACTAATATTTTGTAACATGAAAATCACTTGTGACATTTATCACAAGTGATATTCTGAATATCACAGGTGATTTTCAACTAATATTTTGTAACATGAAAATCATTTGTGACATTCAGAATGTCACAAGTGACAATAAGAAAATCACAAGTGATATTCCGAATATCACAAGTGATTTTCAACTAATGTTTTGTAACATGAAAATCACAAGTGATATTTTAAATATCACAAGTGATTTTCAACTAACGTTTTGTAACATGAATATCACTTGTAATTTTCTGAATATCACTTGTGATATTCAGATTATCACTTGTGATTTTCATGTTACAAAACATTAGTTGAATATCACTTGTGATATTCTGAAAATCACAAGTGATATTCTGAAAATCACAAGTGATATTATGAATATCACTTGTAATATTCAGAAACGTAAGAAAACAAATGAAAACGTAAGAAAAAGAACGAATACATATGAAAACGAACAAAAACATATGAAAGAGTAAAAGCACATATGAAAATGGGCAAAAACAATGGATGAAAACGTATGAAAATAGGCGAAAACGGGCAAAAACAGACGAAAACGTATGAAAACAGACGAAAATGAATGAAAGCGTAAAAACACGTCTAAAACGGACGAAAACATATGAAAAATGGATGAAAACGGACGAAAACGTATTAAAACGAATGAAAACGTATGAAAACAAACGAAAACATAAGAAAACAGGCGAAAACGTATAAAAACAGACGTAGACAGGCAAAAACATAAGAAAACGGACGAAAACGAATGAAAACGGACGAAAACGTAAGGAATTGAAAAAAAAAACGTGAATTTGAATAAAAAACGTGAATTTATAAAAAATACATGTGAATTTTTTTTTTTTAAAAAGAAAAAAAATGAATTAGAAAAACATTTATTTAAAAAAGGAAAAAAAAATGTGCAAATAGAAAGAAAAAAAAAGCGTAAAAGTAAAAAAGAAAGAAAAAAAAAGGTAAAAGGAAAAAATAAAGAAAACGTTAATAGAATAAAAGGGAAAAAAAAACTTGAATAGAAAGAAGAAAAGACAAAAAAAAAAAAAAAAAAAAGAAAAAAAAAATGAGTAGATAAGAAATACAAAAAGACAAGGAAAAAAACATGGACTTAGGTTGCATATTAAATCTTATGTTAATCCCTACCTTTAGATCAAATTAGATGGATTATAGGGATTTGTCCCTCAGT